>CP135545.1:5751186-5776497 GCA_032402905.1 Khaya senegalensis | reverse complement strand
TTGAATTAAATTTATGGTTTAAGTGAATATTAATAATATTATACTTAAACAATTTTTCAGAGTTTTACAATATAAAATTTATTAAAAATATTTATAAAAAATAATTAATAAATATGATATCCTTATTTTAGAATCGAAATTGAATCGAAACCAAAAAATAGTGTACCCTATTAAATATGGTAGGTTTCGATTCTAAATTTTAATAATCGATTTTATTTAGAGTAGGTTTCGGTTCTAAGTGGAACCGGAACCGAATTTATAAATACTCACCCCTAACACGTATTGGTTCTATTTTTACTTTGTTAGTGTATTTCTCTTCTCCACTTGGTAGAATTTTTTAATTTTTGCCATAATGAATAATAATTGTAACAACAATAGTCATATTCTAACCAAGTTTAAAAATTTTAAAAATTTAAAAATTTTTCAATAAACTTTAAAAATTTTTAAAGTAACATAAATATTGACTAAAATGCTAAAATTTACAAATAGATTAAATTGCATAATATATAAAAATTTTATAAATATCATAAAATTATCCCTAAATAATTTGAATTTAAAAAATAATTTTAAATTTTTGTAAATATAAGAATTAGGCCTCTAAACATATATTCTGTTCAAGTTTCGTGCACGCACAGTGCATGAGGGAAACTTAGTTCCGCACACGCACAATGCCTGTGTGGAACTTAAGTTTCATGAATCGAGTTTCACATTCAAATTTTCTAGAGTTGGTTTTCTAGCGTATTTCTTTCATTGTTCCAATATTTCGCCCATATTTTTGAACATTTTACTCAATCCATTGATAAACATAGAAACTTTTTATGTTATTTCAATTTTTCACCTTAAAGTTTTAATATTTCATTAATTTTTTTTTTATAAATATAAGAAATAAGTTACTCATTATGATTTTTTTTTTTTGAGCTTGTAGTAATATTTGTCAGAGAAAGAAGAAATAATTTGCTCAAATTTTGATAGAAAATCAAATTGTGATTGTTTATAATGTGAGAAAGAGATGCGAGAAAGAGAATAGAGAAAGAAGAGAGAAAGAAGAAAAGGTTTTATTGTGTTTTAAGGGCATTTTTGTCAACTTTTTTCATATTTAGCTTGTTTTGTTCTTACATTATTAACATGGCTAATAATGTAAAATGATTAATAAAATTAGCTAATTTAGCAAATTTCCTAAAAAATTTTGCAATGATGTGGAAGACCGAAAATTTATCGAAGAAATTAATGATGAGAATTTTGGTTGAAAAAAGAAGAAATTCGATCATGGTCAAATTTAAAATTCAATTTCAGTCATGACAATTTGCCTCCAATTTCGACAATGACCAAAATTGATATATTTAAAATTTGGTCACGACCAAATTTCTTGAATCTTTTGGGTTTCTTTGTAATATTTTAGGTATTTTTATAATATAAATATATAATTGAGGACACCATTTTTATAATTTAAAACATATTAATTAATTTTATAATTTTCTAAAACATGAAAGGTTATTTTTGAAGTTATGTCCAATTTCGGTCACAACCGAAATTTATCTTGTGAGGGTGTGTTTGTAATATTTTAAAAAATTTTATAAATTGTAAAAATAATTAGAAATCTACTTGTCATGATTTAAAATTAATTGCTAATTTTATAATTGTCTAAAATTTGAGGTCATATTGATAAAGTATGGATTAATTTCCAATTTGGTCACTACTTGTGTGGTGACTCAAATTAGTCCAGTATGTATGCATGAGGACTTATTTGTAATGTTTGTTAAAAAGTTAATAAATTTTATAAAATAAAAATATTTAAGAACATATTTGTCATATTTTGAATTTTTTTAAAATTTAAAAATATTAGGTTTTATTAATTTTTGTTACAATTTATTTCTTTGAATATTAATATATTTATATTTATAAATTGATACTAATATTATATGGTTTATAATGATAAATATAGTTGCTATTGTCACTATCCTTGTTCGTTATAGCAAATATTGAAAAGTTTTAGTGAACAAGGAGGAGAAATATAACGGTAAAGTGAAGGTTCAACCAATATGTGTACCTAAAATAATTAAATGTAAAGATTTTTAAACCTTGGTTCATAATACTTTACACATAAATCAAACAAAATAACAAATTAGGATGAGTGTGGTATTTAGAAAGTGTTTAAACTTAAACTTTAAACTTTCATTTTTGGCAAATATTACAAATGATATTGAACTTGAGGCTTATTTGAGTACAAATAATGATCATCTTGTTAGCATGAGAGGGTATATTTCAATGTTGATCAGTATGTATTGCATAGTAAACCAAAATCCTATTCATGAACCACGCGTAAAAGTGTATCCTATAGGTCAATACGAAACAAATGCTTAATATTACTCTCCACTTTAGCATAATAAAAATGATAATGACAAATATTCTTTATCTGACAATGAACCATTCATTGAAGTACCAATCAATGAAAAACCAGTCATTAAAGAACTAATTCTGCACCATACAGCTAATGAAAAAATTAGTGTTCATGCTGGTTCTAATATGAGAGTACATGCAAATATTTGTGACATTCCATTAAGCTCAACCCATACAAACATGTTGCTTTCAATTCCATCATCGTTTAACACGATGATGGTTGATATAGTTTTAAGTTCTTCATTTAGTGATATAGGTGTTGGATATATATTCATTAGCAAGCAATAGTTATGCCATGATTTGGGTATGATGGCATTAAAAAAATATTTTAAGATCAAAATTTCTAGATCCATAACAAGTCAATTTAAGACAAAATGTGCAATTGATGGATGTAAGTAACGAGTTTGAACAATTAAGGCTAGTATGGATGCATATTTTCGCATTATTCATTTTGATATATTTCACAATTATCAAATTGATCTAATGGAAAATGGACATCACTAAGCAAGTGGTTAACTAATTGAAGAAGTGGTAAATGATAAATTTGTAGACTTTAGTAGGATTTACACTCTTGAAAACATTCGGGAAGACATACAAAAGGAATACAGAGTTCGTGTGTCATATCACAAAATTTGGCTTGCAAAAAAAGTAGCACATGAGATAACTATTAGAGATCCAAAAGAATCATTTGCCAAACTACTAGTGTACTGTCATGTATTAAAAAATAAAAATTTAGGTACAATTTATTGGGTAGTTTTAACTTCTGTATTCTTTAATCTTGGCGTAGTTAACTAAAATCATTTTCATTATTTTTGGCCAAGCATAATTACACATATTGAAACAGATGAAAATAATAATTTCATATATTTTTTTATGGCCACTGGGGCATTTGTTTGGGGCTTGAGTTCATTTATCTGACTGGTTAAAGAAAGAGCATTATCATTATTATCAATGGTCGCGATCTCTTGCAACAACATCTAATGAATGAAGTTGCGAGAAAAATAAATGTATTTCATGTCAATTAAATGTCCAAGGCAACTTTTTAAAAAATCATTTTTTGTTGCAGAATCAATTTTTCTTTTATTTTTCTATCACCCAAATATATGATAAAGAAGTCGAAGAGCTATCGAACTAGTCATTTTTTGAAACCTTTAATATTTTTGATGGTTTCATCATTTTTTTATATTCCAATGTAAAATATAATATCATTAAAGGTAGCAAACTTTCAAATTTTATACTAAAATTTCTAAAAAGCAATCATAACGTGAACATAAGTGCACTAACGAGTTAAAGCATATAACATAAATAAATAACTATTTGTTCATTCATAAAATTAATCAAATTAACTCTAAATATTTTATAACAACAAAAATTAACCAAAATTCTCAAATAATAACAAAATATAATATTTAAATTAGCACAAAAATAAATAAAGTTGGCCACCATATTGTATATATAAAAGCACCATCACAATGGATTAAAATATGAAAAATTTAAAATTTCTATGTTATTTTAAAATAACCGCTCAAATTTTAAGAAATTATAAAAATAGTAAATATTTTTAAAATATGACAATTAAGTCCCTAAATATTTTTACAAATTTTAAATATTTTAAAAATATTACAAACACACCCCCACAAAACTAATTTCTTGGACCTCCAATTTTGGTCATGGTTGCAATTAGATATGGCAAGATGACCTCTTAAGCTTTAGGAAATTACAAAACTAGCATATATTTTTAAAATATGACATTTAGGTTCTTAATTACTTTTACATATTATAAAATTTCTAAAAATATACACCCTTACAAGACAAATTTCAATTGAACTCAAACTTGAGTCACGAAGGATATTGCACATGACCATTATCAATATGACCCCTCAAATTTTAGAAATTATAAACTTAGAAAATAATTTTAAATCATGACAATTATGTCCCTAATTATTTTTACAATTTATAAAATTTTTTAAAAATTACAAACACATACCCACAACACAAATTTCAGTTGTGATCAAAATTGGATATAACTAATTTTATCTAAAAAATAATACTCATATTTTAGAAAATTATAAAATTAATTAATATATTTTAAATTATAACAATAATGTCCCAAATTATTTATTTACATTATAAAAATACCCAAAATGTTGCAAATAAGGCGAAGAAATTCAACAAATTCAGTCATGACTGAATTGCAAACATCCAATTTCAGTCATGACCAAATTCGGAAGGATATTTGCATTTAATTTTGGTCATGACTGAAATTGGAATTTGAATTTTGGCCATGATTGAATTTCTTTCATTTTTGCACCATAGTTCGCACCCCCTAAACTTCCATCAATTCCTCTTGTAAATTATTTGTTTTTCATCTTATTCTACAATTTTTTCGACCTCCCAATATTATCGACACAATATTTTCTCAATTAAATCAAATCAAGCAAAATTAAACTTTATCAACACAATATTTTCCGAACAAATCAAAACCAAATAAAATAAAAAAAAATACTCACATATATTATACTTCCTCAAGCACAAAATTCATATATGCATTTACATATAATAACTTATTCAAGTAAAATAACTCTTCTTCAAAAACAAAATCTTAAATTTACATAATCACTTTTTTATCCGCACCATATTTAAACTCAAAAATATACTAAAATATTAATTAAATAACACATACAATAACTCAAAAGTAATTTTACCTCATGTAAGTGTGCAATGCCAAGTTTATTAGTTCAGATCTTATGTTGGTGAAAATTTGAGGAAAATAATATACGAAAATTGGGAAAGAAAGAAGAAAGAGAAAGGTGAGAGAGATGAGAAAGCAAAGAAGATAATTATCATTTAGCTAAGTGCATTTTTCTCCAAAGTTATTATATTTGGCTTATTTAGTCAATAAAATATAAATTTGGTTATTTTGATAAATTAACTTTTAAATGTGACTATTTTTAAAAATTTTCTTATAACTTATACTTAAAAAAGAAAGGATTTAGATGTTTTATTTTGCTTAATTATTGTACTTTATTTCCTTTTTTACTTTTTGTTGTTGTGGAAAAATTATCAAATATAGTGTATAATTAGAAAATAATATATAATATTTTAATTTTTTATTTACTTATATTCAAACTCTATTCATAAAATAGATATTTCTTTCTTTTATTGTCATCTCTTTCGTTTTTTTCTTCATCTCTTTTGTTTTATTTTTCTTCAAATTCATTTACTAATTTGTCTATCTCCTATCGTAAACTCAAATTCCTTGGATTAAAATTGCATATCATAGTTATTTGTTAGAAAAATATTTATTTATTAGAGTAAATTATCAAAAAAAATTTATTAGAGTTGAACATAAAAAATTTAGAAGCCTTATTAAGCATTAAAAAACCAACATTTTTAAGCATTTTAATAAAAATTAGAATAAAACTTTTTATTTTTATATTTCATTCCAATGACTTTTTTTTTTTTTATTTTGTAAGTGCTTAGAATACTTAAGAGAATATTCATAATTATTTATCAATGTGTTTAAGGCTTGTATTTATAATTAAGATTTAAAAACTAACCATTAAATATATAAAAATTTAAATTTCGTGCGAAACTAATTAACCTTTTCCTATGATTGATCAACCAATTCATTTAAAGTAAAGGGAAGAAAACTTGCCAAGGCAATCGGCTAGCCAGTTGCATAAACTGATGAGTTGATTCCTAGAAACTAGCTAATTGGTTTGAAGAAATTAGTGGACTAGTTCGTTGATTTTTTCTGTTTTTAGAATTATGAAAAATCTTGCAATTTGGTCCTTGAAAATGTTGCAGTTTAGTTTACTTTTCTTTTTTGAAAAATGCAATTAAGTCTATAGTCCATGTTTCAAAAGTGTATTTTTTGATAGATTTAACAAGTATTAAAATTATGACTTTATAAGAAACGAATGAACTTACAAATTTATCACAATCACACACACAAACATATTTTATAAAATTTAAATATAAATACCCCTGGCTTGATTTGAATTTTTATTTTGACTTTTTAATGCTTTTTTTTTTATTTGCTTGATTGAATGACATATTTTATTATTATCAAAATATTAGTTTGTGTGGCACTAAGATCAATAATAATTATTCTATATTTTATAATTTTTCTTTGTAGTTATGAATAGATATTTGTTGATAATTATTTGTTCTTGGCTGGATGTCAATACTATGATCTATTTTTTCATGGAAATAAATTTGCTAAAATCTGTATCTTTGATTGTAAGAATAACCTTGAATAGAATTATATTGCGATAAAATAGCTTTCTTGATATTCTGACAATTATTTTGCAAGACAAAAGATGAATTAAGGGTGCTAAAGTTTCGATGCAAACTTTTCAATGCCTAGGTTAGTAAGAGTAATCTATTTGGAAGGATTTTATAAAAATAAAGGAGATGTCCAAAATTAATTTTTCTCTTTTTAGTTATTAGGTGTGCTTTTTGATGGAATAATAGCCTAATTTCTTTAAAGAATTTTTTTTTCCAATCCAACTGCTTTGTCTTTTCCTTTATTTATTGGTTACTTATTTTTCTTTTTTCTATTCAAAATAGAACTCTTAAATTACCATTTTACTTAAAACTCTGTTGTTGTGAAAATATACAAACGCAAGTGCACATTATCGTTTATAAGTAATATAATAATAAGCGAGTATTGTTTCCACAAAAATTTATATTTACGATCTAACTATTAAATTAACTTATCCTAATTTTATTTGAATAAGTTGAATGTAAAGGTGGTTTATGCTAAATTTAACTAATAAATAAATTTAAAACAAATAAAAATACATTAAGAGTAATCAAACAAAGAAAGTTCCAAAAAATTTGACTTCACCAAAATTAACCCGTTATGACTGCATCTATTCTTAGTAATTAAAATCTAAATTTATGATTAATAATCAAGAATGCATAATTATTCGTTAGCCTTTTTAGAATTATAGTGAAACTATTTTAAAATATTAATTCATTATATTCCTATGTGAATTAGGATAGTTTAAAAAGCATTAAGTACTTTAGTTGCACGTATTAATTACACAAAATATGTAACTATATTTCTATCTTATATAAATTTTATGGCATTTAATAAAAGAACTAAATCATAAGCTTTTTTTTTTTTTTTTTTTTAAGAATTTCATTATGAATTCAAATAATTTAAACAATTATTAACTATTTAAAAGCATTAATAATAGCAGAAAATACTCAACCAATAAAGATAGAATTTAATTATATTAAATAAATAAAAGTTATAACATCATATTTAGCTACATCATAGTCCTAGAAAATAAATTTAATTCATAATGAAAGAAAATAATATTCTATTTATTATATTAAACATGTTTAACAAAGAAAAGTAAAGAAAGAATGACAATATTTCTCCTTTTCTTCAATCTTCTTAATTTTTTCCTCTTTTTTTTTCTCTTTTTTTTCTTCCTTTGTGGCTTTCTCAAGTGATCTATTTATATATTCATTAAAAGCACAGATTTCTATTTTATCCTTATTTTTCATTTTACAACTTTGTGACCTAGCATCGTGGCCTTGAAGCTACTGTTTTCAAGTTTTGAAAATCACTATAGTAGTATTGCAGCAAGGTTACTATAGCAACACAGTGACGTTAAGCATTCTATCAAATATTATTCCTTTATGAATTTATTTTCTTCTACATAAAAATGAATAAAATAAATAAATGTATACTAAAAAAAACAAATAAAAGAATAAACTAGTAAAATATTATGAATAAGAGTATCATAAAATCGCATAAAAATAATGCACATAATCTATATACTTGTTATAAATGTAGTAGGATTCAAATGAAACAGTGTTTTAATACGACTCTTATTATTTACCTTCCTTTTTACCCTTATTTAAATAAGATTAGTAAACAATCTAACTAGAATCATAATAGAATTATTACCTTACAAGGAATTCTTAGTGAACCAAGACTTTTCTTATAAACAATCTATCTTGCCCTTAGTATCTTAATTCCTTTATGAAGATATATTTGACTTGGGGAAGTTTGGCCTTGTTCTTTGTAAGAATGGTAATAGATAGGATATCTAAAAAATTTAAGATATCAATATCGTATCTTATTGAAATACTCAATATTCATATTCTATTCATAATTGTTGAAAATTATATATTTGATATCAGTATTCGTATTCAACTAAAAAATTAGATATCCCCATCCATCTAAAATAACTAAAAATTAATTAGGTATATTTTATACATCAATTTCTAGGTCCAAGCTTAAATTTAAGATTGAGCTTTAGTGCTTTTGTTAGGGCAAGTTATGGCCTGTGTGATATAAATTTCATTTGTAGTTGATTTCAAGTAAGACATCACTAATGAAACAAAACATTATGTTGATTTGTAGTTGTATCAAAATCCATCTATCAAAAAGAATATTTCAGTATCTTAATCATCTACATCACAAATAACATATATTGTCATTTAGAATAAAATTTAAATTTAAAAATGGATTAAATAATAATATAATACTCAATTTAAAAATACTAATATTTTGTAAATTCATTATTTATTCATAAAAAATTGAAATAAGAAAAATTCATTAAATAAAACATAATATTCTAAGGTTAAACAAAAAATTAGAATTATATTTTATTCTCATTATTATAGTATAGGATAAAGATTAGGTTTATGAGAGTTTGTTATAATTTAATAATATTATTATTTATTTTTGATTGGATATCTCGTTACTCAAAATTATATTCAACCAAAATTAATTTTTAACAATTATAGATAACTTATCTAATTCTGATATATTTTAGATATTAAATTTTTTTTATTGAATATCATTAAATATTCATGATACTTAATTAAGTTGCCATTCTTAGTCCTCGGTTCCTGTAATCTTTAAAAATTATGGTAACTTGAAATGCCCTCATTTGACCGAGGAACACTTTTGACAAGGAGACAATTGTACGCTGACGTGGGCTATTTTGATGACATAAAGCTGATATGACTCATGATCCAACCATTTATTTTTAGAAAAATTATTTATAGGAGGTATCTAAATTAAGTAATAAATAAAAATTTATTTTTAAATAATAAAATTTATTTTAACTCTTTAAATTTACAAATAATTTTTAAATATTATATTCAAATTATTTTTAAAAATCAAAATATTATAAATAAAATTTTAAATTTTAAATTATATTTAAATTTTAATAAACGATCTTTGGACAGTTTATCAAAAGGCCTTGATTTTGTTATATGCATGTACAATTAAGGAGATTCAATTGTTTAAAAAATGATTTACCAATGAAGAGGTAAAACATCTATCTTTTAAAATTTGGAGCATTAATATTTTATAAGTTTTAATTATCAATATCTTTTTGTTGAATTAAAGTAATAATTTTGTGAGACAAACCGTCAATAACTCTATAGTTGCATATATACAAAAGAAAAATAATTTAGCCAATGACATTGCTCAAGAAGAAAATTTAGTGATAACATTGCTTATAATCGACAATATGTTTGTTCAATTAATTTACAAGTATAATTCTATTCATACTACATAAAAGTTTACTTTATTATGTATAAATATACTTCCTAAGATAAATGATAATACTCAACTAGATCATGTTTTACATAACAACGGAAAGATTAAACTCAATCAATGTTATTTTTTTCAATAAACTCAATTTTATTTGACATTATTTATTCTCTAACTATTAATTCTTTTCACAGCTTTAGATAACAAATGTTTTGAATTCATAATCAAAGACTTTTAAAATGAAATCAATAACTATTGATTATGAGTAAGAAAATGATAAACATTAGTTAACAAATAAATGAAATGTTTATGAAGCAATTTAATCGTTGTGCTTTCAAAAGTACGTAGAAGCATGGTAATTACAAACATATCCTAGTTCATATTGTATTTATAGTGTTCTGGTAAGGGCTTCTATGTAAACAAATTTACAGATATCAATTCATTGCTAGTGTAAGAAGTTACCATCTCAACTATAAGTAAGCCTTCCTAGACTTTTAACCTAGGCAAGAAATTGTGATTAAAAAAGCAATGCAAGCAACTTCTTGACCCCTAGGGAGACGCGCAATTACCTTTGCGGCCTTTGTTGGGTGGCTTCTGCCAAGAACTTGGTTTCAACAGAAAATCAACAACAAAAGAGGTTGCATAGATTCCAAAATTGAATGAGTCCTTCATTTGAGAAGAAACGCAAAAGATCTTAAAAAGATGTCAACAAATTTGTGTTATTGGTAGGCACGAGTTCTCAGACGTGTAAATTATGCACTTGGATCAAAAAATTTTCTTAGAACAATCTATTGGCATAGCATGCAGCGAAATTGAGATTGACACACCAGTCAAATTAAAAAAAAAAAAGTTTCAATTTAAAAATTTAGGCCAAACTTGAGTAAAATGTTTAATACTTGTGAATAATTTGTTAAAATAATAATGATAATAAGAATATTCTCCTATTAAGAATTTAAAATTCTTTTATATGAAAATTTAAATATAAAATAATGTCAATTAATTTAATTGGATCAAATTAAAGTTTATGAATTAAAATAAAATAAAAATTAAAAACGTAAAAAAAAAAAAAAAACAAGGAAGTTTATTTCAATCCACAGCCTAACTGAAAGCTGATTGCAATCCTCGAGCACTTGCATCGACCATAACATCTTGAATGTGCCCAGCTTTTCCACAATTTCTCATAAACTTCTTTTCAATGAACATACTCCCAGTTGCAACAACTTTCCCACAACGATCATCTTCAATCACACAAACAAGATGGTCGTCCAGTCCCCATTGGAACTAAGCTGTTGAAATCGTTCCTCGTATCGCTTTTCAGACACAGCGTCACAAACCCTAAGTTGTTGCAGTAGCCTTATGAAACCTTGGTTTTGTCTGTGATCTCTAATTTTCGGGGTTGAAACTTGCCTTCTCTAGAAGATACGTCACCTCTCTGCATCCTTTTTGGCGAAACCTCAGTTAGCAGCAACTGAAACATCCATTCAAATCAAAAGCATATAGCATTAGATATGTTCAGAGTAAAATGCTTATAAAAAAATTGAAATGATCTATTAATGCTTGTAGGAACAAGCAAAGATTGATCTGATGGCAACCTTCAAAGTCCATTTCAATAGTCACATTTCTATAATTACTTTCACAACCAACTGCAAAGCACGTGGTGCCTTCCGAGTTAACAAAATGTACCATCCTAATTGAACACTTGGAAACAGGGGTTCAAACAATGTAACGAAGAAAGAATAAACTGTTGGTGTAAATCTTCGAATGATACAATGATTTGTTAGACTTTATTATGAAAATCATCTAGAGGAATTGAACAAAACAGCCTCTAAATTGTCTTCAATTTTGCAGCAGAAAACAGCAATAATAGCAGCAACAAACAACAATAGTATAACTAAACAGCAGCCAAACAGTAGCAGCAAGACAGCAAGAAAATAGCCAAAAATACCTGCAAAACAGCTGCCAAACAGCAGCAAAACAGTAAGAAAATAGCAAAAAATAGCAGCAGGAACAGCTACGAAACAGTAGGAGAAATATGGCAAAAACCAAGGCATGTGATCACTATCCTAAAAAGCAAATTCTGCCCCTCTAGGAATATTTCTTGGTGCAACAAGGGAAAAAATTTGTGGTTTCATCCCCAGGATTCAATAGTTAAATTGTTGTAAGGGCGCACACCCAAATACAATAATGTTATGAATAAAAAGATATTATTTGGTGAAGATGAACAAGTTGACAAAAATTGAGAGGAGACGAATTATCTTGCTTATCGTTCAAGCACTCAACAACCCTCTATTTATAGGAAAAATAATATAATTTTTACAAAGAGATTAATTGTTACATTAAATCTCATATTTATTTTTGTAACTCCCAATTCAAATATTAAATTTTCATATTTATTCTTTGTAACTCTCAATATAAATTTATTTGTAACACTCAATATAAATTCAAATATTGAATCTAATATGTTACACTTATTCTTTGATTTGAAATCAAAATTATAACCACCATACAATAAACACAAAGTTTGTAACATATGATTTGTATGTTTGGAATATCTCACTCATATATTTATATAACAATCCCCCCATATTCCAACATACACAATCTGTCTTCTCCAACTATAGAATTCAATGTATATAAGTTGGTACTTTTCAAGTTATGAATTAGTTATTGAACATCTAATTATATTTTACAAGAATTTGGTAAAACTTAAAGTTTTTATAAATCAAAATTCTTTGATTGTAAAACATAAGATCAGATGTTCACATTTAACTCTCTGATCATAATGTTCTTTTTCTTTTGCAGTTTGACACTTTAATGGTCATGTGCCTTTTGGTTTTCATGAGTGCTTTGGAGATACTTGTCTTGCTCTCAAAAGAATTAACTCAATTTTTCACTCATATAGGTGCATTTTCATTTGGTATGTTTTATAATTTAAACACCACCTAAAAATGCTATAAAAAATATTAAGAATATAAACTCAATCTTATTCACTACAATAAGCATTATGTTATCATAAAGAAGACTTATTAATATAGTTGATAGTACTACAAGATAACAAGTGACTTGTTCTTACCCTTATAAACCTACTTCATGGATCTCTAATCACACAAGTAGGATTATTATTATTCTTGTCTTATGATATAAGTCTTATCCTCCTTGACGTATTTTCCACTATCCTTTTATTTAATAGTTTGGTCAAAGGATAGGTCAAATTAAATTTTAACCTCACAACATTTAAGCTCACTATCCTAAATTCTAGTAACTACTTAATAATACTATGTCTTAAATAAATATGTTTATCTTTTTCATTATACATCTTAATCTTCGCTTTGGCTATTGCGGTCTGACAATTACAATGTATGCAAATAGAAGTATGAGGGTGACTGTTAATAGGAAGATTTGCTAAAAGATTTCTTAACCACTTAACCTCAGAACATGCTTTCTCTAAGGCAATAAGCTTAGATTCCATGGTAAATCGAGCTATACAAATTCGTTTAGATGATTTCTAAGACATAGTACCTCATAAAGTGTGAATACATAGCCACTTGTGAATTTTTTCTCATTTGATTATAAAATCCAATTAGCATCATTATACCCCTTTAATATAGGTGAAGATATGTTATACTTAAATCCATGATCAATGGTGCCTTTCAAATATCTTGCAAGTCTCTCTAAGTTAATCTAATGTTTCATGTTAGGATTTTGAGTATATCTACTCAATTTGCCAATTCATATGTTATGCCATGCCTAGTACTGTTCATTAAGTACATTAGGTTACTAATGATTTAGGCATACTAGATTTGATTGACACTATGTTTTAAATTTTTCTTCATATGAGCATTCATATCATAAGGGTAGAATTTGGCAAATTGTAAAAGCTAAATTTTCTCAAAAACTTTTCAACATAGTATTTTTGAGATAAAATAAGATCATCAACTGTTTTAATTATTTTATACCCAGTATTACATTTACTTCTCTCATATCTTTCATATCAACATTAGAAGTTAACATTTTTTTGGTCTTATTTATTACTTTCATGCTTGAACTAAAAATAAGTATGCCATCAACATAAAGACATTATTACATATGTATTGGTATCTATGGATTTAAAATAAATACTCTTATTTGAGTCATTTATCAAGTATCTATTAGATACCATTACATGATCAAATTTCTCAGGCCATTATTTTAGTACTTGTTTTTATCCATACAAGAATTTAAAAAATTTACATACTTTATATTCAATACTTAGAACGACAAAACCTTTAGGATGAGTTATATAAATTTCCTTTAAGAATGAAGTTTTTACATCCCTTTGATGAATATGTAATTTATGAATTGTAGGTAGTGTGATCAAAACTCAAATAGATGCAATTCTTGTCACTAGAGCATATGTATAAAAAAAATCTATATCTTTCTTCTAAGTATACCTTTTGATAACCGATCTTATTTTATACTTATCAATAGATCTATCATCTTTCAATTTCCTTTCGAAAATTCACTTGCATCTTATAGGTTTTATACCATACGATAAGTTAACTAACTTCCAAACATGATTACTCATAATCAAGTCTAACCCATTATTAATTGCCTCTTTCCAAAGTGGTGCATCTAGAGAAGTCATTGCTTTTTTGAATATTTAAAGATCATTCTTAACTAGAAAGACATAAAAATCTTTACCAAAACTAGTAGTTGTTCTTACTCTTTTACTTTTCCTTAGATCAATATTTGAACTTTCAATAGGATTAATTGACTTATTCAAAGAATAAGGAATTTTACCATTAGTTTTTTTTAGAACAATAAATTCAAAGAACTTATTTTTCTTAGATTCTATAATGGAATTTGTCTAGTACAAATTACTTGCACTTTGAAGTACCAAGAATCTATATGCTAGATTGTAAATAACTTGTCAACATATTGTGATTATTGTGTATTATCTATCACACTAACTCACCAACATAATATGCCTTTCAAAATAATAAATTGTATGGGGTAGGCAAAAAAATAGTTTACAACCAAGGAAAAAAGCTCCCGATGAGGTTAGGAGTTAAGGATGGAAAATGTTTAAGTTTGGGCTGGGTGAAACCAACTGAATTTTTAGGTCTCTAAGCTGGATTATAATCGAAAATTTATTTGTAATACTATTTCAAAAATAACAAATAAATAAATTATTTTGTATAAATTATCATATAAAATTATGTTATTATCATCAACTATAGTCTCACTCTTAGAGACCATATTTTTGTTGCATTATTATATTGATGTGACATGGTAAAAACCTACGTCCATATTTATTAGACAATCTAATATCAAAAATTTTTGAACTTTTGAATTTGACCTTTGATCTATAATGAATATTTAATCATATTATCAAATTTTAAGGATATCTCGATTTTAGCTAATTTTTATCCTTTCAAAATGTCAATACAATGCCCACACTCAATGTAAAACATTGTTTCTTAATTAAAACAAAATCCACGATCAATTGTTTTGATCAATGAAGTGATAATGAATTAATTCTTTACAACGTTGTGTCCTCAATTTAATTGGATGAAGTGGAGCATCAAATGTCAATTACAAAGCGCAGCGCGCGTGCACACACCTCCTCCCCCCAATATGTGTGTGTATTTCATTGATGTTATTAAATATATTCTTTTTAAATAAAAATTAAATATTAAAAAATTTTATTCATTCTATTTTAAATTTATAATTATATGACAAAAACTAAATATTAAAGTATGTTATTCTCTTTATTTTAAATTTGTAATTATGATTATATAACATTATTATTTATAGATGAAATAATGAAAAGTTAAACTGTAATTAAGTATTAAAAATATATAATCTTAAATTAATAAATACAAAGTTAAAAAATAAAAATTTTGATAAACAATTAAAATTGATCTATAAAAGACAGAGTTGATGAAAACACTAACATGATTTTTTTTTCAATAATTAAAATTCAAATACAAGCTTCTTTGTCTATTAATTGAAATATGATTATATGCATAATTTGTAATACTATAATACAATAACTGAACTACTAGTCACCAATTATTAAATTCACTAGAAAAATGTAATTAACTGAGACTATTAATGTTTAAAATAATAAATTAAATGAAAAAAATGTAACTATAAAGAAAAATTTATATGTAAAATGCATTAAAAAAAGAAAAATAATTAAATAAGGCAAAATAAAAATTTATTTAGTAACGAAAAAAGTTATTTATTTATTTTTTAAAAGTTTTTAGGTCTTACTAAACACAAGTACAAATAATTGTAATCCTATGGTACAATAATTAGATTATTAATAATCCCATAACTAAATTTACAAGAAAATTTTAATAAAACATGAATGTCAATAATTAATATATAAACTAACAAATTAGATAATAAAATATATATATGGAATATATAGGAAAACTTAAATGTTAAACACTTTTTTTTTTAACCTTACTGAAAAAGTTAGTTAGTTAATAATAAGCAGAAATTAATTAAAACATAAGGGGTCATAATGAAAATGTACCAAACTCAAGCACATGACGTGGGTGTGGAGTATGTTCTTGGGGTTGCTTGGCACGAGCCACGCCTTGTTTCTGTAATGACAGAGCTTGTTGAAAATCTATCCCCCAACAGCTGCAATCAAATATGGAACAACCCCAGGAATGAAACCTTAATTAAACCTCGATGATTCTCTGAAGCGACACAGAAAACGGGAATAAACGACATGTCGAGATCGCTGATTCAACGCCTAACCCTGCTTTTCGCTGCTCGAATCCGACAAAACCACAGGCTTCTCAGCTCTTCTTCTTCTCACGCTCTTAACGAAGCTTCGGCTTCTTCTTTATCTTCTGAGTCTCCGTCTCCTTCATTAGATGCGGTTGAGATGACCGATAATTGCATCAAAGTATGTATGCTTTTCCCTCTTTGTTTTCTTGTCAAAAAATGATTCTTTATTGTTTTCCTTGTGGACGAATTGCTTCTCTTTTGTTCATGTTTGCTTGTTTTGTTATCTGGGTCTGTTACTTTTTTAGCTCAATGAATTTGATTTCTGTTTTCAATTTGTATGCTGTTTTGCCTTAAGTTTTTGTTCGTTTATACGCTCTGGATTGTCATACTTTTCTTCTTTATCTATAATTGTTTACTTGGCTATTTCGGTATTTCATTCTAAGAACGTCATGTGATTCCTTTATATTCAGATGGTTTTTACAATCATTTGGGTTCGGATATTTTCAATTTTTTTTTTCAAATTGAGTCATAAATAGTTATAAAAAGATTATAATTTAGGCAATTATAAACTCTAGAGCTTTGGTTGTATCGGTTTATACTCTCTGTTAATAGCTTGGAATGATGGAAGTTCACAGCACAATTATTAGCTATCATGAAGCATATGTTTCCTGTTATTGGTTTGATAAATATTCATCTACTTAAGGAATCCTTTGCAGAGAATGAAAGTATTGCAAGCCAGTGAAACATCAAATAATAAAGCATTGCTTCGTTTGGGTGTGGAAACTGGTGGATGTTCTGGTTTCCAGTATGTTTTTGATCTGGATGACAAAATCAACCCAGATGACAGGTCTTTCCACCCACTTAATTCAAATTTATTGTTCAAAATTTTTGCTGATCAATTTCAACTTTACTTTCGCTTCCTCCTCATGTTTTGTGATGACTGCAGAGTTTTTGAGAAGGATGGAGTTAAGTTGGTGATTGATAATATTTCATATGATTTTGTAAAGGGGGCAACTATTGATTATGTTGAGGAGCTGATCCGTTCTGCATTTGTGGTAAGACTTTTTTTGATGTTGAGTGTCTTTAGATTGTTATTTTAGTATTAAGACTATATGTATCTTGCATTTCATACGTGTTAATCCCTTCCTTCACAGAAAAATTCCTAGTCAGTGAACTAACTATGATGTTTTCTTGACAATTCCTTAACAAGCAAGAAGCCTTGGGGCAAAAGAGAATCTGGAGCCGCATAAATGACATATATAATGTTAATTTGTGTTTTTACAATTATGTCATTCTATGGCATATGATTAAATTTTTTGTTTTTAAGTCAATGCCAAAGTGTTTGTTTAGTTACATCCAACTGTGCATTTTAGGATCCAAAGACAGCAAATTGCCTGCATTACAATAACAAAATTATGTTTTACTATGTTTATGCAACAAGGCTTGGTGCTAGTGCTTGTGTGGTTGCTTCAATTGCTTGTTTCCTGGGCTGGGCAGAAAAATAGCGGTCTTCATCATGTTGAGGTTTGATATAGTTACAGTGAGGTCACATTCAAATTTAAAATCCCTATATTTGGGGGTAGATCTGCAGTAGAGGATATAAATTGTCATAATTTGTTTGGGCTGGTTGCATGTGTATCTGGACCAAAAGAGGTCCAGTAAGGCATCAAAATCTCTGTGAAGTTGGTTTGTGTTTAGGAAATTCTGTTATTTGCACTATGTAAATTGTTGAATATTGTGGTGGTGTATTGCTAGTTACTTTTTACCCGTCAAATTCTGTATAAGCTAGAGCCATGCAGGTTCCATTGCCATTGCTACAGAGCATTATAAATAATTGTTGTTGGAGTAAATATTGAAAAAGTTGTGCACACAGCTTCTGCTTGTAAGAACTGTGGTGGCATTCCATTAGCGCTTCCCAGATACTCTCAAAGCATATCCTTGTTGAACATGTTTAAGTTGGAAATTTCATACATATGTTTATGCAATATTGAGAATATCTACTCTATTTTGTTTATACTCCCAACTTGTATCAAACTGGTCTGAAACGCTAGGATGGTACTGTAGCACAAAAGGGCAAAAACATTTAAGGCAAAATCTTCAGCATGATATATTACATGCATTTTGATTCTTGACTGATGACATGAATTGTTACAACACAATTTCAAACATACAAGTCTTCTTTTACAAAAGAGAAAAAAATTAATATTTGCCAGGTACAGATGTGCATAGGCCCCCCATACCCATTTCCTGTGTTTGTATGATGTATGATGTATGATGTATGATGCATGATGCATGATGCATGCTGCTACAGGCTAGTATAGCATTGGTTTCAGTGGTCAAATTTTTGTTGCTTTGGACTAGTTTTTGTGTGCTCAAGTTATATATTGAAGATGTATTTATGCTTGACTCAGTATGTAACAAGTGATTCTTGTACAGGTTAGTGCAAATCCAAGTGCAGTGGGCGGATGCAGTTGTAAGAGTTCTTTCATGGTGAAACAATAATTATTGCCATTTCATTACTTGTACTCCCAATAATGTCTGAGGGATCGTTTTGCTCCAATTGATCTTTGATCAACTTTTCTACTTGAAAATTCGATTAACAATTATTTGAACCTAAACATTGGGCCTATCTCTTGTATATCCTCCTTTATTTCCTTTGTTTTCTTTACGTTTCCTTTGGGACTTGTATCCCCTCTACCATATTGCATGTCCACAAGTCGCATGCATCTATCTATTAACCGAGGGACTTCGTGTTCGGACACACGTCGTCTACATATAGTCTATGGCAATGCCGGATACCGGCAAACAGGAGATTGTTTTGGATGGTAAACCACTATGCATAAATAATGTGATGATACTGTAGGTGCTAACATAGTGGAATCTTGTAGTACTTTTTCTTGCAGTTATTCAAAATTATTGGATGTATACATTCTTTGATAAATAACACCATTGTGCATCTTACAAAGAATAGCCTTTATATATATATATATATATATATATATATATAAAATTCTTTTGCTGGCAAAAGTCTAATATGAGAATGCCATCTTGTCATTTAAAACACAATCCAAAATGACAATTTTTTATAATCACATTTTGGCATAAATTTTTATTTATTTTGGCACAATAAAGTTCTTTTTAGGGTGAAAACGAACTAAGTTTGGGATAATATTTTAGAGTTTGTATTCCTATTTGTTGTAAAAATTTAATATTAAATTTGTAATAAATTTTATATTTTATTATCAAACTAACTTNATATTAGTCACATGAAATATTAAGTTCAACATAAAATAAAATTACTTACAATAATTTTATAAAAAAATACTTAATTATTTCATAAATTCACGTATAAAATATCATAAATTTATATATAATTTTATAAAATAATAATTATTCATTTGACAATAATATATACGAGCTTATAATAAAATTACAACATAATAAGTCATGACAAACTAATTAAAAAAATTTTTAAATCTAAAATAATACAAATCAAAATTTTCAAAATGTGAGTGAATTTTATTTTTGTGTTAAACCTTATGCATGAAAAATTTAAGATTGTATAAATATAACATCAAAGCTACATTATTTTGATGTTTTACTAATATCAAAACGGTGCTATTGTGACATTTTTATTAGAAAAATATTTAAAAAATAAAATATTTTGCACTTGTAACCATGCCAAATTTGCTATAAACTTTTTTTTTTTTTTATTCTAAACATACAAAAAGACATACTAAACTTGTTCCATTAGAGTTGGATAACAGTAGATTGGCGATTTTAAGGTGAAAGTGTTATCCTTAGTTTTCCTGCATTGTTTTACCACCAAAAAGAGTTGAGGTAGACAATATGCAGTGTAACAGAACACTGTATCATAAGGCAATATGAAACAACATATATACTTATGAAACAACATACATACTTCTGCTCGTATCAAAATTTGGACACCACATTGAAACAAAAATCTCAATTGATTGCTATCAAAATTGAATTAGGTTCAAGAACAAAAGAAATCTTGAGAATGAGAACAAAAATCTATGCCAATCCAAAAGAATGCCCGGGAGTTCAATATTGTCTTCAAGTAAATGATCTTAATAGATGCGTTGCAGCCTCCCAATGGTACTCTTTAGGTTCAAACATCTCACCCAATTTCACAAAAACCAAAACCTAAAAAAATTAGAAACCTGTGATGTTGTACAAAAATAGAGTAAACTAGTGTGATGGTGCAGCTGTTGACTTATGGAGCCTTTTAAGACTTTACAATCATAACCATGGGATATTGAAGACTGTTCTGTAAAATCAACTTATATGCTTCCTACAAATACCTTTTTACACAAAAAATGAAAAAAAAAAATTGCAAGCTTCTATTAATTATTATTAAGAACTATAATTGATGAACAAATAACCTATAAGTGAATAACAAAAGAAATCAGATTTTATTTTTACCAAGTTAAAATCCAAGTTTGCAAATCTAATATGCAAAAAAGAAATTTTTTTTTTTTTCTCTTTTGCTTTTGTAAAAGACTGCGCTTACATTCTGTGCCAATTCTTCTTCAATAATGAAACAAGGAAATTGATACTTAGTTGCACATTCAGGAAAATCTGCTTCTCCTTACCACTGTAATTTCCCACAGCAACACCTGTACAGAGAACTACCCTAAGTTGAAACTTCGCCATAGCTTTTATTTTATTAACTTTTGTCGCCAGGGATTCCTGATGAGTCACCAGCATTGGGAACTTCCCTGCACCCACAATCAAAGGTGTTTTCAGCAAAACAAAGCCAATGTTTGGGTTAGGAAACAAAACCTCACAAACATAAATAATAAGAATATTTAAGCATAACAATTCCAGAACCATCAAAGACACTCCTTGTATAGAATAAAATTTATAAATGAAGCTTATATAAATAGAGAGAGAGAGAGAGAGAGAGAGAGAGAGATGATTTATTGGGAGACATTGCTCATATTATGGTGAGTGACTCTTCCATGTTGAACTATCTTATTAATCCACCACAAAAACTCTAAACAAAAAGCTTTATAACACTTCCACATTGTACTATCTTATAAGCAAAGGGCTGCTAGCTGGAAAACTAACAACAATATATATCTTATCAACAATAAAATAAAAATACAACCAGGTCTCTGCAAACCAAAAACTTATTAGACTTCTAGCTTTTTGATTCACAGACTAAAAAGAAATCTTAAACACCTGCAGAATCTAAGTCAAGACTCAAATGGTATGATCAACAAGCATAGAAGTTACCATAAATATAATATACTTGCCTGCCGTTTGAGACCAGGGCCTAAAATCTACTTGATGACAGCTTCAGATGCTAAGAAGGCATGATAATTCTTAGCAACCTTCTTAACAAATTTTTTTATTCTTGTTAAGCTTTTTGAGTGCTTCCACATCCATGTAATCCATGCCAATCTTCTCAGCCTAAGACAAACAACACAAAACATTACATAAAATGGAAAGGCCACAAAACAATTACCAACTGCTCTGGTCTCAAAAAAAATAACAATAATAATAATTAGCGTACAACATATACCAATCTAGCTGCAACTGACAACCACATATTTAGAGTACTTTTTTATTAAACAAATAGTAATATAAAAAAGGTTTAAATGCACATAATCGGATACTTTAAAATAAATAAAAAATAAATCAAATTTCACAAACCTCTCCTGCCACGTGAGCTAAATATAAGTGGTCTAAATGGTTCATAATAGCCTAAATTTATAAGCTATTATCCAAACCAGGCAAAGGACAAGTATTTAGCTCATACCATGAGAGGTAAAAGACATTTGCCCCAATGAATAAGAGTCCGCATGTATAAAAGTTAGGGGCTAACTATTAGCCAATGCATGGTAAGTACAATAGGCTCTATAAACAAAGTGCATAAGCATTTTACATTGGTAAATAGAAAACAACTATAGAGGGAGGGTATCACTACAAGTATATAATTTTGCAATCTGAAACATAAAACTTAGAACATAAAAGTTAATGTTACAAGTTTAACTTTTCAGGTTGCAAAATCTTACCAGTCGTAACAATATCCAAAATAATGAAATAAATTAAAATACCATATTGAGCAGGAAAAAAAAAGCATGTGACAAATGAATCATTAAAAATAATAATTCTTATTAAAAGAACCTGTCACTCCTATGTGTCGTTCATGGAACTAAAGCTTCGTTGGTATTGAAGTTGAAGTGCGGTAACTCAATCAATAGTTGAAATAAACGAGCAGCAACTATTACCTGTTCAACATGCTGGGCATCAACAAGCAGGCAGACTTTCATCTTAGGACGAGGAATGTGCGGAAGTTTGACAGACCCACTGAACCGCTTGTCCTTCTGAGGATCATAATTCTTCAACCCAATTCGTAGTTCAATAGTCTCTACAAATTTACGTTTTTTCTCCTTTGCATCTCCACAAATTGTGGAGATTGCCTCTCTCAGCACCTCACTCGATAGCTTACTACTGCTAATTCGAATTTGGTCATTAAATCAAAATTTTTAGAGAAATTCAAAACAAACATGCAAATAACTTTTACAAAAAACTGCGACGGCGAAAATTGAGTACCTCATTTTTGCTGCTACTTCAAGTCCGCAGTTGCTGTAAGTTAATAAAAATCAAACAAGATCAAAATTCCATGGGAAAGAAAAAAGATCTTTTGAAAATTGCGTAAGAAAGTGAGAAAAAGAGTGAACCTGAAACTGCAGACGGAAGAAAGCAGCTGACAGAGCGACGGAAGAGACGGAAGCTCTTGGGTTATGACCTTGACGTGCTGTGGGTTTTAACCACGTGTCGTCGACTGTTTTAGGTTTGGCTCTTTTTAATTTTGGCGTTATTGTTCTAATTCGATTGGCCACTAGATATTAACTTTTTTAAAGTTCACATTTAAAAGGTTGAAATTACTAAGCAACAAATTAAATTTATCACAAACATCGATTAATATATATATATATATACACACATATCAAATTATATATTTTTAATATAATATTTAAAATATAATATAAAATTTAAAATAATTATCGTAAAATTTAAAATATAAAATAAAAATATTTAAAATATAAATAAAAAAATTTAAAATTATTAATAAATAATTTAAAACATATAAATATATAATTATATATAATAATAATAATAATAGACAATTCCTATCATAAACTTTTATAATGCTGCCATTGAACCTTCTTGTTCAACCCGTTGGCATTTCAGTTTTCATGCAAACTTTTGCCAATTTCGAAAATAACCGACGTCCAATTTTTGTAAACCTTGTATGATAGAGGCGTCAGTAGAATTCGCTGTCTGGGTCTGATTACTCCACCCATTTAGATGCTCTAAGCATGTTGATTAATGAACAACAGAAAATCAAAAACCTACAAAATCTAACAACTAGAAACATGTGGATTCCATAAACTGAATAACTCATGTTCCCGGACAAATAATGACAGCAGTACGGAATTCATATAAATTCAATAACTCAAAAAACAGTCTGATGCGCTAAGGCATACAATACTTATTGCAACAATGAAAACTGCAGCCCAATACACTGATGCTTACTCCAAATCTCTTGTATGGGATTTCAAAATAAACAAGAGTTCAATAATCTATTCTTCTGATTGCCTTTGCCCCAAAACTGGAATGTCTTCGTATCGTTTCTGCAGTAAAACAAAAGCATTGACATACTAGTCAGGGAAGGCACCGGTAGAGAACAATTAATTACGGCAGTGTCCTCCAAAGTGATCGCACAAATGCAATTGATAATTCGCTTTGACTTCTTACATGCAAACATTTCATCATTAAATAACATTCCCCATATATTTACTAATGTTTGAATGGAGAATGGAAGCTGTTAACTTACTAAACACTCTGCCTCTGTTATTCTCATTGTTCGGCCAAATTACCTCGACCACAGGATTTCATTTATAGTTATCCTGTATGTCTTTGTCCAACACTTACATATTGATTAACATAAAATACCAATTAAGGACCATGATATCAGAAAAATTCAGTTTGATAGTTCAATATATATTTGTGGTAAGATACAATGGTTTTTTTAATTTTTTAACTCTATTGCATATAGTCTCAGAGACGCTTCAGCAACATGCTTGCATGAATTTCAGAACCAATGACCAGAAAAATAATATAACATGACTAGCAGATAATATACATATGGATACTTGGGATAACATATATATACACACACACATATGGATACTTGCATCATAACTTATTATCACAGCATCATAACTTATTATCACAGCACCAAAACATGATTTAAATAACAAACTGAAGGCAGCAAACACAAAACAAGTTCACTATAAAATTAATTATCATTGATGAGCGAACTTATGCAGCAAAATTTTCATTTTGTATAGACCCCAAAAGAAAACCTGATACAAACAACTAACATCCATGTGATGGCAGACAGCATTTAAGGTGAAAGTGAGCATCGACAGCAATATAAAGTAAAAAACTAAACAAACAACTCTTTATCAAGTCCAGGAAATTTATTCATTCATAACAGTAAATGGAACTTATGCACCATTCCCACAAATAACTGATCAATTTTTTTTTTTATAAATTGCAACAAATTTACAATATATACCAACTTCTCCCAACTGTCAACACTTTCAGCT
>CP135545.1:5718597-5739523 GCA_032402905.1 Khaya senegalensis | reverse complement strand
TATCTATAAACATTAACAAATTGATATATTGATAAATTACAATATTAATTTTAATAAAAATGATAAAAACTAAATTAAATAAAATCTTGACAATTTTATTAAATTTTGTATTAATTTTTACAAAAAAAAAAAAAATAAAATTTTTTTAGTATTTTTGTAACAAAAAAATATATTGGTTGGTAGTTAAGAAAATAAAATCTAAAAAAATTTTTTTTGTTATTCTTTTATTAATATACTAAAATTTAGTTTAATGTTTACAATTAATCATTTAATTTAATATCAATTAATTGTTGCATATTTTATTTTGATAAATTTTTAGTTTATAAAAAAATAAATCTAATTATATATATAATAATATAAAACAAGGGAGCGGGGCGAGGATTAGGAATTTTTTCCATTCCTATCCCTGCCCCCCTTTAAAAATGAAAATGGGATACATCCCTATCCTTGTCTTATTTTTAATTTTGGATATAAAATCATGCTTAATTCTTGCCTTCAATGTGATGGGCCCCTATCATCGTAAGGATTTTTGCAACCCTTTATATGTGTATGTATATGATATGTATAAAATCCTATTTTATAAATAATTATCTTTACTTTCACATATTTTTAATTAAAATAATTCATAATGAGGTGCATATAACCATGACATGGGGTGTCTACAAACTATAAGTATTTTTTACCATACTTAAAATATCAAGGTAAAGATTTGAAATTGTTGACATTGATCTTATAACTGTATTGATCTAATTGGAACCTAAATTTGTGAAACTTGCGATGTGCATCGTAACACTTGTAACATAGTGCTTTTAATATTTCATGAGGTGTTTATAAACTGTGGATACTGTAAATGACACTTGAAATAATAAGGTAAAGATTTGAAATTGAAAATTTTAAATTTGTAACTAAGTAAATAGTATTTGAAATGAACTATAGGGAACTTGAAATATTCAGTGTAAGACTTTAAACGGAGTGCAAACATATTTTAATAACTATTTATTAAGGTATCTATAAATTATTGTTATTGTATACTACATTTAAAATACTAAGTTAAAAACTTGTAATAAATAGGATCAAACTTGGAACGTCTTTACACATTATTTATAACTAGCAATATAAAATTCAGAAGGCCAACATAAAAATTGAAACGAGGTTATACATAGGCATATTATGAGATATTTTTTGACATGAGTATATGTTCACTAAGCTTGAAACGCCAATGCAATTCTTAAAACAAGCAACCCAAAATTTGAAATGCCAATGCAAAAGTTAAAACAAGTTAAGCATAGCCATGTTATGAAATATATTTTAACTTGAGTACCTGATTATTGGACTTAAAACTTCAATGCGATTTTTGAAAGTAGCAAAGTAAAACTTGTATTGCCTTTATCTAGTACTTACAACTAGTAATACAAAATTTGAAATACCAATACAAAAGTTAAAATAAAAATTTACACAATTATATTACAAGGTGCATTTTGACATGACTTTGTTCACTATACTTAAAATGTCATTCCTAAAACCAGCAATGCAAAATGTTAAATTCTTTTGCACAATACTTTTAACTAGCACTATGAAACTTGAAATGCTAATGCAAAGTTAGCACTCAGTCATATCATGGAGTGTATTTGGACACGAAACATGTTTACTAGAATTGAAATACTAACATGATAATTGAAATTAATAACGCGAAATTTAAAACGCCTTATATAACTTTTACAATTAGTCGTACGAAACTTAAAATGTTAATGTAAAAGTTGAAATCAAAGTGCACACAACTATATTATAGTGTGTATTTTGATATGAATATTTGTTAGTGTACTTAAAATGACAACATAATTCTTGAAACTAACAATTTTAGATTTAAAATGCATTTACATAATACTTACAACTAACAATACAAAACTTAAAATGTTAATATAAAAATTAAAACAAATAATACAATAGTTGAAACATAACTTTAAATTTGAAATACTTAAAATATTATTAAATAATTTTTTAATATTTATATTATTAAATACTAAATTTTTAATTTTTATATTATTTTAATTATTACGGGAAAAGATGATAAAAAGCGATTGTCCAAATTATTATTTGCTTGTTTTAATTGTTTGGCTGTCAAGTGGCAGCCGAACAAGATGATTGCTTTTATTACGGCGGATGTATACGATCCTAGTAACTAGGAGTACTATTTCATTGACGGATATTTAAGATATTTTAAGGAAACTACAAAACAAGAATCAGCTTGACTAACCACACTCTTCCGTAACAATCGCACCCGAAAGGTCCGCGCGCGTGCCACAACGGCCGCAGACGAGCTACCTTCCAAGTTTTAATCCAGCACCAGCTGCTTCTCACTATTACACATATACCTAAACTCCCAAACCAGAAACAGAATCAGTTACAACAATACCTAACTAGCTAAATCTACTTCGATCCTCCTCTGAGGAAACAGATCAGCGTTCAGACGGTCATCAATTCTCTGCAGTTCGTACAATGGAGTTTCCCGATGATGGAAATTACGAGCTTCGGGAGATTCAAACACTCGAAGGCCATACAGATAGAGTCTGGAGCCTCGCGTGGAAACCGGCCAGCGGAGTCGATGGAGTCCCGCCGGTTTTCGCTACTTGCAGCGGCGACAAGACCTTACGAATCTGGGAGCAGAGCTCCTCCTCTCGCTCTTGGAACTGCAAGGTTTCGTGTTTTTCTCTTTAGCTTGCTTTTTTTCTAAAAACGTAGTTTTGCATGTCGTTTATGGTCTTTCATAGCTTGTTTCTGTATCTATTGAGTGAGGTGGAAATTGTGAAACTTCAATCAAGCTTAATTGTTTGTCTAGTTTTCATTACAATTACAATAATTTATGTAGACTTAAATCTTTATTTAACTGAATACTAGTATTAGGATTTAGGCTTAGTGCTGCTGAATGGTGAAAACTTTATCTTTATGTGATTATTTTGCAAGAAACTAGTGTTTCTGAATCAGTTACTGTTCTTGATATTATATTTTGAATTTCATGTTGATTGTAAAGGAACAACAATGCGATAGAGTTATTTTGTCTGTTAAGTTTATTTAAAATAATGGTGTTCTGCAGGCAGTTTTGGAGGAAATACATACAAGAACTGTTCGATCATGTGCTTGGTCACCATCGGGGAGATTGTTAGCCACTGCAAGTTTTGATGCCACTGCTTGTATTTGGGAAGATGTTGGGGGTGATTATGAATGTGTCTCAACTTTAGAGGTAATACTGTTTACCATCATTTTCATGTTTTTTTCTGTTCAGCTAGTTGTTTAGTTATTTTTTTTCGAATTATTTTGTCTGTTTGGATGGTGCCAAATGTGCCTCCATGTATATATGTCACTGGAATTGGCATTTTGGCTTGTAAGTGCGACAGAAAATTACGAATGCATGAATGACGTTTACACTTAGTATAATCAATTACAAATTTGCTGCTATTAGAATCCCTGCCATTTTCTTTTTCATTTTTAATAATCTAATGCTTACATGATAGTTAATATTCATTTGGGATTTTTGTTTTTTAACTTTTCTTTTGGTGTTTAGGGTCATGAAAATGAAGTCAAAAGTGTGTCTTGGAATGCATCTGGTTCTCTGCTTGCAACATGTGGTCGAGACAAATCTGTTTGGATTTGGGAAATAATGCCAGGGAATGAATTTGAGTGTGTTTCAGTGTTACAAGGACATACACAAGATGTGAAAATGGTTCAGTGGCATCCAACCATGGATATTTTATTTTCTTGTAGCTATGATAACACTATCAAGGTAATGCACAGACTTAAATGCTTCTTCCACCTTATAGGTTATGGAAATGGTTGAATGTCCTATGCTTTTCTATATTTGAAAATAGCATTGAAGTGTGGTACATTTTGTAGGTCTGGTGGGCAGACGATGCAGATAGTGATAATTGGCATTGTGTTCAGACCATAGGTGAATCTAACAAGTATTATGCTGCAACCTATCACTTAAATATATCTGCATTTTCAGCTTCTTTATTTTCTCTCTCTTCATGCTTCTTCTACGTCACCTGATAAGTTAGATATAATCAAGTTTTATCTGACTTCAAATAAAGATCTCTTGTTCTCCAGCTTAGACTATGAATGATTCTTGTGGCAATATGATGTGTCAAATTAGTCTAACTCAAGAATCCTGGTTTTCTTATCAGTGGTCACTCTTCGACTATTTGGGCCCTGTCACTCAATGCTAAGGGAGACAAAATGGTTAGCTGCAGGTGTGAAGATATTTTTCTGATAGTGATTCATACTGATTAGAATAATTCATATCTGTGAGTGGCATTCTTGCAAAGTTATTGACTAAGAGGATTAACATATGTATGGGCTTGCTTTGCAGTGATGATCTTACACTAAAGATATGGGAGGCTGACATTATCAGGATGCAATCTGGTGATGGCTATGCACCTTGGTGAGGAACATGCTGCCCTGTTTATTTTGGATCTTCCTCTTGTTGTGATTATTAAGAGGTTGCAATTTGGTCTTAAGTATATTTATAATGAGTTTTATGGTCTTCTTGATTACAACTAGTTGGACACCAAGCACCAAGCACCAGGCACCATATATGTTAGTAACTCTGCTCTGAAGTTTACAAATATATGATTCTGAAGCACCATCCTCTCTCTCCCTCAGTCCCCACTCTCCCTCTACCATCCTTTAGTTTTTTTTTTTTTTTTAAATTTTTTTCATTGAAGATTTTTCTTATTATGGGCATGTTAAAGGAAATCTGATGTTTTGAAGCTTGACTGGGATGAATTTGCATGTGCATGCACAGACAAATACCCTTACTCCAACAGCACCTCTGTTAGAAAGAAAATTAATTCTGTGATCTTAAAGGAATTTTTGGATAACTTGAATAAATATGTGGTATTTCTGATAAATCAGGGAATTAACATTTTGCAACAATGCATGAATTGGATTTTTCATCTGTTGCATTCATGGACCTCCGGAATCTTTTGCTTGCACAAGGTTTAATATGGAGCCTTCATAATGGGGCTATTTTTAAGTTCCCAATGCTATTTAGTTACAGTTCTTGACTGTGTGATGCCAATAGTTGTTTTTTTTGTAATCGATTGTAGCATAAAATATCTGGCATTCACATTTTTATGTTTCTGAAGATATTCTTATTGCTTGTACCGTTGAAACTTTTACACCATGACTAATGAGCTACAACTGAATTGAAAGTGTAGAATGTGATCCATGATATCCATTAGTTGTTATGCTTATCTTTTGTTTTTAAGGAATTTAGATGAATCCACGTAACATGTTATTTACTTAGATAAAATGTTGAATTACTGTATAGGTTGTGCCACAACTGTACCCTGCAGAACTGGCTAAATTTTTAAATTGTTTTCTTTTTTATGAGTAACGTGCATGCTGCATGTTTATTGACATTCCTCTTTATGGCTTCATAGCTGCAATTGAACTGGAGGCATTTGACATTGTATACCTAATGGTGTCAAGGATTTTATTTCATCATTCCGGTTGCATTCGTCTTTAAGGAAGGAAATTAATCTGTTGATTGTGTTGTTTATTTTAGCTAGAGTGTTAAATTATTGGCCAGTGTTGTTTTATTTCTTTCTATGTGGACTGATAATGGGTTCCTTTTTATGGATTTTCTAGGAGACATCTTTGTACTCTCTCAGGATATCATGATCGAACAGTTTTTTCGGTTCACTGGTCAAGGTAGTGATGGTTTCTGTCATTGTGATTTGTTGTAAATATGCAATTCCTTTTATGTGCCATAATTTCAGAAAAACCTGTTTTGCCTTGGCATACAAAAATACCCACGACTGACAAATTACTAAAACTTATAATTGGAAATTAACAAAATTCTTTTCCCACGTCTCTGTCAGCTATACTTCTGGTCTTAAGGAAGTAATTCTTTACTGAAGGCTATCTTAACATTGGAGAACATCTTAATTTTGTTCTTGTTTATATGTACACTGTCTTAACTATTTGAGATTGAAATTTAAATAGTAGCCCTAAAAGATCAAATCAAAATCAAATTCATAGCCAGACAAGCCAATTTTAGCCATCATTATTATTATTATTATTTTTAAATTCCCTCATTAGTTTGTTCAAATATGAGAAATGCTGTTAGTTAACATTAATTTATTAACCGATGTAGTAAATTTGATATGTTTCATTTGGATTTGAATTTAGCACTTTTAAGATTGTTCTACTAAAATATCATGTAACCTACAAGTATTTACTACGTATACAGCTATCAACTTGCTTACTTTGTATTCTTCTCATCTAGATAACTCAATTATTCATTTCTTTTGGCAATTGATCCCAAGTTTATTGTATTTGTATTGTAATGTAAATATGGCAGGGAAGGTATTATTGCAAGTGGAGCAGCTGATGATGCTGTACGTTTCTTTGTGGAGAGCAAAGATGGTTTGGTATTTAATCATTTCACACCCTCTCATTCATTTTATTTACTTATTGTCATGCAGGGAACTGCCATAATATCATTGCTGTTCATGTTAGTGACCTAATAGATATTTTCATAACCATTTCCTTCTATAACATAATAAATTTTTACATTTTATGTTTTGGTAGAACAAAGTTTCAAAGTGGAATTTAAGATGTTAGGGTCCCTTGCATTTTTCACAAAACCAAAATTATTTGCACTTAAAAGAAAACTGTTAAAATTTTATTGATGTGTAATTCTGATTCATATCTCAGCTGTTTGGTTCAGCTCATTGAATGCTTCACTTGTTCCCTAATATGTTAGCATGTCATTGATTTTTGAAGTCCAAGTCTTCTGAACAAAAGGGGATTTGGTTTCTCTTGGATTGATGCACTCACCTCACATGTCAAGAAGTATTTCACTTGCTGGCTTTGGACCACAAAATTGTTTTGTATAATGGCTTGTTCTGGATTTTTTGTATCACAAAATTATTCTTCACTAATAGATGGTATATTATTAGCATTTATCCTCCAGTTACTTCTTGGCTTCTATCAGAAAGGACTATTTATTTAAGAAATGACACTATCTCCTTCAATTAGGAAATATAGGTGCTATTTCACTTGAGATCATCTGGCTACTTTTGTTAACACATTGTACTAGGACATTGTAACCAATCTATCTAATTCTGAATTCTACTTGCTTCTTGAAGCTCTCTGTTTCACTTTGCCTGGAAGACTGTTTTGTCATAAACTGATTGCTCTTTTTTGGTATAGAGGATATCTTAATTGCTAGACATTCAGTTAAAGCAGTTGGATGTTTGCGTATGTTTTCTTTGATCAAAACAGAAGTAATCTCTTTAACATCCTTGGTTAATTCTGCCTGCCACTTATATGCTTTAAAATCTTATCAGTTTCAGCCTGAGATTTTAGTTGCTCTGTTGATCATATATGAACTTCCATAAAGTTGCAGCCAGATATATTTTATATACAAGTTCACTCTGGTTTCTGTAAACCAACCAGTATGAGCATTGGCTTTTGTCTGGGGATCATTTTATCTGTTGAAACCAAACTAATTACAACCTTTGTGAGTGCCTTGCATGGGAAGAATTCTTCAGAAAAATAAAGGAAGTGTGGTTTTCCAGAGTTAATTATTATAGATTCTTGAAACTGGTTGAATGATGCTTCCTTTTTCCCCCTTTGATTTTGGATAGAAACAATTAAGTGAGCTAGCTCTTTTGTGTGCTTTAATTACAGATTGATGGACCTTTGTATAAAATGCTGTTGAAGAAGGAAAAGGCCCATGACATGGATGTCAATTCAGTACAATGGAGCCCTGGGGTATGATTGCTTTCAAGAAATTAATGAGATTACACATTTTTATCAAAAAACATTGATGAGTTTTATGTGGGTGCAGACACATGGATACATTTATCATATGTACACACAAATGTGTCTGTATGGGAAATACTATATCCGCAATTGAATTAATTTGTTTTTTACACCTGATGGAATTTTGTGGCTGATGTTGTGGGTTTTCTGACACATGCATACACATAATGATTTTATCTGAATTGATCTTTGTGCATGATGGCCTAATAATTGATGTATCGCCATGCTTCCTAATAATTGATGTATCACCATGCTTTCTGCTGTGTTAATATTTGCCTGTGAACCAGTAGCAATGGCTTCTAGATGAGGAAAGGAAACCTGTGGGCAGAAACTTTTCTCTTACCTGCTTGGACTGCTGTGCACTGTGATTTTGCAGAGGGTTCCCACTGCCTAGACCGCTCAAATTTACTCCTAAAAACACTTATGGTTAAATTAAGTTGCTATGCTCAACTTTGCCAACCTCCTACCCTTTTTCCTTTTTTATTTTATTATGTAATTTAATTTATTTTGGGGTGAGTGTTTTAACTATTCACAAAAGTGCATAAACTTGAAATTGATAGAGAGAGGGAGTTTGTGGGAAGTCTTAACTATCTCTTACAGGAAAAAGTTTGGGGCACCTTGAAAAAAATCTTGTTACTTGTAAATTATATTGTAAAAATTGCTAATCATGCTGGCAGCTATAATAAATGGAACTTATATGTGGTGTGATATCCTCTGATAGTTGTACTATGATGAATGTAATCTTTGCTTCTTTCTCCTGTTATATTTTAGTCTCACTTGTAATCCTTATTACAGTACCATAAGATTGTTGTTGATACTTACAGGAACAACGGCTTCTTGCCTCTGCTAGTGATGATGGGACAATAAAGATATGGGAGCTCTCTAATACATTATAGAGATGAGGGCATAATGGATATGGAAGCTGGCAAAATCATCTGGTACAACTCTTGATATTGTTTAAATGCTAGTGTTTTTTTTTTTAAAAAAAAAATAAAAAAATCTGATTATATAAAGTTGTAGAAGTGCTCTTACAAATTGGTTGCGATTCCTCCAAATTAGAGAATGAATATATTTGGAAATTTGGTCTCCAAGATTGTTATTATACTGTTTGAAAGACAGATGAAAGCATGCAGGCTTTTGTGGTTTATAAGCATGGCTTCTTGTTTTGAACTTTTGATCTCCTTCACTGTTTTTTATCTCTACATGCTCCTTCATGTAGAGACATTATGTTAAGTACAAGCCACCGGTAGGTCAAGAGGTAATTGGGGTATTATTTTGCAATGGATAATGCTATGCGGTCAAAAATGAGATGTCAAATTTGTATTCCAACCGAAGTGATATTTATTAATAATTATAACCTTATGAGTTGATAATTTTACTATTGTAACTAATTTGTTAGTTTAATAACATCAGTTGAAAAATAACAGGTCTTAAAGTGTTACTTGGATTTAAATTTTGTATTTCAACTTTGTATGTGTAACTATTTGGCTAACGATGGGCATTTAAATTGGGATAACGTGACTTGACACCATCAATAAATGATACATGGAATGTTTTATTAATTGGAATGAAAATTTTGCTTCACATCTTTTAAATCAAATGTTATTATTAAAAAATTCAAGAGAAGGTATATTTATGCACATAAATTGTTACATACAGGGAGAGGGACCACTCCATCCAACCCAAAAATTTGAAGCCTAATTAATTATGTCACCTCCCCAAAGTAATCCAAACAATTGGACACAGCCAGCGCTTTTATTTTTATTATTTATTTTTTAAGGCGTCCCACTGGTGGTTTCCCGATGGCCGCCCGGTTGAAAAGTCTTCCATTTCCCCATGTCATGTCCACTAATAATAACTAGAATAATGTGGGCACTAATTAGGGGCAGTGGTATAAAAAATTCAAAGTTCTGGTGTGGTTTTAATGTTCATAAAAAAAAGGAACAAAAACAAAAACAAGAATATCAATTGTAATAGTATGAACTGTAAAAGTATGAACGATTTGGCCACAGAAATTCGTCACTTTATGTGCCATAACTTGTGTCTACAAAATCCCCTAGAAGAAATACGGTGGCCGATAGTATTTCAATCTCTTTGGTGGGCAGCGGCCTAATATTTCATATTGGCATTAAATTCCCGTAATTAAGCTGCTCTAATCAAATTAATTACAAGAACAGTAGAATTAATAATCACTAACTGCACTGATCCAATGTTTATATTTTCATTTCTTCCAATATCAACAACATCTAATAACAGTCATAATTTTGATTAAAATAGTAAAGAAAAGAATAAAAATTTAACTCCTGTTTTCTATTCTTAATCCTCCAGAATTTGCCCGTCTTCCTTTTTGAACCAGAGATGCACGAGCTGACATAATACCAGTTGGAGCTAACGAAGAATCAAAAGCTGAACAGTCAATCCAATCCTTCAGCTTCCCTTCTTGTCCCCATATATCCGGTATCCAAACCTTACCCGCTACTTCAATCCTATGCCTCGTCAGTCTCTCACGTCCATTTTCCTCCACCGTCGCCCTCTTCTCCTCCGGCACCGGTTTGGGCACCGGCATCCCTTCAGTGCTTTCCTTTAACTCTTTCCTAACTTCATCTGCCACTGAAGACACGCTTTCCAAACCTGCATCTTCAGCATTCGCAGAGTCACAAGTTTCAGGACACAAACTCTGCGTATTTGTTTCATTGCTCTGACGGTGATCGCGTTCCAAAGATTTCTCTTGTTTCACGATCTGGGTATCGCTGAAATGATTTGTTTTGCTGAGTTCTGAAGCAAGTGGAGGAGTAAATTCACCGTGCTGCTGCATTATTTGTTTTTTTCGGATGGATTATTTTCGTTGTGTATTGACGACAATGCTGGTTTCTTCGGCGTTCAAAATATTTGGTTGGTTGTTTCAAGTTTCAATGTGTTATTGTGGGAAGAAGATTGAATCAAGGGGAGGTCTATGTGTGGGAATAAAGCAAACGAAAATGGGTGGGGAGTTCGTTTACACGTCGACCAAAGGGAGCTTTCTTTTGTAGGGCAATGGCATGCGAAGAGTGTACGTGGCCCTCTTTTGCGTTTAAGATTAATGGTTGGAATTGGGATTTTATCAGTTAGGTCCTTAAATTTTTATGATTTTTAAAATAAAGATACATGTGTTTTTATTTGTATTAATTAGGTTCCCAAGACAATCTGTACTAAAATGGCTAAAATACCCTTTGATGTTTTCTATTCTTATTTTAGCATTATGTGAGTTGATCTACATAAATACTAAAATTGGCCCACCTTTCTGTCAAGGTGGTTTTTTAAGTATCTTCGAAGTTGCATATTGCCACAAAGGTTCGAATCAAGGTTCGCTTCGATTTGCTTAAAATCTGTGAGCTGATTCCTCTATGTTATAACTCTAGATATACATGTAGATATTTGTTATAATAATCTTTATACCGGTGTTTTCTACTACTCATTCTCGACATAGATATTTAGGTAGTGCTATACCATTACTTTACCTAAGAATTCTTTCTTTGTTTTTTTACTGCTCATTCGTATTATAGATGTCTTGTCTGGGGTAGTGCTATGATATTACTCATATAAACTTCACTCAAGAATTGTTAATTGCCCTATAATATTTAGTAGGTTTTATATAAACTAAGCAAAGTGCTCACCCATTGTGTTTAGTTATTCGAATAATACTATTTATTTAAACTTCACTCAAGAGTTACTCATCATGCTACAATAGTTTAATAATTCTTATATAAGCTTCGTCAAGAACTTTTTTGTCCTACAATAGTGCTTATGTATATATATATAGAGAGATATCTGGAATTAATGTAAATAAATAAATAAATTATGTTTTTATTTAAAAAAGATAAATAAAAAAAGTGAGGGACTAAGATGGCATCACTGATTTCATATTTGTGTGGTTTAGTTTGATTGAATTGAATTAAATTAAAATACTTCTTGTAAAAGAAAGAAAGAAAGAAAGAAAGAAAGAAAGAAAGAGATAGATGCAATAAAACATTCAAAAGTGTTGTTGTATGATTGTTTAGAAGAATTCAGGCAGGACGGTGGAGTTGATGTTGATCTTTGAGCCAATAGTGTTAATGGATTTTATATTGGAGAATTGAGTTGTAAAATAAAGTAATAACTAAAATACAATATCGAAATTCCTTCTTTTTATTTTTTTTTTCTTTCATTCTTTCTTTGAATTTAATGAGACACAGATTTGTCTTTGGAAAATTGAAAGGAGATATTTATTTGATGCACAACAACCCCATAACTACCACCCTATTATTATTATTATTCTTATTCACTCTTTCAGTTTTTACTTTTGTTTTTGCTGCTTCCTAACATTAATTTTTGACATGATAATACTTAATGTCATAACTTATGTAAGATGGACATATTAAATATTAAAATTAAATAAATTTTATTAAAAATGACATTATTAATTTATTTTGTAATTTTATTTTTAAAATAAAATAAAAACATTAACATTTTAAATAGAGTCTAAATCAATGTTTATTTAGACGAGAGCTTCGACTTGACATCGCACCGGTTGCATATTGGAATTGCATATGTTTACATCAAAATGGGCCCCTTGGGTTCAAATTAGGCCCAAAATCATTGTCTTGTAAAATTAAATATAGTTCTTCCATATTCCTGCAGCAAAACGCTCAACTTCAACACTAGTGGGCTATTGTGTTATATTGCGTAGTAGGGCACGTGATCCACGTGGGTGTGTTTGTTTTCTATTCTGTTTTGGTTCCATTTCCATTCCAATCATGTCATGCCTTGACGAAAACCAATGTTCAACTGTTCACAAATTTCAGCCAAACTTCACTGTGTCTTGTGATATTTTCATTCAAATCCTCATATTTTCTCTAAATGTTACTAAAATCTACTTGTTCTGAAAATTGATCAATGAAACATTAAATTTTTTGAAATACTTTCACGTACCTCCCCTATAGTTTGATAAAATCATATATATAGATGCATATTTTTAAAAAATATATATGAAATACATCTCAATAATAAAACTATTAATTTTAATTGTTAATAGTAATATACATATACGTACAAAGACATAAATATTTAATAATTTTCAGTACAAAGAAAAAAAATTCATGAAAGCAAGAGAATCTACTTTTAGAATGAGCCATTTTGTATATTGCTCTAAAGTTATTTTAATTATTTTATTTTTTTAGTTAATTAATAGTTAAAAATAATAATTTATTATTGAAACTATTTTTTTTTTAATTTTTAAAAATATATATTTGTGTGTAATTTTATTAAATTTTAGGAGAAGTAAGTGAAATTATTTATTAAATTTTTTAAAAATTAAAGTGTAATGTTTGGAATTTAGGTATCGTGACTTTAAAATTATAACTTTTCATATATATAAAAATAGATGTAAAATAATATTGTTGTTATATTTTTAAAATTAAATAAAAATATATCAATATCTAATAATTTCATAGGGATTGAGAGGTTTTAAAATACCCATCACATAGTTGATCCATCAATCAAATTCATTGTAAAATAAGTCTTTAATCCTTAATTTAACATCATTGAAGCAATTACACCTTCAATTTGAGATATGAATCCTTACATTTTTGTAAAATTATTCATTTTATAATTAGGTTTTGAATCAATTACCTTTTAAAACCAATCAACCTTTTGTATTTAGAGTAAGAAATAAGGGTCTTTAGTGAAATTATACCTTTTTATTTATTTACAGTGGTTGAGTTTGAGCTAGAATCGGTGGGTGCACAATTACCATAAGGACCCCATTTTTAAAACAAATCATATTCGGTCCACCATACAACAATGCGGACAACTTTTAGTTCTTAAAATTTTAGTTCTCTCCATTAACATGTGGATACATCTTGATTATTATTTTTTGAAGTTGATTTTTATTTTTTGGTTATGTGACCCTACCTTTTTTTGTTAATAATTGTGTTATTATTTCTAATTATGTCGTTTATATATATATATATATATATAATTTTTTTATTATAGTTATTAATTATTCAATTTTAATTTTTGATTTATTAAAAATAAAACATAAAATTGAGAATTATAACAGAAGAGTCGAGGATTAATATGAGGCCTCCCTTTTTTTTTCCCCCCAATAATTTGGCATTTAGGAGATGATTCTTTATTTAATAGAAAATAAGTTGGACCAAATTTGATAACATTTTCTGTTTTCTGGTGAAACTCGAAATATGCCAAACCTAGTGCCTAAAGTAGACTAGTTGTTTTACATCATTTTCGAGTTCTTTTTTTAAAATATAAATTTTAGAAATTTCCCAAAAAACAGTATTCAAAATAGATGAATTTGAGAACAATATAAAATTAATTATGATAAAGCTAAATTTAAAAACAATATATGATTTTTCTAAAAGCAAGTTCTGTGAAAACCGAGCATAACTTGCAGAAATTGACACTAAAAACAGCAACTAAATTTTTGGAACAGTGTCACCGGGTTATTATCTTCCAGCATGGTTTATCATTTTGCGAATTCACACAGAATTTACACTTTCTGCATCCGTTTCCAGGATTTAAATGGAATACAATCACTCAAAACAGATTTAGGGTTAATGTCATGTTACAGTAGAGCTACTGCACTGTACAGTTCCCAAGTTTGTTGTTGACATTCTCAAATTTTCTGTTAGAAAATATAACATAAAACTTGACACGTAGAATACACGATTCAAGGAACTGTATGGTAAAACTGAATGTACCGTTGAACTGCCCACAAACCTAATTCTACCGGCCTTTTAGTCTAACGGACATTTGTTTCATTTGTAATAATTTCTTTGATGTAATATGTATTTGGGGCTTGAAATTGAAACCCAGGAAAAAGAGAAAGCACTACTCAGGATAAAACACAAGAAGAGCCATCTTCAAACAAATGGGTTTATCTCCCCCTTCAACTGACTGAAATCTGTACAACCTCACTTGTTTTATTGAAATATTATTATATGATATTGCTGCTAACACAAGCTCTAATTTGAAAACTTCTCAAACCTATTGAAATGCTTGGGAGGGACTCTAGCAAAAGGTAAATTATAGTGGGCAGTCATATAAAGCATAAATCATATCTACAATCTAGTAGGAAATGCTATATTTCGAACAACCAGACGCGCTATCTGACAGCTATAGCTTCTAACAAGAGTGTTACATAAAGGCAAGGGATGTTTAAGTGAAGCATGACCTCCATGGGTTTGGATATACTGTGGGACAGTGTGATTTCAAGCTCTCGGAAAGCGTGATCGCCCTTTCTTCTTAAGGAACTCAGGGATCTCCACAGAACCACCTTCGGTGAAAGAGGAAGGTCGCCTATTGATTCCAAAGGTGATGTCTCCCTGTGCTAGCTGACTTCCCTGCTTTTTGGTCAGAAACCAGTCAGGATTGGTCAAGGCTCAAGTTCGAGTTCGAGTTCAAGAGAGAGAATTTAGCAATACCTGAAGAGGCCTTACTTCACTTTCTTCTTGACGTTTGAAGCCAGTAGCAATCAGAGTTATACTTACCTAAAAAAACAAGACCTGGCACTTAAAACCTTTCTCCAACAGCTAAAATTCAAATAGAATCATAGATAAAGGTATTTCAAGGATTCAGACTGGCAATTTCAATACCAATCTCAAAAAGAGAGAGAAAAAACATTACTTCCAGTGATGGCAAAGACTACTGCCATTTGCAAGAAAGAGAAAAAAAGGTGTATCAATTGATTCAGAGAAAGCGATAGCATTTGCTTGATAGATTGATGATAAATGTGCTTGAATCTAAACATCTTCAAGAAAACTGCAGCAGTATGAGCATGATGGTCATTTAGAATGAAGAATTACTTACTTGACCACTAAGTGATGGATCTATCACAGCTCCAAATATTAAATTGGCAGTTGGATCCACAAGGTCATATATAACCTCTGCCGCAGCATTTACCTGCAAAATTCTCATACAAAATCTTAGGCTTACACAGTTATATAACGTGGTCATAACAAGCAAACGATCTGGGAGAGTTGAAAAATAAAAGGCAGTTAAGGACAAATTAAGGCTGCAGAATAAAACTTACCCATTGAGAGCAGACATTATCAAGGCAACAAGCCCATATAATAGCTTTTATTTTATTTTATTTTTTTGGTAGACACAATTTACTTTGAAATGTCAGACTGACTGGGTATGATAAAAACAATGCAAATTCAATGTCGCTCTATCATATTAGTTCAGGAAGACATTTGGATTTATCTAACTATATTTAACAACAGTACTAGACAAAGATTAAAGCAACATAATTTCAGTGATATCAAAACAGATTATAAGCAAACAAGAAAATATGCATAGACCATGCCATGGATGTTAACAAAATTCTGCAAGCAAATTGGCAGCCAGATGTTGAATGTTGCCCTCTCCAAATATGTCTATGTTCTCGTGTACTCCTAGTCATGGTGGCAGTATTACCAATTAAAGGCAAGCTTCAAGCAACTCAGTATTTTGGGAATATGCAGTTGTGCCTGGAAAGTGTCTAGGAAGTTTGAAGAGTAGAAGAATATGTAAATATTGTTTCAGTGCATATTAACAACGCCACACACATCCAGAGAAAGAGAGAGGGAGAGGGAGAAAGACCTCAAACAAGGTTAAATCACTTCCACCAGTAATGTTCCACACAATTCCAGTAGCTCTTTCTATACCAATATCTAATAAAGGTGATTGGATAGCATTTAATGCAGCATCTCTTGCCCTTGTCTTCCCTACAAAAAAGCAAGCTTCACATGGTAAGTTTTAAGCATTACGTCAAAGTGACAATCAATTCTAAATAACGTGACTGCTTATTAAAAGGCAGTCTTGGGCAATTAAATGATCATAACATCATAGTGAAGCAATGTGACACAAATCATAGGCCAAGCTATGCAAATTAAATTCATCAATCTCGAAAGTAAAATAATTTCTTCCAGTTTGTACTATCATACTATGTTTTCATGCATCATCAACTGAGGAAAAGATAAGATTATCAATAGAATTAAAATTACCAGTTGCAGTTCCAATCCCCATCAATGAAGAGCCTGCATTTGCCATTATAGCCCGTACATCGGCAAAATCCACATTTACTAGCCCCGGAATCTGCATTTAAGGAAACTCACCACTTATTATAGCACAAAAAATATATCTCCCCATTCTGAATATGAAAACCATCAACTCCATGTAATGAAATGTTTATTGACAAAATCCAAACTACAACATCAAACTGCTTGTTCATTGACAATATATCTAATAAAATAAGTTACTCCCGTCCCAGAAGTTTTGTAGACCTAACTGCATTGGGATATACCAAAATTTCTGTCGAACTCAAAAAGTCATAATATTATATTCCCTGACTTCCCAAATATATCCTTAATTTTATGGTTTGTTGTATTTCTGAGTCTGTTTCATGGGGATAAATTTGGAAATTTCAGGCCTTTTTAAATGTCTTCTCAAAATTGGTGAAAATAAAATAGAGAAAAATTTTCAATGGAAGGAGTTATAGGCTTTAACTCATTTCTTTGAATATCACATTAATAACGGGAAAGGCTCTAACAATTTGATAGAGAGTATTAAGAGAATAATAAATATCTTCCATACGAAATTAAAATTATATTCCATGATTATCAACAAGATCAACAGCAAGCACTATTTCATGTACTATGCAAGGATGATGAGAAGTATCAAAATCAAAGTTTTCAACTTTTAGAAGAGAATGATATTAATCATGATAGGAGCAAATAGATTATGAGATCATCAAAACAAGTTCTTTGAGCATACCATACCGTAATTATATCAGAGATACCACGAACACCTTGTCGAAGAATATCATCAGCGATATTAAATGCCTCTGTTACAGGGGTAGATTGGGAAACTGCAGTCAACAACTTGTCATTTGGAATCACAATCAGCGTGTCAACATTGTCTCTCAGAGATGCAATTCCTTCCTGGGCTTGAACCACCCTTCTTCGTCCCTCAAAAGAAAATGGGGTTGTGACAATACCAACAGTCAATATGCCCATTGACTTTGCAACTCCTGCAATCACAGGAGCCCCGCCAGTGCCAGTTCCTCCCCCCATTCCAGCCTGCAAATAGAAACTTACAAGTTTCAGGTGAAGGAATAAAACTAAAGCTAAAAAGAGAGAAAAGACCAAGATGTGGGTACCCCTGGTCCTAATTTCATTTTTTTCTTCTTTACTTTTTCTGGTGGCAAATAGCTTTGGTCCATGTTGCCAAGCAACCATGGTCCTTGTAAGACTATACAACCCAATTGAACCAAGTTTAAATTTATGAGAACAATGAAAGCTTTTTCATCCATGTATGGGCAAGAAGTAAACTACCAGTTTTTTATTGTAACTCAGATCAATTAAGAAGCAAATATTACTCAACTAGCAAGCCATGTTTTAAAATTTAATATTTAAGGAACAAGAATCTCTTATTCAAGAAAGATTCATAAATCAAAGGATTCCTAAACATAAGGCATGTAATAAGATAAATCTGAAGAAAATTATCATTTACTTGTATTTGTATGCTATGAACCAGATAATTGATGTTAACTTGTCATGTGCTCGCTAAAAGGAAAATATTTCTTAGAAATATTGCATTCTACACTTTATGTGACCTTGCTATAAATAATTATCAGTTATGTCAACGGGTCATAACTTTTTACAAAGCTTTACAAGAACTTTTACTTTTTTAATAAACTGAAGGGACATAAAATGCAGCAGCTTTCCCCTGCATCCACTTTAGCATCATTATATCCATCTACATTCGATGTTTATCCAGATTATTATAATGTTGGCTCAGCATACAAGACATTGTCTTATTTAGCTTAGAGGTGTACAAACCCACAATCATTATGTACCAGTGATAAGAAAATCTTAACAGACAAATATTACAATAACATATATTTATGATAAGTTGAGAGGAAGAAAAGGTCAGGTGACAAGAAATTACTGTAAAAGAAAAGAATAGAATTCACAATGTTCCTGGGTACATTATCTTATTCAAACCAAGTTTCTCATAAATGACACATTCAGCTGTACATTGCCCTACATTAATTGATTCTCACTTTGCTGAATATTTGGCATCACAAACAGAGTAGCCACATGAAAGATTTATATCATGCAACCATATCCATATTCATCATCAATTGAAGCTTGAAAGATTTCATAATATTGTTGACCAAGGCCATCAGGGATGGTCCACTCACTGAATGGATGGAATGTTATTATTGAAATTTTCTGTTGCATACAATTTCCCCTACTTTATACCCATTATTATTTCAAAAACTAAAAATCAAAAAACTCTCAAAGAAAGGAACTATCAGGCAAAAGTATAAAAATTATGGACAGTGGTTTTAGATCAAAATACAGTCATAAAATGAAAAATTAATAGCATGAGAGTAGGCAACAATTTTCCAGGAAAATTAAAATGTCCTGGTAGATGTATACTTACAGTAACAAAGACCATGTCAGCACCATAAAGTGCCTCTTCTATTGATTCTTTACTTTCTTTTGCTGCATTCATGCCAATCTCTGGGTTCCCACCAGCACCGAGACCTCTAGTTAGCTCCTGACCAATTTGTAAACGATTCTCAGGAAAAACAGGTGAAATTCTCATGGCTTGAATATCAGTGTTAACAATCCAGAACTCCACACCCTTCATTGCACTCTGAATCATCCGATTAACTGCATTTGACCCACCGCCACCGACCCCAATGACTTTGATCTTAGCTTCATTGTAATTATTTGGACTAGATGCTTCTCCTACGCTCTCAGTGACACTACCACTACTGCTATCCTTTCTTGGATTGCTTACATTACTGTTCCCCTCTCCTCGAAGCATTGAAACTTCAGGGTGTAAATTCAGAAATGGGTCTTTGTTGTGATATGGACTGACACTCTGAGAGTTTGCTGAACATCTATAATGGGTCAAGGCTGACTTCTGACTGGTACCAGTATATACATTTTTGTTTTCAGACATTTTCAAGCAATTAACTCTTCCCAGGTGATTCTCCGTTGATATTCTCCCTCCAAAACCCATTGTTCTAGTATCAGAGGGTGTGAAACACGATGGCATACAAGAGGCCATCTTCTACTGGACTGGAGACAATAAAGTCTCAAAGGCACGTTCAATTATATAAATGTAAACCCAGATGCCCAAATGGCTTAAACTTCCAGGTTTTCAACTAAAATCTATTCCAATACCTGTTTATCAAGTACCAAAAAAAATCTCAGAAATTATTAGCACAACTGATTAGCTGCAAAACTTTCGAACACACAAATGGCAAAATACTGCTGCCTAACTCATGCAAGAAAGCAATGGAGTTCCATAGCGAATATTCACAGTCAAGAAAGTAAACCCAACAACAATTGCACAAAATGCAGCAAAGCAAAAAAAAGAGCAACTAAGAAAGCAAATCCGCCACAATGAACTACATCAACACAAGGAATTCCCAACGAAAACAACTGGAAAAGAGCAAGAGACAGGAAATGGGCAAGACCTGAGAGAGTTGCTGTTGCAGAGTCCTAGAAAAAAGAAATAGTGAAGTGGCTTAAAGCATTTGAGCAAATGAGGAGCCCAAAAGGTTGGAAATAGGGGTTTTGTTTTTTGCATTTTTTTATTTTGGTTGATAAAATGATGGAAATACGCGAAAAGCAACAAAAATCTTGTGAGTTGTGAATAATAAAAGAACAGCAATTAGTAACGCACTGCCCTCTTTGGAGGAACTACTGAAGGTGGGCAGGGCTAAGAAGGAGCATCGCAACAGTGACGGTTTAAGTGGTTTACTGTATCTGGTCCTTGAAATTCTGAAACCTTATTCCCAAGCCCAAAACTTTAAAGCCCATTTACTGTGTCACGATTGTTGAATGAGTTTTTTTTTCGGTCTTCGATCTTAGGGATGAGCAGCGGTTTCGGATAGAATCGGAATTGTCAAGAATTGACTCTAAAAAAATCGATTCTGAACCAAAATCAATTTTTTAGAGTAGGTTCCAGTTCTAAAGATTAAGAAACCGGAATCGAACTGAGAAACTGATTTAATTTTAAAAATTAAAAATTATTTATTTATTTTATTTTATATTTT
>CP135545.1:5697179-5718097 GCA_032402905.1 Khaya senegalensis | reverse complement strand
TCTGTAAAAAATTAAATTAAAAAAATTAAAATAAATATCATTTAAATGAGAGAAGAAAAAATTAAATAATAAAATTTAAATTAATTTTTTTAATTTTTTATTAATAAATATTATTATATATCTTCACTACTGATTAAATAATTTCATCACATTCTCATCTAAAATATTTTTTAATTATTTATTATAAGTCAATGTCTATTTAAGATAATTAAGCATAATTTTAACTTATTCATTAATGCAATGAAAGAAATATTACAGGTCACAAGGTATATCTTGGTTATTGATTTTTAATTTATAGTGTTCACATTATGAACCCAACTTATTTAAATATGTTCTGTTTTGTTTTGCTTTGTTCTTCCTTTTTTTTTTTTTCTTGAAATCTAGAATACTCATATTATGTTGTATATATGTGTTGAATATGCTAAAATACAGTTTATTAAAGCTGGAACTTAATAAATAATTGTTAACTACAATTTATCTTAATTATCAAATTTACCCTTAATTTTATTATTGAATTAAATGCTAGAGAATATAAAGCCAGTGCAAAAAAATATAGCCTTTAAACTTTAGCAAAGAAGTCATTCTTTTTGGTAGATTATTGTTAAGAAAATCTCAGAGCTTGTTGTACTATATAAATTATTGTTATACAATAATTTATAAAATATTACGGGGATATTACTCTAGAGTTGGTATAAGGCCAATGGATAATTTGAATATCCCAATAATATTTTGTTTTTACTCTCTCAATTATTGTTATACCATAGAATAAGTTGTTCTATAGATATTCTTGCTATGGATGGTAACTTCCTGTGGGGAGGAGTACCCATTAATACTAACTCTATTAGGAGAGGGTACGAGAGATGTTTAATGGATATGGGATAGATATGGGTAATGGGACTATACCTAAAGTTGACGGGAGATTGATACATATGTTCCATACCAAACCCATATCCTCTCTCTGTCTCTCTCTCTCCCTCTTATTAGTATTCTTTTTCATTTTTAAAAAGTTTAATTCAAAATTACAAATAAAATAAATTCAAGACTACTTTTGTCTTTTAATTTCATTTATTGAAATAGAAATGTATATTAGAATATTAAAGAATACATTAATTTTTGTTTCTTGTGCTCACTCTCACTACTTCTTTCTGCAAGAAAACAGAGACTAAAAATATTTATTTTTATTTTATCATTTTGCCCCAGGAAGGAGTGTAATTTTATTTAATGGGTTATTTGACATAAATTTATATAATTAGTTTAATTTGGAATATTATATGAAAGTGCAACATGGCAAAGTCAAATCCACTTCAACAACATGTAAAAATATCACTTATTGCAAAAAATTAAAGTTTGAACATAAAATTTTAAACATTTTTATTCAAGTTATCTGTTATCTAACAACTAGAATCTTCCCATTATCAACTCTAAGCTTTGTGTTGGCACTACTAATTTTGAGAAAGGGGTATTATATATATATATATATATATTCAAATCAAAAATTTTAATTTTTTACATAATTTTTAATATATTTCTTAATTATTAAATCAATGTACTTTTAATAATTGAAATTAAATCTAATATATACACTAATTATTTTATATTAATTACGCAAATTAGATTAAATCTTAACTATTAAAAATGTTAATTTAATAATTAAAAAATTAATATAAAAAATTATGTAAAAATTGTGAGATCACTATCATTTCAACTTATTAAAGCGGTGATGAACCCCTTGATTTTCGTTCCATCTATTTCATATTTGAATTATTCAATGCTTCATGTATTTAAAATTTTATTAATTCAGTGTGAAGCATTGCATATAAAATTTTATTAATAAGGATGTTTGTGCAATGCATGAAGCATTGCATATAAGTATTTGTTCTTACCCATCAACCTCTAAGGTAGTCTTTTTAAATTCATTATCGGTGTCTCAAATTTGTATCCAATTTCAATTACTTACATGGTATTTGATCAAATCTTTGTAAATAATAATTATATTTATATTAACAGTAAACCCAACTTGATTATTTAATTTTGGCCAAATAGAGTATTTATTGAATCTCTTTGACTTTTTTTTAATTAAAAAAAATGTGTGTAAGCAAAAGAGAAAATTGAATTATATAAATATTGTAGATGCACAAGAGAACCAAAATATTAATCGAGGATGAACTTCAGTTGCAAGAGGATGCCATGTTAACAATTGAAATTGGTTAGCAATCCGAGGTCAGCATTAATAACTTTGAAAAGACGTCCTTATAAGTTCTTGGTAAGATTAAAGTTTGCTATGTTATATAAATAATACTATTATATATTTTGGACTGTAAGTAACAAATAAATAGAGTTATTAGTTGGCAACTGATACCATATAAGAACAACTCATAGAAGATTTAAAAATTAATTGGTTAAAAGATGAATAATGAATGTAGATACATCTTCAAAAATATTTTTAAGTGCCATCTATTGTTCAACTCAATTTCTGGTTGTGCATATTCTTTCTGTAATGACTAAAGTTTTCATCGTCAAATCTCCACATTCCCTCCTTGTATATATTTTTCATTTTTTTTTAACAAAATTCAACTATAATGTAGTGCAAATTACATGGTAATATCAATAAATGGTTTGGTTGTGCTCTATCATTTTGAAATCTTAACATGACCTTAGAGACAGTACAAAGCAAAGCATTCATCCAAAAAAACAAAAATAAATGTTAAGATAAAAAGTAATATAAAAATTTAAATTTGATTCACAACATTCTAAAATATTTGTTACATCAATTTTTTTTTAGAGAGATGCTATTAAAACCCCTTTGAACTCTTCATAAAACCCTTCTACTAAATATTTTCACTAAAAATAATTCAAAAATCATAATACTTCTAATAACACTCACAATTATACTAAAATAGTCCCCCATAGATATTCTTTATTTTTATTTATTTTTAAATAAACCCCATAATCTTGCAAACAATTTCTTTATGTCTAAACTTAATTTCTTTGCTTTATTATCTTTTACTGTCAAATTTGTAAAATAAAAATAGATTACTTTAAATTAATTTTGTTCAAATAAGAAAATCACTGAGATTTAAAATTAAAAAGTAATAAAAATAATAAAAATATTTTGATAACTCAATTTTGCCTTTTCCATTTACTATTGCACCTTTAAAAATTGAAGAAAAAAAATTGAAGAATCCTCCAAAGATCTTGAAGTGTGCTTAACCTATTGTATCACATAAAAATAGTGGTGGGTCTGAAAAAAATATATAAATAGACTTGCTTTTATTAATTTTGTCCTTTAAACTATGTTTCTTCTTATTTTAGCCCTTGTAAATTTTTGATGTATACATGGCCCCTCACAATATAAATCATAGTTCCATTCCAGCTCAAAAAAAAATTGAACTTACTTAATCCACCATCAACGTTGTAAAAAAAATTCTTGGAAGACACTAGTAATTATTGCAACACAATTCTTTTTCATAGTTAAACTCTTTCATGTTGCACAATTTATTTACGTGTCACCTCAAATCTATTTTAAATTTGTAAAAAAAGAAAAAACTTTAATGTAATTTAAAATTTGACAACAAAAAGTTAAGATGCCTTCATATAAGACTTTATAGCAATAACAAACTATAGATCTAAAAAAAGATATAATATCAGTGTTTAATTATAAAAGTTTAAAAGAAAAATTTAATGAGAATTTTAGTGTTTAATTGTAGCACATTTTAAGCTATCAAATGAATAATTACCCAAAATTGAAGCTAAGATAAAAGCCATGTCATTTAGACTTTATGCAAGCCTACTAAAGAACTTAATGTATGCCATGCTTTATACAAGACTAGATCTAACATATTCAGTTAGAGTGGTCAATAGATTCAAGGGAAGACTAGGTAAAGCACATTGGGATGCCTTGAAATGTATTCTCCGATACATCAAAGAGAGTGTGAGTTACTGTCTTGATATAAGAGAAAAAGTTTAGATGGCAAAAGCATCATAGGTTCTGTTGATGTTGATTTTGCAACTGACACAGACAAGAGAAGGTCTTTAATAGGATATATATATATATATATATATATACATTGTTTTATTGTGCAGTGAGTTAAAAATTATCCTTACAATTAGTTATGCCATTGTCAACCACTGAGCCAAAGTATATGGTTGAAACTAAGGCAGTTAAGGAGGCAATTTGGCTTAAAAGGTATTATTGAAAAACTTAGAATAAATTAGCAGTGTGTATTGATTTATTGTGATAGCCAAAATGCTATATAATTAACTAAACATTAAGTATTCAATGAAAGAATCAAACACATTGATGTCAAGATGCATTTTATAGAGAAATGTAAGATGTAAAAAATCTTAACTAATAATAATTCAACTGATATACTTACTAAAGTAGTCCTAAGAGCAAAATTCAGACACCACTTGAGTTTACTAATTGTAAATGCCAAGTATAATTGTAATGAGTTCTAAGAGTTGAAGAAAAGTTAAGAAATATGGGTTTGCGTTTATGGTACTAAGGTCTCTGTATAGTTAAGAAAAGTAAAGAAAGAATAAAAGATGAGATTTGAATTTAGAATTAAGATAGAGGTTGTAAAACATGTGATTCACAATTCAACTTAAGCTATCAAATAAATTTGTCAAAATGGTTTAGTTGTTAGTTAATCAACCATTGGTCTAGCACATTTAAGTAATATGCTAGTATGACATATAAATTGAGCTTATGTGTTTCCTTTCAGTTTTGGTAGTTTGATTCTTGAAAGTTAGTTAGGAGGAAAAAACTAATAGCTAAGTAATTAATATAAATAATATTTTCTGGATTCTAGTTGAAGAAGAATGATAAAAAAGAAAAAGAACAAGAAGAGAGGTGTAAGCAAAAAATACATCTTGGTAAATTTTCTTTGAATCAAATAATAAGGGTTCATGTGAATAGTAATTTAAAATTCATAATTTAAACTTGAGTGAATGAGTAGATTTCCTTAAAGAGTGCTTAGCTGAAGTGGCTATCTAAGTAGTAAGAAGGAGCAAACCTAAGTTGAAAAATTAGTTAGTTAGTTAGATGGATAAACATTCTTGAGTTTATATTGTTAACTAATTGTAATTTGGCTGATATAAATAAAGAAATGTATTGAGACGAAAAGAAGTGATAATCAATGAGAGAAGAGTGAATTCGGGTGAAGAAAGGAAGAATGCAGAGAAAGATGTACTTCTTGAATTTCTATAACCTTTTCTTTTCTAAAATGAATCCATTTTTTTATCTAAATTCTTTGTTCTGTGACTACTATGTATTCTTTCATTTGCTTCAAATTAAGAGATGAATTGATTAATTGAGTGCAAGGGTGAAACCTTGAAAAATAACTTCTTGAATTCTTGAATTGCATAATCAATTTGTGAAAGCCCAGTTTATCATGTGGTTTTCATTGGTTGGGATCAATTACTCCACAAGTGGTATCAGAGCCTGAGAAGATCAGAAAAATGGTGTCCACAAAGCTTTATATTGAAAAGTTTACAGGGGACGATGACTTTAATTTTTAAAAAATAAAGATGAGAGCATTCTTAGTTCATAAAAGCTTAGAAGAGGCTCTTATTGAAGAAACTGAGATGTCTGAATAGTTGAAGAAGTCCAAGAAGAAAGAAATTATAAAGAAGGCTCATAGTGCTTTTATGCTCTCATTAAGAGATGGAGTTTTAAGGGAAGTGTCTAAAGAAACTACAACACTTGAAATCTAGAATAAATTGAAATCTAGGTATATGACAAAGTCTTTAGCTCATAGATTTTATCTAAAAGAGAAATTAGATTCTTTTAGTTTAGAAAAAGAGGGATCAATTACAGAGCATCTGGATGAGTTCAACAAGATTGTCTTTGATCTTGAAACCATCAACATCAAGATTGATGATGAGAATAAAGCGTTGATAGTTCTTACTTTCTTGCCAAAATCATATATCCATTTTGTTGATACATTGCTCTATGGAAGAGATTTAGTTTCCATAGATGATGTAAAATTTGCTCTTAACACAAAAGAATTAAATAAGAGATCAGAAGGAAAGGATTTTAAGTCTAGTGAAAGCTTGCATGCTAGATGAAGAAATGACTTTCTTATAGAGGAATAACACCTGAAAATTAGTCCCAAGACTAAAAAATAGAAAGGTCATAGGCTGTCAATATATATTCAAAAAAAAAAAAAAAAGAAAATATTTCTATTACAGTTTCTATCAAGTATAGTAAGGTTAGTTGCAAAAGGATTTACACCAAAAGAAGGTGTGGATTTTAATGAGGTTATTTCTCCTCTTGTTAGACATACATCCATTAGAATTTTGCTTGCTTTGGTATCTATTTTTTGACATAAAATTAAAACAATTGAATGTAAAAACAAACTTTCTTGCATAGAGATCTGAATAAGGAGATCTACATGGATCAACCAGATGGATTTAGAATACTTGAAAAAGCTAATCATGTGTGCCTGTTGAAAAAATCATTATATGGACCAAGCAATCTCCAAGGTAGTGAACTTGAAGTTTGATGAGTTCATGATTCAAAATAAATACAAAAGAAGTTTATATGATAGCTGTGTGTATTTTAAAGGTGATGTTTAGAAGGACATGATATATTTGCTGATATATATGGATGATATGTCGATGACAAGTAGGAACAAGAAGAAAATTGAAGAACTTAAATCACAATTAAGTAACACTTTCAAAATGAAGGATTTGGGACCTGCTAAAAAGATTTTAGGGATTGAAATCTTAAGGGACAGAAGCAATAAAAGGTTAACACTATCAAACGAACAATATCTTATAACGGTATTACATAGGTTCAATATGTTGAAGGCAAAGTCTATAAGCACACCCTTGGTTGCTCACTTTAAATTGTCAAGTGATCAAGCACCTAACAATGAAGAGCAAGTTAAATACATGGCCTCAAAACCTTATACTAGTTTAGTAGGGTGTTTAATGTATGCTACGGTCTGCACAAGACTAAATTTAACATACTCAGTCAGTGTAGTTAGCAAGTTTATGGGTAAATTGGTAAGATACACTAGGAAGCACTTAAATGGATGTTGAGGTAAGTAAAAGGAAGTTCTAACATTTGTTTGGTATATGAAAATTATAATGCAAGTAAGAATAGCTTGATAGGCTTTGTTGATTTTGATTTTGCTGCTGATTCTAATAAAAGAAGGTCATTGTCTAGATATGTCTTCACTTTGTTTGATTTTGTTGTAAGTTGAAAGGCTTCACTTCAAGTAGTAGTGACTTTGTCAACTACCGAAGCAAAATATATGGCCGCTACAGAATTTGTTAAAGAGGCTTTATGGTTAAAATGAATTGTGGTAGAGCTTGGGATTGATCAAGAGTGTGTTAGCATCTAGTGTGATTGTCAAAGTGTTATTCAACTTATTAAACATCAAACTTATTATGAAAGGACTAAGCATATAGATATAAGATTACATTTTATAAGGGATCTGATCTCAAAAGGAATAGTTAAATTGCAAAAAATCAAAATAGAGGAGAATCTAACAGATATGTTAACAAAGGTTCTTCTGGGTGCAAAGTTTAGACACTGTATGGAATTATTGAACTTAGCATAAGTGTGACTAGTACTTACTGGTTAAAAGTTTAATAGTGAATGTTGAATTAGGTGGAGATTGTGAATAGTGATTCAAAATTCACAATTTAAACTTGAGTAAACTGAGTAGATTTCTTTGAAGAGTGCTGAGCTGAAGTGGCTGTCCAACTAGCAAGAATGAGCAAAGTTGAGCTGTAAAATTAGTTAGTTAGTTAGTTAGGTGGTTAAACATTCTTGAGTTCATCTTGTTAACTAACTGTAACTGATTGTAATTTGGCTTATATAAATAAAAATTGTATTGGGACAAAGAGAGGTGAAGATCAATGAGAAAAGAGTGAATTCGGGTGAAGAAACGAAGAGTGCAGAGAAAGATGTACTCATTGAATTTCTGTAACCTTTTCTCTTCTGAAATGAATCCATTTCCGATCTGAGTTCTTTGTTCTGTGACTGCTATGTGTTCTTTCATTTGCTTTAGATTAAGAGATGAATTGATTAATTGAGTGCAAGTGTGAAATCTTGAAAAATAAAATTTTTAATTCTTGAATTGCATAAAAAGTTTATGGAAGCCCAGTTTATTAGGTGGTCTTCATTGGTTGGGATCGATTACTCCACAGTTCAACTCCACAGTTCATCCTTGATTTTAGATTGTTAGGTTCTTTCTCTGTGTTTTTTCTTTGTTTGTGGTGATTTGCTTGTAAAATTGAGGTTCTTAGTTTCTATACTAGTAGATTGAAGATTGTGTTTCAGTATTGGACACTAGGTGTTTGTTCTTGTGTTTTTTGTAGGTTGAGTTGCTTGAGTTATGTAAGAGTATAGGACTTTGCGCACAAGTACTTAATTGCACAAATTTAGTTTAATATCACCAACAATTTTAATTTTGAATACTAGTACATAGAGAAATATATAAATTTCGGATTGAGCTAAAATACATAACAAAAGATACCACTGAAAATCTGAGAGAAATATTAGTGGAATGAAAAGCATTTCAAATTAAAGCAAAATACACCTACAATTGCAAAGCTCACTTCTATTACAGTTAAGAAAATCAAACAACTTGCAGAATGGAACATATTGTTTGTGTAAGACTCAGAAGTAGGAGCATAATTGCAGCAAAAGTTGCGGTCCCTCTCCAAAGATTGCTGAAATAAACACTTCTCAACTTTGCCTTAGTATGGTTCCAAGAATTGCCATAGTGTGATTTCAGATCCCACATAATCTCTAAATAACAAGAAGGACCTACATCGACTTGCAGGCAAAGTTTATTAAAAATATTGGCCACTCTTTTATTGTCTCCCAAATAATTGGATATGATTCCGGCTTCAACAAGACAATTAACATCTTCTTCAGTGTCGACAAGAATATCCAGTAGATGAATAAAATTGCATACGTGGGTTTGCGATGGATAGTGACACTGCTCCAAGGCCATCACGTTTCGAATCAAGCATTCTGTCCCATCAACTATTACAATCCGTGGGATTTGCAGCTCGCAGATTTTCCAGCATGGAATCTTACAAGCTTTGAAGCATGGGATCCGTAGGTTTTTATTTTCAAGTTTTAAGTCAAGCAAGCATTTTCCTGCCATACGCTTGAACTTCACTCCCGATTCTTGCAATTTTTGAGCACAAGGTAAATTTGGTGGAAATCCGATCGATTGCGATTTCAGATGCACCCTTGTTAGAATATACCTTCTCAAATCAGTGAAATGCTTAACTTCCACTTCGGGAGGTATGCCATTGAACATACCATCTCGAAAAAATAAACAAGAAAGTAAAAAGAATGGAGGGTAACGGTCCGCATTAGGTTTACAATCGGCAAAAGCTAACGTATATAATCCGTTGAGAATACAATACGGAATCTGATTCTCAAGCAACTGCAAGTCCAATCGTATAGCAGATTTTACTCGGGGTTTGGCAAGCAAAAATTCACTTCGAACTCTCTTAAAATATCTTAAAAAGAGCTCAATGATGAAAACGGCGTCGTATAGTATCATTATTACAAAGTCAATTTCTTCGAATTCAGGGAACTCGTCATAGCAATTACGGCTAAGTTGTCCATTGTCTTTGATGAAGTTTATAATTTCCTGCCATTTCTCTGTAGTGATTCGTTCCCTAAATTCTCTTTTCAATCTTATTTTTTGTTTCTCCATTTGAACAAATTCTTTTTTACCATGATGAAGAGGGCCTATTGAAATTACCTGAGGAGTGTAGGCTGCTTTGCTTATATTGCGGAGATCTTTCGGAACCCTGTAAATACAACACTCGGGATGAGGCTCTAACATTTCGTCCTTCTCAATTAGTGATTCTTTGCGTTTTTCAATCGATTTAATTGTTATTAAGTTATTCTTTTTCTTCTCCAGGTCTTGAAACCTAAACAGTAACAAACAACTGCCATAAATAACTAGAAAGAGAAGACTAGAAGCAATATGGTAAATAGCAATTGAAGATTATTACACACATCAAGCATGTGCGTAAGAAAATTCGTTGAATGCCACCAATTACTGTCCATGCGTTAGTTGTACGAATTGATTATAATTACCATATAGCTCAAGGAATACCAATAGCACATACATATGTAGTGTCACTTATTCCTGTTTCATTGACATAAATATAGTAATTTTCCAATGTGCAGGTTTGATATATTATTGATCTGTATATAAGTCTTGGCGAGTTTACTTACCAACAACTGCATGAAAATATGCAAATAAATGTGAATCGTGATTGTGTAGTTGTTACTATTATTGAAATCAGCATATAAAGCGAAAGCTTAACTGGGCAAAGATAATATTGTTGATTAACCACACAGCTATGCTTTATAAAAATATATTATAGAAAGAAAAACAATATAACCGAAGAAAAAAAAATACCGAACAAACCTCAGCTTTTTTGGAGGAAGAGGAACGTGGTGTGGCTGAGAGCACCGGCGACGTCCCATAGTTTCTCTTTGTGATACTTTTAAGTTGTTTATTCAGTCTCTTTGAGATGTGTTCTCTTCATCTTCCACTACATATATATAAAGCATTTGATATCATCTCATCGATATTTTAATTTTTCTCTTCAGGTTATAGCCGTTATTTTCTTCACAAAGTCAATTCGAAAGATTTAATTAAAAACTGTCAATGTTGGCCAAGTGGGGTTAAGTAACTAGATTTAAATATGTTTAGCATCTAGAAAGAATCAAATGCCATGTGAAAAATTCAAATATACTTCGAATCCGAAGCCAACCAGCTGTACGATCAATAAAAAAAGACTTCCAAGGCGATTAAATTGCGACTGTGAGGTTTGGGTAGATTAATTAAGGTAATCGATCGAGAGATTGCCATAGTTATAAGGTAAACATAGGGCAGACTAGCTTAATTATTAAGAAAATCTTAAATGAGATTATTATGGTCAAACAATAAAGAGAAAAAAAAAAACATTTATTAATAAAAAATTTAAAGATCAAAGTGGATCCACTTAAATGTGAAAAGAAAGAAATTAAATAATGAGATCCATTTTTTTTTTTTAAAAAATTTTTTATTTATAAATATTGTTATTTTTCTTCACTAATTGAATAATCCACTTGATGTAGAGGAATTTCAGGATAATTATTTACTATTAGTCAATGTCTATTCAAGATAATTAGACTTAATTTAGCTTTGTCATTAATGCGATGAAAGAATATTACAGCTGAATATTAAAGCTCACATTATATGTTTTGGCTATTGCATTTTTGATTTATTGTGTCTACCTTATGAATCCGACTTTGTTCACTTTTTTTTTCCTTGAAATCTAGAATACTGATTTTATGTTGTATGTATGTATGTGTTGAATATTTTAAAATACATTTGATTTAAGTAGGAATGCAATAAATAATTGTCAATTATAATTTATCTTAATTGTCAATTTTATGATTAATTTTACCATTGAAATAAAATCTAGAGACTAAATCTTCATATAAAGACAGTACAAAAAATATAGCCTTTTGCTGCTGATTTTCAAACTGTAGCAAATAAGTCATTCTTTACAGTAAATTTGTAAATAAATATAAATCAACTATATAAAAATGTAAAATTTATTACTATATCAAATAAGTTTTAAATTATTTATTTGTTTTAAATAACTGCTAAAAGCATTCACTTTCTTCTCTCTTATGGGAAAAACTTCCCCAATCAATCAATAGTCAGTATTTCGTCGCACACCTCCTTCAAAAATTTCAAAACCCATTGCAATCACAATACAATAATTTTTAAAATATTACGGGAATATTACGGGAATATTACTCTAGAGTTGGTCTAAGACTAATGGATAATTTGAATTTCCTAGTAATAGTTTAATTTTACTCTCTAAATTATTGTTATACCATAGAATAAGTTATTCTAGAGTTGTTCTTGTTATGGATGACAACTTCTTGTGAGTAAGAGTACCCCTTAATACTAACTTTATTAGGAGAGGATACGAGAGATGTATAATAGATATGGGATGGATATGGGTAATGGAATTAGACCTAAAGTTGACAGGAGATTGATACTTTCCCGTACCTAAACCTATGTCTTCTTTTTTTTTTTTATGTTCTTTTTTATTTTTTAAAAAAGTTAAATTCAAAACTATAAATAAAATAATTTCAAGACTACTTTTGTATTTTAATTCCATTTACTAAAATAGAACTGTGTATTAGAATATTAAAGACTAATTTAATTTTTATTTCTCATACTCACTTCTCATTTTATATGAAAATAAAGGTAAAAATATTTGTTGTTGTGGAGTATAAGATAGTTAAAAATCAATTTGAGTTAGTTAAACATTGATTAACGGAAGAGAGTTGATAGCTCATTCAGTTATAACTAAATTCTAACTATCATTTTTTGAATTGTACTCTTGTTATATAAACTCTTTTTCTTATTAGAAGAAAAGAATATAAGTCTAGAAGTGCAGGAAAAAAATACGAGTTGCAGAGGAAGAATAGTGCTTGAAACTTTATAAGAGAAAATTGACACTTTGTATTTTTTATAAAAATCTTCTTTGGTGTTACTAATCATGGTAATAAAGAAGTAGGTTGTTCTTGGGATCATGGATGTAAGCCACATTGGCTAAACCATTAAATTCTTTTGTGTTCTTAATGAATTTGTTTTCTGTTTTTATTCATTTTGTTTGCTTGATTTGATCTTGATTGTAACATAAAGGGATTGTGTTTTGTTTTCTTGGATTCTAGAGTTTTGAACACCCAACAACTAGCATCAAAGCTTACGTTGTTTCTTGAATTCTAAATAGCACAAACAAAGTTCGACATTGAGAAATTCAATGGGAAAAACAATTTCAATTTGTGGAGAATCAGAATAAAGGCTCTGTTAGTTGATCAGAGACTGAAAGATGCACTTTTGGGTGATGAAAATATGCCTAAAAGTTTATCTGAGAAAAAGAATAAAGAAATTTTGAATAAAGCACACAGTGTTTTAGTTTTAAGTTTAGGTGATGGAGTTCTTAGGGAAGTCTCTAAAGAAACTACTATAATAGGTATTTGGAAAAGATTAGAAGAAAGGTATATGACAAAGTTCCTTGCAAATAGACTCTACCAGAAGAGAAAATTGTATATTTTTGCACTTAAAGAGAGAGGATCGATTAAGGAGCATTTGGATGAATTTAATCGCATTATCTTGGATATTGAAAACATAAACGTCAAGATCAAAGATGAAAATCAAGCTGTATTGCTACTCAGTTCTCTCCTTTATTCATATGAACACTTTGTGGATACTTTGACTCTTGGAAGATAAACAATCTCTGTGCAAAATGTCAAAGCATCACTTAACTTGAAAGAATTGAAGAAAAAAGGGGAAACAAAGGAAGTAGGACAAGAAAATGGTGAAGGCTTGGCTACAAAAGGAAGAATTAAGAAGAAAGGTAAAAAGAAGAATAATAAGCACATATCAAAGTCCAAGAAAAAGAAATTTAAATGCTTTTATTGCCACAAAGAAGGACATTTTAAAAGAAACAGCCCTAAAAGGAAAAATAAAGCCAAAAACCAAAAAAGTAACAATGGAGATGCAACTGTAGCCTATGAAGATAATGATTTGTCTTATGAAGATTATCAGTAAGCAAAATTGTTTATTACCTTAAATAAGAGAACCGAAGGTAAATGGATTATGGACTATAGATTTTCTTTTACATATGTCCCTTTAAATCATCATTCATCACTTATGATTCTTGTTGTAGAGGTAAAGTACTAATGGGGAATAACATGGCATGCAATGTAGTTGGAAAAGAAACTATTAAACTGAAGATGTCAGATAATGCAGCTTATGAATTGCATGATGTTAGGCACGTTCTTGAATTAAAAAGGAACTTAATCTTATTAGGCATATTAGATAAATCAGGCTGTATTTTTAAAGTTGAGAATGGAACTTTTAAAGTGATAAAGGATTAAGAGTAATAATGAAAGTTATAATGATTAATGGCTTGTATGTTTTAGATGGAGACATAATCATAAGTTCGGTTTCAGTTTTTTTAGAAATTAATTCTAATAAGATAAGATTGTGGCATTTGAGAATAAAAAATTTAAACCAGAGGAGGTTACTTAAATTAAGCAAATAGAAAGTCTTTGGATCATATATGGTATAATGAACTTTTTTTTGTGAAGAATGTGTCTTAGGGAAATCCAGCAGGATAAAATTTGACAAAGGGGAATATGCAACCAAAAATATTCTAAACTACATACACTTAGATCTTTAGGGACCATCACAGGAAGAATTAATGAGAGGGGGTAGATATATTTTATCCTTAATTGATAACTATACAAGAAAATTGTGGGTTTATATTTTAAAAACAAAAGACAAGTGTTTAAGTTCTTTAAAGAATGAAAATTATTGGTTGAAAGGCAAACTGATAGAAGGTGAAGTACTTAAAAATTAACAAGACTTGAATTTTACAATAAAGAGTTTGATGATTTTTACAAAACTGAAGGCATAACAAGACACAGATTTGTTAGAAAGAGCTCTTAACAGAATAGGGTAATTGAAAGGATGAATAGAATAATTATTGAGAAAGTAAGGTGTATATTGATACAATCAAAGCTTCCAAATAAGTTTTGGGCAGAAGTTTAGTTACAATTGCTTACTTGATTAATAGAAGCCCTTCAACGATATTGGAAAGGATGACACCAGAAGAAGAATGGTCTAGTAAGGTTCCAAATTACTCAAACTTGTAAACTTTTGGATGTCTAGCATATGTACATGTTAAACAAGGTAAATTGGAGCCTACAACACTAAAAGGTATTTTTCTAAGATACCCCGAAGGAGTTAAAGGTTATAAAATTTGGTGCATTAACTTAAAACCTCCAAAAGTTATTCTCAGCAAAGATGTGGTCTTTAATGAAAGTGTTATGCTCAAGCCTCTAAGAAATGATACACAGAAAGATGCAGACAAGTCATTAAAATATGAACCTACAATTACTTCAATAAAAGATATGGTGCATTTTGAGGTGGAGACAGTATCACAAACCAAAAAATAAATCTTAATAATAGAAGCAAGTACATCAAAAGAACAAGTTTATGACATCAACTATTAATTAATAAGGATAGATAGAAAAGGATGATAAAATTGCATACCAGATATGGTTATGCAGATTTAATTGCTTATGCTTTAAACATAATAGAAGAATTCATAAATAAAGAACCTAAAACATATGCAGAAGCTATGAAAGGTGCTCATAAAGCTAAATGGCTTATAGCCATGAATGAAGAAATCAACTCTTTAAAGAAAAATAAAACATGGATCTTGATACCAAAGCCTAAAGACAGAAAAATAATTGGATGCAAGTGGATATACAAGCTAAAGGAAGGGGCCATATGCTTTAAATTAAAAAGGTATAAAGTCAAGTTAGTTGCAAAAGGTTTCACCCAAAGAGAAGGTATAGATCACACAAAGGTATTTTCACCAATGGTAAAATACAATTTTATTAGGATGTTGTTAACTTTAATTGTATCTCTTGATCTTAAGTTGGATTAGATGGATGTAAAGACTATCTTTTTACATAGGGAATTAGATGAAGAGATTATGATGGAACAACCAGAAGGCTTTGTGGAACAAGGAAAGGAAGACTATGTATGCTTGCTCAAAAAATCTCTCTGTGGCCTTAAACAATCATATAGACAATAGTATAAGAGGTTTCATTATTTTATGATTAAGAATGAATATATTAAAAACTATTATGATTCTTGTGTTTATTATAAACATGTGGAAGATGAAAAAGCAATATATCTATTAAAATATGTAGATGATACGCTCATTACAAGTAAGTCAAGGTTAAAGAAACAGAAACTTAAAAGAAAACTTAAAGATAAATTTGAGATAAAAGCTTTAGGAAATGCAAAATAAATTATTGGCATGGATATTATAAGGAACAAAGACAATGGAACCTTGTTTGTACCATAAGAGGCATATATAAATAAGGTGCTGGAAAGATTTAGAATGGATAATGCAAAACCAATATCCACTTCACTTGTAACTCATTTTAAGTTGTCAAGCAAGGATTATCCTTTGGATGAACACAAAAAAATTTAGATGAGTTCAATACTATATGCCAATGCTGTGGAGAGTACTATGCATGCTATGATTTGCACAAGGCCAAATTTAGCCTTTGCAGTAGGCATGATTAGCAGGTACATGTCAAACTTAAGTAGAAAGCATTGGAAAGCTATAAAATGGGTGCTCAGATACTTGAAAGGATCCTTTAAACTTGTTTAGAAATGATCTTAAACTTGGAAAGTAACTTCAGGGTTTTATGGATGCAGATTATACAAGTGACCTGGACAGGAGAATATCAGTAACATGTTACTTGTTTATATTTTGTGAAGTATTATGAGTTGGAAATCATCTTTACAACATGTTGTAGATATGTCAACAACGAAGTTAGAGTACATTGTAGTAGTAGAGGCAATAAATGAAGCAAAATGGTTAAGGGATTTAATATCTGAGCTGGGATGGCATCAAGACTCAGTTATTATATGGAGTGATAATCAAAGTGCAATACATTTGAGTAAAAATCAAATGTATCATGAATGAATTAAACATATAGATGTTTTATTTCATTTCATTAGAGATGAAATTGAAAGAGGAGTTGTAAAACTAAAGAAAGTCCATACCAATGACAATGCAACAGACATGCTTACAAAATCTGTAATAGTAACTAAGTTTCAGCATTGTTTGAAGTTAGTTGCTGTTGAAGAAAACAACTAAAACTGAAGTTTAAACTTGGAACAATAAAATGATTTGTAACCAAGGTGAAGATTTATAGAGTATAAGGTGGTTAAAAATCAGTTTAAGTTAGTTAAAAATTGATTAACATAAGAGAGTTAATAGCTCAATCAGTTGTAACTAAATTCTAACTGTCATTTCTTGAATTGTACTCTTTTTCTTATTAGAAGAAAAGAACATAAGTATGGAAGTGCAAGAAGAAAAATACGAGTTGCAAGGGAAGAATAAAGCTTGAAACTTTATAAGAAAAAATTGATACTTTGTATTTTTTGTAAAAATCTTCTTTAGTATTGCTGATCATAGTAATAAAGAAGTAGATTGTTCTTGGGATCATGAATGTAAGGTATATTGGCTGAACCACGTTAAATTCTTCTGTGTTCTTGATAAATTTGTCTTTTATTTTCATTCATTCTATTTGCTTGATTTGATCTTGATTACAACATAAAGGTTTGTGTTTTGTTATCTTGGATTTTGGAGTTTTGAGCACCCAATAGTTGTTGTTTATCATTTTACCTCAATTACAAGTTTAACCTTATTTAAATGTGATATAAATTTATATAATTATTTTAATTAGAAGTATTAAAAAGAAGTAGTATAAGATCACGAAGTCAAACCTACTCTAATAACATATAAAAATGTCACTCAGTGTAAAGAATTGAAGTTTGAACATAAAACTTTAAATATTTTTATTTAATTTATCAATCATTAGATTATGTATTTAAACATCTAACAACCATAATCTTTTCATTATCAACTCTAGCCTTAAAGGTGGCACCAACAATTCTAAAGGCAAGTATCACATTGAATTTTGAAGTTTTTTTAAGTTATAGTTACCAGAAGGACATTATATAGTTAAAATTACTACTCTTAATTTTTTTATACAATTTCTTGCACTATTTATCAATTATTAGATTAATAAATTTTTAACAGTTGAAATTAAATTGAACATATAAATTAATTATTATATGTTAAAAGTGTATTAACTTAATAATTAAAAAATTAATATAAAAAATTATATAAAAATTATAAAATCATTGTCGTCTCAACTTATTAAATGGTAATGAAATTCTTGATTTTTGATCCATTTATTTCAAGTTTGAGTTATTCAATTATTTAATGCATTTGAAATTTTATTAATTTAGTGAAGAATTATATTAGATAGTGAATTGATCTATTTTTCTTATCAAGGTAATCCGACTCACGTTTACCAGTCTTGCTGTAATTGTTCAAACTGTTCACATTACAAGTATCAATATTCTCATAATGTATCACCTGCCAACTACGTTTATTCATTAGTTATAGCATATAAATCCTTATTCTTACCCGTCAACCTCCAAGGTAGCCTTTTTAAATTCATTATCGATGCCTCAAATTTGTATCCAATTTCAATTGCTCACATGGTATTTCATTAAGTCTTTGTAAATAATAATTATATTTATATTAATAGTAAACCCAACTTGATTATTTAATTTTCACTTAATAGAGTCTTTATTTAATCTCTTTGACTTTTTTTAATAAAATAATGTGTACAAGCAAAAGAGAAAATTGAAATATATAAATGTTGTAGATGTACAAGAGAACAAAAATATTAATCGAGTAGGAACTTCAGTTGCAAGAGAATCCCATGTTAACAATTGAAATTGGTTGGCAATTGGAGGTCAGCATTAATAAATTTTAAAAGATCTCCTTATGGGTTCTCATTAAGATTAAAATTTGTTATATTATATAAATAATACTATTATATATTTTGGACTATAAGTAATAAATAAATAGAGTTATTAGTTGGCAACTGATACAATGTAAGAACAACTCATTGAAGATTTAAAAGTTAATTGGTCAAAAGATGAACAATGAATTTAGATTCATTTTCAAAAATATTTTTTAAGTGAGTATCCATAGTTCAAATCAATTTCTAGTTGTGCAAATTTTTCATTTTATTCAACAATGGTCAATTATAATGTTGTACAAATTACATAGTAATATCAATACATGGTTTTTTTGTTCACTATCATTTTGAAATTTTAACATTACACTAGAGACAGGACAAAGCAAAGCATTCATTCAAAGAGGATAGAAAAATTTCTTAAAATAATGTTATTTTTAGGAAGGTTTATATTTGTTGTCAACTCTACTGGAATCTTACCAAAAATAATTAATCCTAAAAAAAAATAGACTCTATTACCTTTATAGCCAAAGCAAACACTAGTCAAAAGCTAGCCAAAAGCAACTTGAATAAGGTTTTGACTACAAATCCATGTTCATTATTAACAATTTTTCATCCCAAATAACTCAAACGTAGCTACATTTTAATGTTCTACTATATAAACTATTAAATTTAATATTGTAACAATTGAAAAATAGAAATTCACTTTTTGTTTTGGTTTTAGTCTTTGAAGTGAAAGAGGATGAAGTGGAGCGAGAAAGAGTGAAAGTAAGGAAAGCGAGAGAAGATGAAAGAGAAAGAAAAAAGAGTGGTTTTGTTTTTGGTTATAGAACAATAAAGTCTATATTTTTAAGGTTGACTATTTTTAATAAGATTGCATTAAGTTTATTTTGAAAAATTTTTCCAAGGACTCCAAACAATAATAAAAGTTAAGATAAAAAGTAATATAAAAATTAAATACGATTCACTACATTCTCAAATATTTGTTACATCATTTTTTTTTTCAAAGTGATACTATTAAATATTTTCACTTAAAAATAATTTAAAAATCATAATACTTCTAATAACACTCACAATTATGCTAAAATAGTCCTCTGTAGATATTCTTTTAATTCTATTTATTTTTTCAATAAATCTTGTAATCCTTCAAACAATTTCTTTATTGCTAAGCTTAATTTCTTTGCTTTCTTATCTTTTACCATCAAATTTTTAAAATAAAAATACATTAATTTTATTTAGATAAGAAAATCATTGACACATAAAAATAAAAAGCAATAAAAAATAATGAGAAATATTTTGATAACTTAATTTTGCCTTTTTCATTTATTATTGCACCTTTAAAAAATAAAACATACTTCTATGTTAAACAAAAAGAAAATAAAAAATCCTCTAAAGATTTTGAAGTGTGCTTAACCTATTGTATTAACTAACAACAGTGGTGGGTTTATAAAAAATATATATATAGATAGACTTGCTTGCATCAATTTTGTACTTTAAAATAGGTTTTTTTTTTTTTTTTTCTTGTTTTGGCCCTTGCAAATTTTTTATGTTTATATGGCCCCCGCACAATATAAACCCTAGTTCCATTCCAGCTTAACAAAGAATCAAACTTACTTAATCCACTATCAACGATATTGAAAAAAGGTCTTGGAAAACATCATTAATTGTTGCAAAGTAACTCTTTTTCATAGTTAAACTCTTTCAATGCTGCACATTTTATTTATGTGTTACTCTAAATCTCTTTTAAATTTGGGCAAAAAATCGAAAAAAAAATTAATGTAATTTAAAGTTTAACAAAATGTTAAGATATCTACAAATAAGATTTTATAGTAATAATAAATTACATATCTAAAAGAAAATATTGTCAGAATTTAATTGTAAAAGTTTAAAAGAATAATTTTACAACAACTTTAGGGAAGTTGCAATAGCATCACTCTATTTTTTAGATAAGGTACCTCATTTCAAGTTTTAAAAATTTATATAAACTTTTAATTTTTTTTAAATATTTAATATAAATGCGAACAAGAGTTATTTCTTCTTGAATTTAGTAACAATTTAACATGAAAAAAATTAATTAACAACAATATTATCTATGAAGTGACTATGACTAGAGAATTTTTACAATATACAATTTAGTTTTTTCTAGTATAAAGTAATAGAAATATGAAAACAAATAGTTGCTGAGAAATTGGAGACTCCGTAGACAACAAATCTGAAAGTTAATAACAATAAGGAAAATACTATTGCATTATTTATTAATAAATAAGTTTTTTTTCCTTAAAAAAGAAAGCTTTGGCAACTTTTCATCAAAAGATAATATAAAAAAATTTCATATACTATAAAAAAATATTATTAAACATGTTCAACTGATAATTATCACAAAAGAATTATTATGTTTCTAATTTGAACAAGAGCTGTGCTATTGGTACCTCTTCAAGCTCCTCTTAAAACCTTTTATTAATTTATATTTTAGTAATAATTT
>CP135545.1:5646322-5696679 GCA_032402905.1 Khaya senegalensis | reverse complement strand
AATCATAATACTTCTAATAACACCCACAATTATACTAAAATAGTCCTCCATAGATATTCCTTTATTTCTATTTATTTTTAAATAAACCCCATAATCCTACAAACAATTTCTCTATGTCTAAACTTAATTTCTTTGCTTTATTATCTTTTACTGTCAAATTTGTAAAATAAAAATGAATTACTTTAAATCAATTTTGTTTAGATAAGAAAATCATCGAGATGTAAAATTAATAAGTAATAAAAATAATAAAAAATATTTTGATAACTCAATTTCGCCTTTTTCATTTACTATTGCACCTTTAAAAAAAATACTTATATATTAAGCAATGAAAAAAAATGAAGAATCTTCCAAAGATCTTGAAATGTGCTTAACCTATTGTATCACATAAAAATAGTGGTGGGTTTGAAAAAAAAAACTTATAAATAGACTTGCTTTTATCAATTTTGCCTTTTAAACTAAGTTTCTTCTTATTTTAGCCCTTGTCAATTTTTGATGTATACATAGCCCCTCACAATATAAATCATAGTTCCATTCCGGCTTAAAAAAGAATCGAACTTACTTAATCCACCATCAACGTTGCAAAAAAAATTCTTGGAAGACACCATTAATTGTTGCAACACAATTCTTTTTCATAGTTAAACTCTTTCATGTTGCACAATTTATTTATGTGTTACTCCAAATCTCTTTTAACTTTGTGAAAAGAGAAAAAACTTTAATGTAATTTAAAATTTGACAACAAAAAGTTAAGATGCCTTCATATAAGACTTCATAACAATGACAAACTATAGATCTAAAAGAAGATATATTTTCAGTGTTCAATTGTAAAAGTTTAAAAGAAGAATTTTGTGAGAATTTTAGTGTTTAATTGTAGCATATTTCAAGTTATCAAATGAACAATCACCCAAAATTGAAGCTAAGATAAAAGCCATGTCATTTAGAGCTTATGCAAGCCTATTATGGAGTCTAATGTATGCCATGCTTTGTACAAGACTAGATCTAACATATTTAGTTAGAATGGTCAGTAGATTCATGAAAAGACTAGGTAAAGCACATTGGGATACCTTGAAATGTATTCTTTAATATCTCAAAGAGAGTGCAAGTTACTGTCTTGATACAAGAGAAGAAGTTTAGATAGTAAAAGCATTATATATTATGTTGATGCTGATTTTGCAGTTGACATAGACAAGAGGAGGTCTTTAATAGGATATGTATATACATTGTTTGATTGTACAGTGAGTTGGAAATTATCCCTACAATCAGTTATAGCATTGTCAACCACTGAGCTAAAGTATATGGTTGAAACTAAGGCAGTTAAGGAGGTAATTTGGCTTAGGGGTATTGTTAAAGAACTTGGAATAAATTTACAGTGTGTATTGATTTATTGTAATAACCAAAATGCTATATAATTAACTAAACATCAAGTATTCCATGAAAGAATCAAACACATTGATGTTAAGATGCATTTTATAGAGAAATGTAAGATGTAAAAGATCTTAACTGATAATAATTCAACTAATATACTTACTAAGGTAATCCTAAGAGCAAAATTCAAACACCACTTGAGTTTGTTGATTGTAAATGTTGAGTAGAATTGTAATGAGTTGTAGGAGTTGAAGAGAAGTAAAGAAATATAGGTTTAAGTTTATGGTACTAAAGTCTCTGTATAGTTGAAAAAAGTAAAGAAAGAATGAAGGATGAAATTTGAATTTAAAATTAATGTGGAGAATGTAAAACGTGTGATTCAAAATTTAACTTAAGCTATTGAAGAAATTTGTGAAAATGATTTAGTTGTTAGTTAAACAACCATTGGTCTAGCACATTTAAGTAATATGCTAATGTGACATATAGGTTGAGTTTATGTGTTTCCTTTCAATTTTGGTAGTTTCATTCTTGAAAGTTAGTTAGGAGGAAAAAATTGATAGCTAAGTGATTAGTATAAATAATGTTTTTTGGATTCTAATTAAAAGAGAATGATAAAAAAAGAAAAGAAGAGAGGTGTAAGCAAAAAATACATTTTTGTAAATTTTCTTTGAATCAAATAACAAGGCTTCATGCGAATAGTGAATTAAAATTCATAATTTAAACTTGAGTGAATGAGTAGATTTCTTTGAAGAGTGCTTAGCTAAAGAGGTTGTCTAATTAGTAAGAAGGAGCAAAGCTGAGTTGGAAAATTAGTTAGTTAGTTAGGTAGTTAAACATTCTTGAGTTCATCTTGTTAACTAATTATAACTGATTATAATTTGGCTGATATAAATAAAAAAATATATTAGGATGAAAAGAAGTGAAGATCAATGAGAGAAGAGTGAATTCGAGTAAAGAAAGGAAAAGTGCAAAAAAAGATGTACTTCTTGAATTTTTATAACCTTTTCTCTTTTAAAATGAATCCATTTTTTATCTGAGTTCTTTGTTCTGTGACTACTATGTGTTCTTTCATTTGCTTTAGATTAAGAGATGAATTGATTAATTGAGTTCAAGTGCGAAATCTTGAAAAATAAGTTATTAAATTCTTGAATTGCATAAACAATTTATGGAAGCCTAGTTTATCATGTGGTCTTTATTGGTTAGGATCAATTACTCTACAAATAGTATCAAAAACTGAAAAGATCAGAAAAATGGTGTCCACAAAGTTTTTTATTGAGAAGTTTATAAGGGACAATAACTTTAATATTTGAAAAACAAAGATGAAATATTCTTGGTTCATAAAGGCCTGAAAGAGGCTCTTGTTGAAGAAGCTGAGATGTTTAAACAGTTGAAAGAGTACGAGAAGAAAGAAATTATAAAAAAGGCTTATGGTGCTTTTGTGCTCTCGTTAAGGGATGGAGTCTTAAAAGAGGTGTCTAAAGAAACTACAATACTTGAAATCTGAACAAATTAAAATTAGGTATATGAAAAAGTTGTTAGTTCACAGATTTAATCTAAAAAGGAAGTTGTATTCTTTTAGTTTGGAAGAAAAGAGATCGATTACAGAGCATCTGGATGAGTTCAACAAGATTGTCCTTAATCTTGAAACCATCGACATCAAGATTGTCCTTGATAGTTCTTATTTCTTTGCCAAAATCCTATAAGCATTTTGTTGATACATTGCTCTATGAAAGAGATTTAGTTTCCATGGATGATGTAAAATCTACTCTTAATGCAAAAGAATTAAATAAGAGATCAAAAAGAAAGGATTCCAGGTCTGTTGAAAGCTTGCATGCTAAATGAAGAAATAACTTTCTTACAGAGGAATAATACCTAGAATTTAGTCTCAAGACCAGAAAACAGAAAGGTCATAGGCTATAAATGGATATTTAAGAAAAAGGAAGATGTTTCTAATACAGTTTCTATTAAGTATAAAGTAAGGTTAGTTGTAAAAGGATTTATACAAAAAGAAGTTGTGGATTTTAATAAGCTTTTTTCTTCTGTTGTCAGACATACATCCATAAGAATTTTACTTGCTTTGGTGTTTATTTTTGACATGAAATTGAAACAATTGAATGTAAAAATAGCTTTCTTACGTGGAGATCTGAATGAGGAGATTTACATGGATCAATTAGATGGATTCAGAATACCTAAAAAAGTTGATCATGGGTCCCTGCTGAAAAAATCATTATATGGACTAAGCAATCTCTAAGGCAGTGGAACTTGAAGTTTGATGAGTTCATAATTCAAAATAAAGACAAAAGGAGTTTGTATGATAGCTGTGTGTATTTTAAAGGTGATGTTCAAAAGGACATGATATATTTACTGATTTATGTGGATGATATGTTGGTGGCAAGCAGGAACAAGAAGAAAATTGAAGAACTTAAGTCACAATTAAGTAACATTTTCGAAATGAAGGATTTGGGACCTGCTAAAAAGATTTTAGGGTTTAAAATCTTAAGGGACAAAAGTAATCGAAGGATAACACTATCATAAGAACAATATCTTATAACGATATTGCACAGGTTCAATGTGTTGAATGCAAAGTCTGCAAACACATCCTTGGTTGCTCACTTTAAATTGTCAAGTGATGAAGCACTTAAAGATGAAGAGAAAGTTAAATACATGGCTTCAAGATCTTATGCTAATTTGGTAGGGTGCTTAATGTATGCTACGGTCTGCACAAGACCAAATTTAGCATACTCAGTCGATGTAGTTAGCAGGTTTATGGGTAAACTAGGTAATATACACTGGAAAGCACTTAAATGGATGTTGAGGTATGTACAAGGAAGTTCTACACATTTGTTTGGTATATGAAAATTATAATGCAAGTGAGGATAGTTTGATAAGCTTTGTTAATTCTGATTTTGCTACTGATTTTGATAAAAGAAGGTCATTGTCTAAATATGTCTTCATTTTGTTTGATTTTGTTGTAAGTTAGAAGGTTTTACTTCAAGTAGTAGTGACTTTGTCAACCACTGAAATAGAATATATGGCTACTACAAAATCTGTTAAAGAGGCTTTATGGTTAAAGGGAATTATGGCAGAGCTTAGGATTGATCAAGAATGTTTTATCATCCAATATGATTACTAAAGTGCTATTCAACTTGCTAAAGATCATACTTATCATGAAAAGGCTAAGTATATAGATGTCAGATTACATTTCATAAGGCATTTTTTTTTAAAAGAGGTGGTTAAACTGCAAAAAATCAAAATAGAGGAGAATCTAGCAGATATGTTAACAAAGGTTCTTCCTAATGCAAAGTTTAGACACTATATAGAATTATTAAACTTAGTATAAATATGACTAATACTTGCTAGTTAAAAGTTTAACTGTGAATGTTGAATTAAGGTGGAGATTATGAATAGTGATTCAAAATTCATAATTTAAACTTGAGTGAACTAAGTAGATTTCTTTGAAGAGTGCTGAGCTGAAGTGGCTGTCCAACTGGCAAGAAAGAGCAAAACTGAGCTGGAAAATTAGTTAGTTAGTTAGTTAGGGGGTTAAACATTCTTGAGTTCATCTTGTTAATTAACTGTAACTGATTGTAATTTGGCTTATATAAATAAACAAATGTATTGGGACAAAGAGAAGTGAAGATCGATGAGAGAAGAGTGAATTCAGGTGAAGAAAGGAAGAGTGCAGTGAAGGATGTACTTCTTGAATTTCTATAACCTTTTCTCTTCTGAAATGAATCCATTTTCGATCTAAGTTCTTTGTTCTGCTACTGCTATGTGTTCTTTCATTTGCTTCAGATTAAGAGATGAATTGATTAATTGAGTGTAAGTGTGAAATCTTGAAAAATAAGTTCTTGAATTGCATATACAGTTTGTGGAAGCCTAGTTTATTAGGTGGTCTTCATTGGTTGGGATCGATTACTCCACAGTTCACCCTTGATTTTAGATTGTTAAGTTCTTTCTCTATGTTTTCTCTTTGTTTGTGGTGATTTGCTAGTAAAATTGAGGTTTTTAGTTTTCAGATTAGCAGATCGAAGATTGTGATTAAGTATTGTACACTAGGTGTTTGTTCTTGTGTTTTTTGTAGGTTAAGTTGCTGAGTTATGCAAGAGTATAGGGATTTACGCAGAAGTACTTAATTGTACAAATTTTGTTTAAAATCACCAACAATTTTAATTTTGAATACCAGTACAAAGAGAAATATATAAATTTCCGACTGATCTAAAATACATAACAAACCATACCACTGAAAATCTGAGAGAAATATTATTGGAATGACAAGCATTTCAAATTAAAGCAAAATACATCCTACAATTGCAAAACTCACATTCTATTACAGTTAAGAAAATCAAACAACTTGAAGAATGGAACATATTGTTTGCGTCAGACTCAGAAGTAGGAGCATAATTGCAGCAAAAGTTGCGGTCCCTCTCCAAAGATTGCTGAAATAAACACTTCTCAACTTTGCCTTGGTATGGTTCCAAGAATTGCCATAGTGTGATTTCAGATCCCACATAGTCTCTAAGTAACAAGAAGGACCTAAATCTATTTGTAGGCCAAGTTTATTAAAAATATTGGCCACTCTTTTATTGTCGCCCAAATAATTGGATATAATTCCGGCTTCAATAAGACAATTAACATCTTCTTCAGTGTCAACAAGAATATCCAGTAGATGAATATAATTGCATACGTGGGTTTTCGATGGATAGTGACACTGCTCCAAGGCCATCACGTTTCGAATCAAGCATTCTGTCCCATCAACTATTACAATCCGTGGGATTTGCAGCTCGCAGATTTTCCAGCATGGAATCTTACAAGCTTTGAAGCATGGGATCCGTAGGTTTTTATTTTCAAGTTCTAAGTCAAGCAAGCATTTTCCTGCCATACGCTTGAACTTCACTCCCGATTCTTGCAATTTTTGAGCACAAGGTAAATTTGGTGGAAATCCTCTCGATTGCGAATTCGGATGCACCCATGTTAGAATATACCTTCTCAAATCCGTGAAATGCTTAACTTCCACCTCGGGAGGTATGCCATTGAACATACCATCTCGAAAAAATAAACAAGAAAGTAAAAAGAATGGAGGGTAACGGTCCGCATTAGGTTTACAATCGGAAAAAGCTAACGTATATGATCCGTTGAGGATACAAAACGGAATCTGATTCTCAAGCAATTGCAAGTCCAATCGTATAACAGATTTTACTCGGGGTTTGGCAAGCAAAATTTCTCTTCGAACTCTCTTAAAATGTCTTAAAAAGAGCTCAATGATAAAAACGGCGTCGTATAGTATCATTGTTACAAAGTCAATTTCTTCGAATTCCGGCAACTCGTCATAGCAATTACGGATAAGTTGTCCATTGTTTTTGATGAAGTTTATAATTTCCTGCCATTTCTCTGTAGTGATTCGTTCCCTAAATTCTCTTTTCAATCTTATTTTTTGTTTCTCCATTTGAAAAAATTCTTTTTTACCATGATGAAGAGGGCCTGTTGAAATTACCTTGGGAGTGTAGGGCTCTAACATTTCTTCCTTGTCAATCAGCAGTTCTTCTCGTTTTTCAATCGATTTAATTGTTGTTAAGTTGTTCTTTTTCTTCCCCAGGCCTTGAATCCTAAACAGTAACAAAACAACTGCCTTAAATAACTAGAAAGAGAAGACTGGAAGCAATATGGTAAATAACAATTGAAGATTATTACACACATCAAGCATGTACGGATCAAGCATGTACGGAACAAAATACATTGAATGCCACCAATTACTGTCCCTGCGTTAATTACACGAAGTGAATATAATCACCATATAGCTCAAGGAATAGAAATAGTACATATATAGTGTCACTTATTCCTGTTTCATTGATATAAATATAGTAATTTTTTAATATGAAGGTTTGATATATACTTGATCTGTGTATAACTCTTAGTAAGCTAACGTTAAATTACTAACAACTATATGAAAATATGCAAATAAATCTAAAATCGTGATTGTATATTTGTTAACACTATTGAAACCAGCAGATTAAGCCAGAGCTCAACTGGGTGAAAGGTAGTGTTGTTGAGAAACCTTGATTAACATGCATATATGCTGGATAAAAATATGTCACAGAAATAAAAAAATATATATATATAAACAAAGGCACAAAAATACAGAACAAACCTCAGTATTTTGGGAGGAAGAGAAATGTGGTGTGGCTGAAAGGGCTGGCGGCGTCCCATAGTTCCTCTTTGTGAAATGTTGAGTTGTTTATTCAGTTTCTTTAAGATGTTGTCTCTTCATCTTCCACTCCATATGTATAGTGCATGTGGTCGCATCGCATCGATGTTTTCCTTTCTCTTCAGGTTATACACATATTAATTTTCTTAACAAAGTCAATTCGAAAGATTTAATTAAAAACTATCAATGTTGGGCAAGTGGGGTTAAGCACCTAGATATAAATATTTTTAGCATCTAGAAAGAATCAAATGCCATTTGAAAAATTCAAATAAACTTCTTCAGAAGCCAGCCAGATGCATGATCAATAAAGAAAGACTTCCCTGGAGACTGTATAGCTACTGAGAGGTTTGGGTGGATTGATTAAGGTAATCGATTGAGAGATTGCTATAGTTGTAAGGTAAATATAGCTTAGGCCAGCTTAATAAAAAGTTATTAATTATTGAAAATAGTCCTATGTAAGGCTATCACACCACATCAATTATGATGATACGAGGGGATAACCTAATTAGTAAAAAAGTATAATATTTATTGGTAAAAAATTAAAAAAATTAACATAAATTTCATTTAAATGAAAGAAGAAAAAAGTTAATTAGTGAGAATTAATTAATGAGACTCATTTTAACTTTTTAAATTTTTTATTAATATATTTTGTTATTTTTTTTATTAATTAAATTGTCTAACTAATATGGTGTAATAGTCCCACCTTAATTATTTAATATTAGTCAATGTCTATTCAAGATAATTAGGGGTAATTTTAGTTTAATAATTGATGTGGTGAAAGAAATATTACAACTCACATGATATGTCTTGGCTATTGTATTTTAATTTATTGTGTCTACATTATGAAGCCGACTTTGTTTAAATATTTGTTTTTGTTTATCATGCTCACTTCTTCTTTCTATATGTAAACAGAAGACTAAAAACATTTGTTTTTATTTATCATTTTACCTTAAGTAGGAGTTTAATTTTATTTAATGGGTTATTTGACATAAATTTATATAATTATTTTAATTTGGAATATTAGATGAAAGTTACTTCAACATGTAAAAATATCACTTAGTGTAAAAAATTAAAATTTGAATATAAAACTTAAAATATTTTTATTTAAGATATATATCATATAACAACCAGAATATTCCTATTATCAACTCTAGGCTTTGTGGTGGCACTAACAATTTTGAGGACAAGGTATCACATTAAATTTTGAAGTTTCTTTAGTTATGGCTATGAGAAGGGATAATATATATATATATATATATATGTTCGAATCACGAACCTTAATTTTTTATACAATTTTTTAATTATTAAATCAATACACTTTCAATAGTTAAAATTAAATTTAATATGTGTACTAATTATTTTATATTAATTACATATATTAAATTTAATTTTAAATATTAAAAATATATTAATTAATAATTAAAAAATTAATATAAAAAGTTATGTAAAAATCATGAGATTACTATCATCTCAACTTATTAAAGCGATGATGAACCCCTTGATTTTTGTTCCATCTATTTTATATTTGAGTTATTCAATGCTTCATGCATTTAAAATTTTATTAATTCAATGTGTATCTAACCAAATGTTTAATATATATATATCCTAACTGTATTCAACAAAAATCATATTTCTTGTATTCGTACTCAAAATCGACTAAAACCATTAAAAATAATTGAAAAATGATATCTTTTTAAATTAAGTTTACAAATAGTAACTTTTTTTTTTAAATTAAGTATTAAAAAAATAATATTTACAAAATATAATTTTTAAAATATATATTTTTTTAAATTAAGTATTTGAAAAAAGTTATATTTTTAAATACTTAATTCATAAACTTATCATTTAAAAATAATATTTTTTATAAATAGTATTTTTTAGTCTAATATTGAATATTCAATATTCAAAATCATAATTGTTCAAAATTAATTTCAAATATCCAATTTTGAAATCAAAGCCTACTCGATATTCGTTAAACTTGGAATAACAGATTATTTTTTTGGGTCAATAACAGAGGATATTTAGATATCTAACCAAATTGCTTTCCCTAATAAGGTTATACAAGGAAATTAAATAATATATGGCAAATATTTCTCCCATTGTATATTGTAAGATTAATGAAAAAGAAAAACAAATTGATTAACCTATGCCTTTTTTTAATTTTTTTTTTATATTACTCTATTAATTACTGGTGTTAGAGATTGTAATAGATTACTAAATAATATAATAAGTAAATTGATTATTAAAAAATCTAATTATGAAAGCATAGATTTTGCATTTACTTTAAAAATTATACAATGTGTAATTATACCATGGAACGAGGACAATTTTATTATAATGAAAGAAACATCTAGTGAACAATAGAAATAAATAATCAATCTCATCCCACGAGATCTTACAATTACTACAAGATATATTAAAATATACTATTAATTATACAATGAAAAAATGTTGATATGTGCTAATTTTTTATTTATAGAAATATTTAAAAAGGAAAAAAAATATTTTTAATGTAAAAATTAAAAAAATAATCCAAATATTAATTTAGTAAATATAGATAATAAATAGAAAATTTTCCATGCTTTGACTCAAAGGTCACCATGAGACAACTGCTATGTACCTTTAAGATACGTTTCATTAACATGAAGCATTCTTCGAGAACTTATAAAATTTTTAAGTATTTATATTCTATTCAGATAAATAAAACACACACATGCTTACACACGCATACCTACTTATAAAGACACAAAAAAAAAATATATAAATATGGCAATCAATATTTAAAATATTTATTACATTTAAAATCAATTATAGTATAAGTACTAATAAAAATTTAAAAAAAATGAATAAAATATTTCAAATTTAAATGATATCCAAGAATGCATATTACAAAATTATCAATTACAGCGTGAAAATGTTTCACCATTGGACTCGAAGAAATATAAGATAAGTTGATGAGTTTATACCAAGTAATGCAAAAACTATAATGTCTACCATCATTGCGAGGCAATAAGTGCAAGACTTAACCTGAAAGTAGTGAAATAAAGGGATGAGTATAAGATATATACTTAATTAGTAAAGAGTTAACAATGTAAACTCATAAGGTTCGGAGGTATTGGGATACTAAAATAATTTATAAACTATGATTATTTACTTGACAAATCTCACATAATTTCAAAATCAATTATGCAATAAAAAATATATTATAAAGTATGTGTTTAGGTAAATACTTAAGACCATCAGTAAGTTTCATTATTAAAAATCATGAAGTTATTAAATTATATAAAATTTATTTTATATTTCAATTTATAAAATCAGTTTATAAATATTAGTTTGTCAAATTACAACTCGAGTCACTAGTGTTGGTCCAAGTAGTTACGTGATGACAATTGTGACAATTTTACATTATCTTTACTAGATGCACTTCACAGCAATTTTAATTCTTATACTAGCCTCACCTAGTACACTATCACTTATGTGGCCTTTACAAAGGTTCGTCCATAAGCTACTTTTTATAGTATTACAACAAAACTAATATATCACTAATAAACAATGTTTATAAAAACCAAGTATTTAAAATATATACATATATATTCCAAGGGTCTTTTCAATAAAGTATAGTAATAAGTATACAAAATAGTAATAAACATTCAATTCACCGGCCTTATCTGATATCAAAACATTTATATACTAATTTATTATCCCAATAATTCAAAATAGTTTAAAATAATTTATTAAAATAAAAGCATGAAATTTAAAATAATTGCCTAATAAATTAAACATTGTATATTATTTACTTATAGTTTGAAGAAGGGTGCACACTTTTTTACTAGTCCTCACGCTGGCTTAGGTCTCTTTTCGATGTGCCACTACGTAAAAATTACACATACATTTCTATTAAATTTCTAAACTTCACTAAAATACTCATCTACCTCAATATGTAATATGCATGCATGATGAATATAAATATCTATGTTGACATATAGATTAAGACTTAAATCTATACAAAATTTTTTATAGAAAATAGTAAGACTTTTGATCAAAAATTGACCTTTAAATGTAGTTTAGTAAGTTTGGAAAAGATAGAGTTGAAATTTTGAAAATTATTCTTTTAAGAAATAAATTAAACTTCTTAAGCTTTGCAATAGTTTTTAAATCACTAAACTTGGATGTCGTTTAGAGGTTCAAAAATGATTTGCAAATCATAGGGATAAATTGCTTAACGTTGCAGCTTTGTGTCGCAGTGTGCTACAATATCATTTTATAGTACCCCTATACTACAATAAATTCAAATTTGGAAAACAAAAGCTTCAATGCTATGGCACCCTGTCGAATTTTGTTATAGCTAGAAATAGAAGAAAATAAAAAACGGGGCTTTTGATAGGACAAATAAATATCAAATTATTCCTATAAGTACTCATTGGAAACATTTTTAAGAGTACTATAACTTTGTCTGTAATAGATTTTGCTCAAAACAATTTCTATTTTTCATAAATCAAGGAAAACTATAAAATGTCAAAACTTATTCCAAATTGTTTCATCTCCCATCAACACTAAATACGACCCTTTTTTGAATTAGTTTGAAACCAAACTTTAAACCCAGTTTCTAAACAAAAAAAAAAAAAAAAATTATTCAAAACTTAAATCAAGTCTCAAAATATCTCTTAAATCAAAATTCAACTCAATATACACAAAACTCAAATCTAATTCAATACAAAAAAATTTTACCGTTTAATTGATTTTCATGCAATGGAATCCTATAACAAGGTTTTTTCAATTCTCATAAAATTCAAAAGAAATCCTTAAAACATCAAGATCAAGTCTAAAAGTCAAAGGTTAAACCATAATGTAAATATGACCATTTTTAACATATAAGATAAAACAATTATATAATTAAAATTTAAAGTTTTAGAATGGTTAGAAACCTTACTCAAAACTTGATGAAATTCTAAAAATCAAATAGGAGGTGTGGTAAAGTGGAAGATTGGAGGAAGACAAGAAAATGCAGGGGAAGAAAGAATGGATGGAAGAATGGGGCAGAAAAGAAGAAGAAAAATGTGGGTTTTTAAGGATTTTCGACCATTTGACAAAAATAAGCTTTCTCATTTTTACAAAATTTTAAAATTTCATTAAATAATAAATATAATATAAATTAATAAATAAATAATAATTAAGAATTTCAACTTCATAATAAAAACAATAAATTTCAATAACATGTCAATTAGTCATGATATGTGTATATACATGAACATGTAGCTTAAGTGTAAAAAAACTAAATTATCCCTAAAATTTAAAGGACATATTTTATGAAATTAATGTTTAAATTATATATTTCTAAATAAGTTTTATTTGACTAAAGAGATTAGTGGCACCAAAAACTTTCTTTGCTATCTAATTATTATTAATTTCTATTTATTTTGAATTTTCTTTTTTTTAGTTGTTTAAATAAGAAACCAACTAAGTTACTTTATTTATGAAAAAACAAACATTGAAGCTAAAGTCATCAAGCAAACTGATTTTCTTTTACATTGATATGATTTTTATCCTTGCTAAGTAGTGTTTGTCTCTTGTTAGGACAATAAACGTAGACATGGAAAAAAAAAAAGTCCAAAATGATTGCTAGTATTGAAGAAGGCAAAGAGGTAGCACGACATAGGAAAATTTGAATCTTAAACCTTAGTGTTGTATTTATAAAGTTCCCAAAGACTTATGCAAAATGAATAAAGAAGATTATACTCTTACAATAATCAAATCTTTATAGGCTCTTTTTATCATAGTGAAAAAGAATTAATTAATATGAAAGAGCAAAAAACAAGTAAAAAAATAAAATAATAAAGAGTTCAAGAAATGAACTACTATAAAAACATTAAAAGAATTTACAGCTTGTATAGAAAAATGTAAACAACGCATTCATAATTGTTATAAAGAAACATCAAAGCTTCAAGGTCTTCAATTTATATTATTGACTCTTTACAATACCATTTTTATCATTAAGCTCTTTTTGAAAGATTACTTTAAAAAGAAAATGAGCTTTTGTGAAATAAACTAAAAATAAGACCTCTTATTTGGTTGGATTAACAATTACTCGAAAATAAACTTCTATGCTTCGTCTTTAAGGAATTATACATGTTTCTTTTTCCCAACAATATTAATGTTTGGCCAAATGGACAAGGCTATCCCTTTTTCTTTTAACTTTCTTATGCAATCTTTTGTGATAGCATGTTCATTGGAATACCCATTAAAGAGGCAATTAAACATTTCATTAATATGAGAAGATGTGCTATCACAAATATGCATATGAAATCAAAATCAAAAGAAATGTTTACAGAGTTACTTTGTGTCAGCAAACTACAAGATTCAAGAATTAAGTTTAAGCATGTCAAAGGAGATAATTTACTTAACATAAGATTTGTAAAGAAAAAGGCAACCAATGATCACATGTTTGAAATTACATAAGTCGCAAATTCCACACATTAAATTATACCATAAGATGGAATCTTGATTCAAAACATTATGGCCTTAAAGTAATGTCTTTATTGAAGAATCCACACTAAAAAAGATGCAAATTTACTTATTGAAGTAGGAATTATATCGAATCATATTGGTGCATTGCTAAAATACCAATGATGTTTGCTAGGTTTTTTTAGGTTAGCTCATTGTGAACAAAAATAGGTGTCTAGTATTTTTCAAAGGTGGCAAGATTGTTTAGTACTCAATTAATGCTTCAAGCAGACATTTAAAGTGTTCCAAAGGCTGAGTGCTTGAGAAGTGATTGATAAGTGCTCGAGTAGGCTTGATGGATTGAAGTCAAATAGTTGATGCTTGACTTACTTGTGCTTAATAAGCACTCAAGTAGTCTTTAGCAGTCTTCTTGTAACATCTTAAAATTTTTATACCCTTAAAACCCTGTCATGGAGTTATAATACAGTATTTTTTAGAATTTTGATAAGAGAGAGAGTTGACCGGTATTCGAGACAGCGTACTGTATGAGCAGAAAATACAGTATTTTATTACCGGTATCAGAAAATTGACGACGGAAGCGAAAAACTGTAATTTTCGTCGTGCGTGCCCGACTATATAAGCGGGAAGGGGTCGGAAAACTCGGAAAACCAAAATTCACATTTTTCCTCCATTTTCTCTCTCTTCTCTCTCTCCTCCCCACGGTTCTCTCTCCTGTGAACAGTGACTTTCATCACCGGACCTCGGATCACCTCACCACCGGCGAGTGGAGGACCGTCGGACCGCCACGAATACAATGCCACCAACCCCGCCCCGATCGTCGCTGCTGCGCGCCCTCATGCGCTGCCTAAAGCTCCGCCGACGTAAACTTTGACCGGCGATTCACGGCGGACGGCGGCAAGTTGACTGACACCTCCGGCGCGTCTGGCACCATCTCGCCGCCCTCTTCACGGTGGTGTGCCCCGTTCCGGCATTTGGTCACCGGATTCCGGCGTGTGAAGGCTGATCGGGAAGGGGTGTTTCTGGCAAGATTTCCGGCGACCGGTGTAGCTCCGGTGAAATCTGAACCGACCAGTGTGCTCTCCGACATTCGTACTCCAACGCGGTATGTTTAGATCTCAATTTGGAATGAGTTTCGATGATGATTTTAGGGTCCAAAGTAGGTTCCTTAACATCTGAAATTTTAGGATGATTGATGATTTTGAAGGCTTTAATTTGTGTTTTGTGGCATATGGACACCATGAACAGCATCCCGACATCGCAAGGATCGCGATGGTGTGTTCCGTTCGTGAAACGGAAATCGAAAGTTTGTGGGTTGAATTGTGTCTATGAATACTGCCCCATGAACAGTAACTTGCACGTTTTTCGAGGAAAAATCCGTAGCGTACGGAATAGTATTTCAAACGCATATACCCTCTCCGGGACAGTTTTTCATCATTCGTATAGGCATTGGGTGCCTGAAGGTAAGATAATATAATATTTAAATTGTGAAAAAATTGGTTTTAATATTTATAATGTTTATAATTGCATGAATATACATTATAATAATAAGTTAAATTGTAGAAAAGTCCCATTGACGGGGAATGGGCATGATTGTGCAATTAGAAGTGTTAATATCCGTGTGTTAGATATATATATATATATATATAGTTATAAGCGTAATACCATTACCGTCGACCTGCAGTGCTAGATTAGGTATTCTAAAATACCTATACAGCATTGTATGTCCCATGTTTGTATTTACATATATTTATATGGTAGGAACGCTTGTATATACACACGTAATTATGCCCTTATGATGGAATGATTGAGTAGATGCTGCATTCGATGTTTTGCAATGCTATTCGAATTAACATGTGTGCATACGTTAGTATATTATATTTATTGTGCCGTAGTAAGGTAATGAGTATATTTTTACTTGTGATGACATGTTGGGATTGCGTGTAATAACGCAATATATGATAACCGATTAAAATATGTTTCTGCGAATTTGTATTAATAGTGGTATAGTGTATTCATGTGTTCGAATTGTGATATATTTCTATGTTTTTATCTTGATTGTCTTATGGGATATTTATATGCCAGAGTGGAATATATTTTTATAACTAAGTACTACTAACCTTACAACAAATCCATACGTATGAAGTTCTTTTAGAATATAAGGACTAATAAATGTGTTGCATAGGTAATTATATTACCTATCATGAAATTACTAAAATGCTGCTTGATTAATGTAGGCAAAATAGTCATGTTGTTATGACTGAGTCGACTATGAATAAATTTGTGTGGATAATTGGTATAATTGGGATAATTAGGGATCGGTAGTTTTTCCGTTACCCTAGTAAAGCCGCTTAGGACGGAGTAGCATCGTTATAGTAAGACTGTGGTGCCCTTCGAGGTATGTTGAACCCACAGCAGCTCCGGATTGATAATAAGACTGTGGTGCCCTTTGAGGCATGTTGAACCCACAGCAGCTCCGTATTGATAGTAAGACTGTGGTGCCTTTCGAGGTATGTTGAACCCGCAGCAATTGAGAAATGATAATAAGAATCATGGTGCCCGCAGGGTATGTTGAACCCATAGTTGGAAGCGGCTGTTTTCCATAGCGTCCTTGGGTACGTGTAACCCATGGTAGAACTAATTATCCTGTTGGTCTGAGGAACCCGGTGTGGGCGAATGACCATTGTATACATATATTGAAGTGTACGGTGGATATCATGACCACGATTCATAATTTACTTAATTATGACAAATCTATAAGGAAATGAATTCGTGTACCTATTAGATTCAAACTGCATGATAGAATACTTCTATCTGCTAAGAGTTGCTTGTGTTAGTGTGAACTGCAATGAGGCAATAACACGTTGTGTTTTATTTGGTATGGGGACTGTCCTGGTTTTCTTGTGCAGGTAGGGCAGCTTATATGTATAGGCAAACTCTTGTCGAATTTCTATAAGAAATACTATTCATACAGCTATTCATGACCTCCCTTGGTATTTTGGTTTTCATATGTAGCGAAGGGTCTAGGATTACCTTTAATTGCAGTCACAATCAGGTTTTTGTTATGACTGTAAATGGCGAAAATGGTTGAAGTCTGATTACACCTTGGCAAGTGTCAATTCTTTGAGAGGGAACTTAAGCTTGTAAAAACAGAAAGCTAGCATCAGCTTGAACAAGGGGAATTAGTATTTAAATAAGATAATGAGTAAGGCAATAAATAGACTACCTCACTTCTAGTATATAGAATCCTATTTAGCTCACCGATATGTTGGTGAAATGAAAAGAATATGTGTGAATTCATAATAAAATTAAAGATCATGTGAGAAACTTGAGAATATTGTGGAAAAGGCGCATTGGATGTATTACAGGTTATTCGACATATTAGTTTGCACGTTTATTCCTATAGTTGAGAATACGGTAAGAATATGATGGTGCAGGAACTATGTTATGAGTTTACATTGTTATTGTCGGTATACTTAGTGAACAACTAGGATTAGATTGATATGTCCTTAGAATAGTATAGTCAATGTTTAATGTAAGTGAAAAAATCCCTAGTATGGGATAAAGAAGGAAAGATGTGTACTTGTAATTATGGTACAATTGTTCGATGGTTTTGATTCAGTGAAAATAAAGAGATAATATGAATATATGATAACATAGACTAGTAATGAACCAGTATTGAGATAATTGTGATACGTGCATCGGATATGTATGTTCCATCTCCCTCAGCTGGGCTTGTAAGCCAGTTTCTAATGGAGGTGTGACGTTAAGACTGTGGTACCCTGAAGGGTAGGTGGAATCCACAGCTGTCCTCCAAATGGCCCAGTGGCTTAGAGTAACGACCATGATCCATAATGTTTATAAGTATAATCGATCACTTGTAAACGCAATAAAATTTCTATCACCAACCTTCCGGGAGTGAAAATGGCATACAGAAACAGTGTTATTATTTTACAAATACCCTCGGTTGTATCTATATTTAGGAGTTTGAAATATCTGTATCCTATGTGGGTATTGATTGTGTGCCTAAAATATTTTGGCTATCTCGGGCCGAGTGTGTGATTGATACTGTGTGGTTATACCGGCTTCTAAGCAGTTCCTCTGTATGGGACCGCGGCATTAGTCGTTATTTATACGAATAAGTACGTAATGATTTTATATGATCATGTAGGTGTTCATTGATAAGAATAGAATTAGAATTAGAATTTAAACGGACACAGGTGATAGCGTGATTCATTTAGATAGTATATTGATTGAGATTGCATTATCTGTATATGGTATATCATGAGGAGTGTTACTCTGATTGAGATATTTATACAGAATTCATAGATGATATAGTGCTTAGAATTCAAGAGGAGATAATATGTTATCTTGTGTATATTATTGAGCATATGCTTGTTGGAACATGTACATTGATATGTGGACATGCATTTACTTGTGTGTGTGGAATTGTGTGAAATGGCCAAAATAAGTAGGGATTCAGGTAACATGCTCCTTCCTTTATTTAAGTATTGTATTATCTTACTGAGCCATGTGGTGTGCTCACCCTTTTGTGGGATTATTATTTTCAGGTAAATACAGCATAGCGGTAGCGGTTCCGGAAAGTGCAGTTGAGGCAAAGATTTTCGGGTGGGGTATAATATATTTAAGGTTTAGGCCATTGTTATGTAATTTTATTTCTGTGTACTCTAAAGTATTAATTTCATTAAAATGCATAACAATTCTTTAAAAAAAATAATACTATTTTAGCTGTTATTATTTATGTGGTTACTTTTTATAAACTCTTTTGAATAAATGAAAACTTCGCTTCACTATGAGAAAGCGTTGATTTTTGCCTTTTCGATAATTTCAATGTACTATATGCCACATGAATAGAAATGAAAGGAAGGGGGTGTTACACTTCTACACTCAAGAGACACTAGACCAGCATTTGATTAGTGCTCAACAGACATTCAAGTAGCTATTTTTCAAAGGCTTGATGCTTGACCTTTGCTTAAGTAACCTCTTTCTAGAGACTCGATGCTCAAACTTAATTTAACACCTGTTCAAGCAGCTTACTTACTTGAGAAGCTTGCTCAACCTTTGCCTGACCTTTACTTGAGTACACACGTGAAAAATATAAAATCCCAAGTTATAATATTAGGGTTTATGATGGTTATTTTTATGTTTTTCTTGTTTCTTTAATCATAGATTCTTTCTCTGAGTTGCTCATAGCCATTCTAACTTATTTTACTTTCAAAAATCACAAATCTTCTTTTATTATTTATGGTTTATGATTGATTATTCTTAAAAGCTATAATCACTAAAATTTTCTCTTTTAAAAATCAAATTGTTAGCTTATATAATTCTATAAGATGTTGGTAAAACATGTCATTTGTGATTCTATAAAAGTAGACAATAATTACAACTCTGATTACTAGGATTGTAAGAATTATTATAAAGGAAATCATTAGTTATAAGTTTTCATAGTCCAGTAAATTTTGATGTGACTTTTAGATAGTCTAGATTGTTTTTATTCTATAAAGAGTTCTTCATAAAGTTTTTCTTCGTTAACAAATTTTTGTACTTAGTTTTTATTAATTGTGATTTTAATTATTGACTGAATTATTATTAGAATTTGTTTGTGGTAGGTTTAGGTTGATTAGTTAAAGATTTATATATTTTTAATTCATTTAACATGTAACAAATTTTAACGTGTTTTGATTTGTTAGTTTAAGTTTTAGTTTTTTTGCATAAAATACTTTTCGTCCCCCTTGGATGTTTTTGCGTCTAAATAGAGACAATTTTAATTTGCATTAGAGTTTAAATTCAGTCCTTGACTTTTTGTTTAACTTAGATGAAAATAAGTCTTAAGGTTTGCTTGTCCCATTTAACTTTGATAGGAACAACTATTTATGTTGTAAAGTTATGATGAAAACGTTTCTTAAGTCAATAAATGTGTGTGCATGTCATGTGTAAAAACTTAGAGTCCTCTTATAATTTTGATTGATGGTGTGTCTAGCTGTAAGGATTTCAATCAATGGCATAAGGATGAACTAACAGAGTATGACTAGAACAATTAAGTTATGAATGTAATTTTCATGACTATTTTACCTAAAGAGTTCAAAAAAATATCTATGTATAAGATTACTACAGATACTTGAGGTATTCTTAAAATGACCTATGAGGGAACAAAGATCGTTAAAACTCAAAACTTTAAATTTTGACATCTAGGTTTGAAAAGATTATAATGAATAATGATAAAATTTTAATGAGTTCTATACTAAACTAAATGATACAGTGAACTCAAGTTTTAACTTAAGTGAGAGAATTTTTTAGAGTCAAGTTATTAAAAATGTTCATAGAAGTTTACTTGAGAGATTTTGTTCAAAGGTCACAGCCACATAGGAAAGTAAAGATTTAGACTCAATTAGGATAAAAGAGTTAGTTGGGTCATTTCAGAAATGTGAGTTTAGTCCTCTTTCCTTTAAGAGATCAAAGTCTCTAGCTCTTCAAAATAGCAAGACAAAAATTGACGAAGATTCAGATGAGGAGTCGTCTGATGATTAAGAAATTTAAGAAGTTTTTTCATGTTAAAAAGAATTTACCTAACAATAATCTGAATCTTTCTAAGAAAAAGAGTTTTTCTAAAAGAGTTAAAAAAGATAAGAAAACAACGTAAACTTTTTAATGTCATGAGTGTAAGGATTTTAGATATATTAAAATTTTTGTTCTAATTTCTTAAAAGTAAAAAAAAAGGCTATGAATGCCTTTTTAAGTAATGGTGAGTCTAAGAAAGAGGATAACGATGATTCTTCGATAGATAAGACTAATAATTTTACTGCTTTTGTTGCTTTTATAAATTTTAAATCTTCAAACTCAACTAATACCAAATTTGAATTTGAAAGAGAACTGAGTGATGCCTTTGATAAGTTATTTAAAGAAAGTGTCAAACTTAAAAAGGTTAATAAGACATTTCTAAAAAAATTTAATAGTACTAAGTTAGAGAAAGAGGGTTTTCAAACTAGACTTATAAAGTAAGTGAAATTAGTTGAGAGGGTAAAAGTATGACCTTGAAAATCAAGTGAAAGTTCTTGAGGCTAAGTTAATTGATATAAAATCACAACTATTAAAATTTTCATTTAGGACTAGGAAGTTAAATGAGATGTTGAGTGTAGGTCAGACTTTGAATAATAAGTGAGGGTTGGATTTTATCTTTATCAAATCTAAGTGAAGTTTTTACTTACAATAGAACTCCTAAGACTATTTTTGTACCTTTAGTGAATAAAGAGATTATCAGTGTAGAACCTACACTTCCTAATGGGTTTTAGATTTTCTCTAAAAAAGTTATTATAGTTATGATTCCAAAGGAAAAACAATTGTGAAAAACTTTTCCTAAACTTATATAAATAGGTAAAATGATAAGACTTATAGATTAAAAACTTTTTCTAGATTTGTTTTTGTATGTCATTAGTGTGAAAAGCGAGGTCACATTAAACCAACCTATTTTACACTCAGAAAGATTTCAAATTCAACATCTAAGGCCATTCAAAATTATTTTGCTCAATAAGTTTTAGATCTAGCAAATTAAATAGAGATGATTAATGAAAGACTTAAGTTTCTAATTGATATTATTACCTTTTAGAGTCAAGCTTTTAACAGTTATAGGATCAAGAGTTTTGTGGTTTATGTAGCCCTTAAAGCTATAATCAATTTGGTCAAGTAGTTAGTAGTTGTTGTTCTAGGCATATGTATGGTGATAAGGCTTTAGTCACCATATTAAAAGAATGTACTATAAGTACAACAACTTTTAATGATGAAGGTTAAGCTCTAATTAAAGGTAAAACCAGTGTAAAGATTGAAGGAATGTTTATCTTAAAAAAAAGTGTTATTTGTTGAAAGATTTAAGGCAAATCTTTTGAATATTAGTCAATTTTGTGATGCTAATCTATAGATCATATTTACTAAAGATGTATTTATGATTTTAAGGAGAGTGGGTAATGAAAAGTAAAAGAACATTTGATAACTGTTATAATATTACCTTTAATACTACCATTAGTTATACACGGTGAAAATGAATTTAACTAGACTTTAGTATGAAAGACTAGATCTCATTAATTATAAAAGCATTTCTAGAATATTTAGAAAGAATCTAATTAATGACCTACCAAAATTATCCAAACAAGAGATTGTTTGTGGTTCATGTCAAATAAGAAAGCAAACTAAGACTAGTCATAAGAAGATAAATGGGATCTTGACTAGTAAACTTATAGAATTGTTTTGTATAGACTTAATATGACTAATTAAGACTAAGGGTTCTGGTCGTAAAAGATACATCATGATTAATGTTGATGACTTGTTTAGGTTTTTTTAGGTATAACTATTTTGAGAGAAGCTAGATGCTAAAAACTTATTTAATAAGTTTTAAAATAAGAAAGAGTGTAAAATAACTAAAATTAGGGGTGACATGGGTAAAGAGTTTGACAATTCTAATTTTGAAAAGTTTTGTAATGAAAAAGGAATAACTCATAAATTTTTTGCACCTGTTACTTCTCAACAAAATAAAATTATTGAGAAAAAATGGAGTCATTCAAGAAATAGAAAAAGTTATACTTGACAGCAAAATTCTTACTACATATTCTTTGGAGAAGCTATAAACATTGCATGCTATATTATTAATAGGATCTACCTTAAACTTCAAATTGATATGACAGCTTATGAGTTTGGAAAGGTAGGAAACCTATTATTAAATGCTTTTGAGTATTTGTCAATAAGTGTTACATCTTGAAAGCTAAGAAGTCCTTAGAAAAATTTGATGGTAAGAGTAATGAGGGAAGTTTCCTTGGATACTTATAAATAACATTGTATATCACGTTTTCAATAATAAGACTAGGTGTGTTATAAAAACTATCAATATGATGATTGATGATAATCCTAGTAAACTAATAAGTATTGATGTAGTTGAGATTGAGAATGTAATGTCTGAGGATGACCATCATGATAATCATAAGACTTCTCATAAAAAAGATGTGGATTCCTTAAAAGAACCTTCTATGAGAGTCAAGCTAATCATCCAAATGAGTAAATGATTGGTGATTTAAGTGAAGGGATTAGTTTTTCGCAGTAATTGTTGAGTAATCTGTCTTTTGCTTGTTATATGTCTCAGGTATAGCTTAAGAAAGTTGATGACGCTTTACAAGATGAGTTTCGGGTCAGTACCATGTATGAAGAGTTAAATTAGTTAGGAATAATGTGTAATATTTAGTACCAAGACTTAGCCTTGTTAACGTCATAAGTACTATGTAAAATTTTAAAAACAAAACTGATAAAAATAGTGTGATAGTGAGAAATAAAGTTAGAGTAATAGCATAAAAATAAACCCAAGTAGAAGGGATAAATTTTGATAAGATATTTACACTAGTCACTAAACTTGAAAATATTAAAATTCTATTAGTTATAACTTGTAACATGAATTTTAAATTGTATCAAATAAATATCAAGAATGACTTTCTTAGTGGTATTCTTTAAGAAGTTGCCTATTTAGAACAACTTAAGGTTTTTTTTTTATTCACAATACACTGGTTATGTTTATAGGTTTAAAAAGGCTTTGTATATGGTATAAAACAAGCACTTAGGGTTGGTATGAAAGTTTAATCATATATCTTATGAATAATATGCTCACATGTAAGGGAGCAAGTCAAACTTTATGTTGATGATATTGTGTTTGGTTCTCCTACTGAGTTCGATGGCCTTTGATTTTACTAAGGTGATGAAATGTGAGTTTAAAATGAGTATAGTAAGAGAGTTGACATTTTTCTTAAGTCTTCAAATTAAAAAATTAAAAGATAAAATATTTATATATCAATCTAAATATACCAAAGACTTTGTAGAATGTTTTTAACTTAATAGTAAGAAGAGCATTAGAACACCCATGAATACTAACTTAAAGTTAAATAGTGATTCCTCTGGTAAGAAAATTAATCAAACACTTTATAAAAGTATCATAAAAGTCTTCTATAGTTAATTGCTAGTAGGCCTAATATTGCTTTTAGCATAGTTATGTGTATTAGATTTCAAACATGTCTACAAAAGTCTCATTTGAATGCTGCCAAACGTATCATACATTATATTAATGACACTGTTGATAATGGTGTTTTGTATAGTATAGATTACTTTACTATTTTTATTAGTTATTCTTATACAGATTGAGCTAATAATGCTGATGATAGAAAAAGCACATTGGGTGTTTATTTTTATATTAGCACTAATCTAGTCTTACGGGTAAGTACGAAACAGTATTCTATCTTATCATCCATGGCAGAAGTATAATACATCATTGCTGAGAGTTGTTGCACTCAATTACTTTGGATGAAACAAATATTGAGTGATTATGGTATATATCTCAAGACAGTAGAGTCATTTATTATGATAATACAAGTGTAGTCAATATTTCCAAGAATTCAATTCAATATTCAAAAACCAAGTATATAGATATTAGGCACTATTATATTAGAAAACTTGTTGAGACTCAAGTATTAACTAACAATCAACTAACATACCCAAACCATTAGATGCATTTAAATTTGAGTTATAGAAGAATGTTATTGGTGTGTACATTCTCACTTAAGTTTTAGGATTCTTGTTTCATTATATGTGTGTGTGTATTTGCATTCATCTTGCATGTGAAATTTTATTTTTTTATTTTGTTACATTATTTTTGAGATATTCATTCTAATCATTCGTGCTATGAATTCAGTAAAGTGCAGACTTTATTTATTCATGTCCTCAATGTTACTAAGGTTAGCTTCTTTTTTATTAATCTAAATATCTAATAAGTACTAATGTGAACTAGGTTGATTATGAAATTGACTGAAAAAGGCATTAGGATGTTTGGTTGCATATATAATGTCTAGAAAGCAATCATAAAGTAATCTATTGAAATTAACAGGTGAAATCATCTTTAACTAGTGTACTTTATTGAGTGTCTAACTACCACCAAAAAAATATGAGTTTCACTGAACACTATCATGCAAAAATGTTAAAAATAAAAATAAATGATAAAGTGCAAGATTAATATATATATATATATATAGATAAAGAAGGGCAGAGTCAGGAGCTTAGCAATTGAGCAATTCTTAATGGTTGCTCGATCGGTTTTAAGTACAGTAATGCACTTGGCAGAAAGTTAGAACTTGAGTAACACTTGCTGGTCACTTAAGTAGTGATGTGGGGTTTTTCAAAAATCATTTTTTTTCTCTTTATTCCCTTCACGCTTCTTTTTGCCTTAAATTTCAAAAACCAATTTCTCCCAATAATCTCTCCTTTTTGCTGGAAGATTTACTCATCACCTTTCATTTCCAATCAATTAAAGGTAAAATTTAATGTGTTTTCTTCATTTCATCAAGTTTGTTTTTAAATTTTTCATATGGCTTTTAATGTTTAGATCTAAAACTTCAAATTGAAGCATTAAGGCATAAATTCATATGATTGGGTATTATTTGTGCTTAGATTTAGTTTTAGGAATGTTAAAATGGCAGTCATGATGGGATTATTTCAGATTTGGGAGTGTTTTGTTGATTTTTAAACTCAGAGTTCGTCAATTAACCTTGGCATTAGACAAGAACTTGGTTGCCCTATTGAGTGACCAAGGGTTATTTTCCTAATGTTTTAGTTTTGTGTTATTTTTTTAGTCTTTTTTATTTTAGGCTAGTTTTGCAAAATACTTATTATTTAAGATATTTTGCAAATTTCATTTTGAAAGTGTTATTTTTGCATAATATTTTTGCTTAGGCCGTTTTTGCAAATAAAAGTCATGTGAGGCCATTTTTCTAAATTTTATGGTTACACATAAGTTTTGCAATTTTTTACTTTTGATGTTATTCTTGCATATTTATTGTCATAGGGGCTATAATTGTGAATTTTATTTATGTTTAAGTCAATTTTCCTCAATTTTTTTCATACCGTTTTGCATTTTCTTTTAGCATTTTAGGTATAATAGTTTTTGTTAGTTCAACTTGGTATAGATGGCACAACAAGGCTAAGTTACTTATTTTAGCCTCGTATTGTGTCTTATTTGTGCCTTATATTTGTTGCTTCCTTTTGTAAATGTCTAAGAAGTTGGTTGCTCATCGTAAGCAACTACATACCTCTAATGAGTCCACTAAATTCTTTGAAGTCTATGTTACAGAGCTCTTTCGCACACGGTTCTCTCCTATCACCATTTTACTGAACGATAAGTAAATGTATTCTCTTTAGTAGAACTTTTTAGAGTCCTTTTTCTCTTTGAACTCCATTAGTGGAGCTTACTGTTTGGAAAGTTCTTACATCTCTTTGAAGAGGTCACACGCTAGTTTTACTCTAACATCCATAACGTAAAGTTAAGTAGCACAACGTTAAGTTAAGTAGCGCAACGTTTTCAATATACCTTCATGGTGCCTTATATTAGATCACTCCAGATATTATATATTCTCAGCTCAACATTCCTTACGTGTCTCACCCTTAGTATCTGTTTTTGGAAACTAATTAGCTAGCTTTGATAAACATAACTACAACACTATTTAGTCAACCTCATCACTATGCTGATTTGTAACATCTTCAAATTTAGATATTGAAGTAGATATAATAATAGTATTAGAGTAGAGAAATATAGAAGAGAAATTTTAGAAATACATTAGGAGAAAAGTTAGTGAAAACGGGTACTATTAATAAGAAATGGCAAAATTATCATTTTGATAAAGTTTTGATTGACCAACCTAGATATTGAGGATATAAATTAGTGTAATAGAGTGTATTAGAAGGAAAGATAGATTTTATAATTCTAAAAATATCAAAATTACTATTTTAGACAAAAAGAGACAATTTTACTCCAAAAGGCAAAATGGTTATTACGCCAAAAGTTGGAAAGACTCTACCAGATTTTGATCACCTAGAACTCTTATAAATGTTGTAAATAAGATGTTAGAAAAAATAAAATCGAATTTGGATGTGAATTCCCATAAAAATGATGAAAAAGAACCAAAATGACTAATTTTCTTTATTAAGGGTAAAATGGTCTTTTTACAAGAAATTTTAAAAAAAAAGTGGGATTAAAACTATTGGACTAAAGTGAAAGAATCTGAAAATATTTTAGGTAGTCTCATAATTATTTTGGGAGTTAAATATAAGTTTTGAAAAACTATTGAATAAGAGTGTAATTTTTAAAAATGTTAAGTTGGATAAGACTCTTTGACTTTTTAAAATTAGATCAATTTATTTTCTTCCTTCTCTCTCCTACCGTGAATCACTCTTTTCTTTTTTTATCAAATTTTTTTATTTTCTTATAAAAAATCAAGTAAAATCTCACAATCTATCCGATTAAATGTGTTACTGTAAAATAAAAAATTATTTTACGGGCCGAGAGTTTTAATTTGACAGTAAAAATTCTTGATTTCATTAAGTTTTAGTTCATGAATTTGTGAAAAAGTGGTTTTGATGGTGGTTTTATGATTTTAAATAGTAATTTAGGTGTTTTTAACTTGAATTTGATTTAATTACCATCAATTTTGAATTTGAGGTAAGAACCCTAAATCTTAACTTGATAATTTGGGAGTTTTGTGGAATTGATACATAATTTATGAAAATTGAATGTTTGGGAAGTAGATTGGAGTGAATAGAATTATGTAAAGAGAAAAAATTTGATTTTTGCATATTACGATATATTTAGCCACTATTTATGGAGCACTTAAATACTTGATTTTGATATGTTTTGATATGTTTAAATGTATATACATGTTTTAGGGAATAAAAAAAATTGGTAAGAATTGATTTAAATGTGTAAATTAGAAGAAAAATTAAAAAAATGGCAAAATTAAAAATTTTGAATACTATTTATTGAGGCCTTAAATGTTGATTTTTGTGAGGATTATATGTTAATAATGGTATGGTAAAACAACAAAATTGACTAGACTTAATTTGATTGACTAAAACGAAAGATAAATAGAGAAAAGGTAAAATGATAATTTTTGGTTACTAAGTGGGTAACCTTGAATACTATTTTATAATATGTTTATAAATGTATTGTAAAACATTAGAGTTGATAAAATTTGATTTTGGTAGATAAAAAAATGGAAGACATTAGAAAAATGGTATAATTAAAAATTCAGCCATTAGGAAATGTGAATAATCATATGGGTTATATTGTATTATATTTTAATAAATATATTAACTTATAAATATGGTTATAGAGTATATTGAATTAAATCTCATTGATGGAGAATGAGTATGTTTATGAAACTTATAAGTGTTGGGATGATTTTGATCGGTTATCGAAAATAAAATGGATCGTATTAAAATATGTAATATATTTTGTCAACATTCATCACCATATCGAGGTATTTTAAAATATCTTTACAACATTGTATTTTTTAATCATAGTATATAGTATGGTGTTATAGTATAATACATATGGATATATAAATATATATATATATATGTATTTATATATATATATATATATTAATATGTATTATTATTTTATTATGATTATTGATTATGGGTATATGTACTTGTGTTTGTGTGATTTAGTAATGTGTATGAATTTCTTTTAATGTTGGTAAGGAATTATGAAAATATATTATATGTGGTTATTATGGTTAATGTAAAATTATCGAAATACCCTTGAGAATAGTTAAGGGTAAAATGGTAATAATGGTTATAAAAGAAAATTATATAATTATGATAACTGTGGATCATAGGATCCCCTTACATCCTAGTTGTACAATAATGCCAGCTCAGAATAGAATTAGTTACATTGACCATATCTGGGAAGATGTGGCTCCAGTATGGGCTCTGGCTGGGGTGGCATGGCAACACAAAATTTATTTGTAGGTGTGTAGGATGAGGATTGTGTCAGAATTATGGCCACGATCAATAGTTACCTTAATTATAACCGATCTAAAATAAAATGAATCAAAATCAAAATCAAAATAAAATACAAAAATAAAAACCAGACTTTAAACTGAAAAAACAGAATGAATAGAATTAGAATGGTATAGAAATAAAACAGAAAAGTGTGAGAAAAGGAAATGTGTAACATAATACTTTTACGTGCTAAAAGCCAATATATAGTGGTATTGATATCTGTTGAAAAAGTTGTAAGTCATTATTGAATGATATTGGGAGTGTTTTGGTTTCATTTGCAGGTAGTATATATATATATATATATGAATTAAGATGAATACATATTTGTTAAAGTTTTGGATTCTTACAAAGCAATTACCCTATAGTTGATTGTCTTTTTAGGTATGGTTAGCGATGGAACGGCTTCGAGTGGTTTCTCTGAGACACAGTAAGAATTTTGAGAAGTGGCATATCATATTTTATTTTACAAAATTTTAGGCATGCATTTCAAAACTGTAATTGTAATTTATAAATGTGTATATTTTATTTTTATTAAAAAAAATATTTAATAGAATTTTTTTTTTGATATCCACAATTTGATTAAATAAATTAAAGTTTTAAATAATTAATCTTAATATATATACATACATGTATACGTATATATATATTGGGGTTATAAGTTCTACATGATTAGACCCTATACATGACAAGTTCTTTTTCAACACAGTGATCCTGAGCAACATCATATGTACTAACTTATATTCGACTAGTCACTAGTCAAGCCTTTCTTTAACTTGAGTTGGATTCTTATATGCCCTACTTAGAAACCTTTCTATTAACTTGCCTTATTATATTTTTCATATCATTATTAAGACCTTTCATGGGTTTAATAGGTCCTTAAGGCTTCCTTTTACTTGTACATTACTCAATTATTATTAGGTATTAGTTTTGTTTTTTCTTCTCTCATTTATAATCTCGTCTCTTTTTTGAACCATTTTTGCTCTTACTTTATTTTTCACTAGATCTCATCGTTTAGTCACCTCTTTCATTTTTACTTTATCTATTCTTACTCTATTGTCCTCTTTTATTGCACATTCTTTTTATATTCTTTGTGACTCTTTTTTACCTCTGATCTCTTGATTCTTTAATGTCTATGGTCACTTCTCTATCTACTGAACTTAAACCACTTAGTGCTTCTTTATTAACACTTATGTCTAAGCTATATCAAGTTTTTATTATTTAAAAGTAGATCATTACCCCTTAAACTTCTCTTAAGGCTGTTGTTCAGTCAATTTAGAGTCAAACAAGTGACATGCATGCCATCTTTATAAAGATGTAACATAAAGATGTACTAGATGCTAAAGATACTTTCATGGATGATAATACAAATTTCATCATCCCTAAGCCTAAGGATCATCTCTTCATCCTTGGTCATATTGATTGTCCTCCAATTCTTGTTGTAGATCCTTTGACATATACAGTTTTGACATCTGCTATAACTCACCTTACTTTTACCACCATTGCTACTTTACCTCTAACTACTGCACCACCTATTCCAACTGATGAGTATACGTTCAATGAGAAATAGATATTAGATCTAGGTTTAAATCTATAATCGTACTTGTTATCATTAAATGACAAAAAAGGAAAGTAATATAGTAGTATGATGTGTTTGTATTTGTTTGTATATGTACAAACTATACAGGAGAGAAGAGTAATATTTTAATACATGTTGTTTAGTTATACACACACACATACATATTCATCATATTTTTGTTATTTTGCTATAGTTATGTTGCTATACGAGTTATTTTATGAATTATGATTTATTATGGTATTTATTTTGATGTTTGAATTATGCCATTTGGTTTATGATGCTCTTACAATTATGTTTATGATTTTATTTTGAGCTTTACATAATTCCTTATGTGTTTTACTTGATTTTAGATATTATTTTCTATTTCAAGTCATAGATTTCATTTTAATGCTCTGGAAAATATTATGTCTAAAATTTCTAAGAATCATTTGTGTAAATAAAGTTTTATTTTTGGTGATTACTAAGACATTGTGTGTTTTATATGTTAGACTTAGATTTTATAACCAAAAGTGAAGTTTGTTAGGTTTTTCTAGGTTGGCTCAGTTATGAACAAAAATAAGTGTCTAGTATTTTTCAAAGGTGGCAAGATTTTTTGGTGCCTGATTTATGTTTGATGCAAACATTCGAAGTGTTCCAGAGGTTGAATGCTTGAAAAGTGCTTGATAGGTGCTTAAGCAAGCTTGATAGGTTGAAGTCAAGAGTTAATGATTGATTTATGCTCAATAGGCACTCAAGCGACCTCTAGCAATCTTTTACACTTGATAGGTGCTTGATAGGTGCTTAAGCGACTACCTTCCAAAGGCTTAATGCACAACTTCCACTTGAGTAACCATTTTTCAGAAACCCTGCGCTAAACCTTAGCTAAATACCCACTAAAGCAATCTACTTACTTGGGTAGCTTTCTTGACTTTCACTCGAACGCTTTCGTGAAAAACGTAAAATTCCAAGTCACAACGTTAATGTTTGTAACTGTTGTTTTGGTATTTTTCTTGCTTCTTTCAATAGAGATTCTTACTTTACATTGCTGATAGCCATCTTAACCTATTTTGCTTTCAAGAATCAAAAATCTTCTCTTATTCTTAGTGATTTTTGATTAATTGTTCTTGAAAACTATAATCATCAAAGTTTCCTCTCTTTAAAACTTAACTGTTAACTTTCAAAGTTCTATAAGGTGTTGGTGGCTGGAGTTTCGATCTTAAGATGTGTTGTTCTTGATTTTATAGAAGTAGAAAGCAATTAGAATTTTGATTACTGGGATTGCAAGAGTTCTTGTAAAGAAAATCACCAATTGTAAGTTTTCTCTTTTTAATGAATTTTGATGTGACTCTTGGATAGCTCAGAGGTTTTATCCTATAAAAAATTCTTCATAAGGTTTTCCTTTATTAATAAATGCTTGTGTTTAGTTTTAATTAATTATAATTTTAATTATTAATTAAATTATTATTGAAATTTGTTTCTGGTAAATTTAGGATAATTAATTAGAGATTTATTTATTTTTTATTCATCTAGGACATAAAAGTCTTTAACATTTTTTAATTTATTATTTTAATTTTTTTTGTATAAAACATATTTCACCATCGGGTATTCTAGGTCTAAACATAGGTAATTTCAATGTTCAACAAACTTTGCCACTAAATTAATTGTCAAGTGTCTAAAACAACACTATGACAATCCTTGGAACTATGCTATGGTAGCCTTGAGAAAATTTTGGCTTAGCAATATTTGGAAAAGAACAAAATTTGTAGTCATGGTGATCATATTTCTCATCCTAATACAAATCATATCTTTGATCTTGCGAGTTATATGACTTTAATATTTGCATTAGAAAGTTTATTCCAAATGAAATAGTTAGTCAATTTTCATTTAATGCTTTTTCTTCCAAAAATATAAGTTTGTTAAATATATATTTATATACTTTTAGTTAAAGTTTATATTTCCTTTTGTATTTTTATACAATAGTAATGCATATTTTTTCGTATAGTTTTAAAGTTTAAGGTTATAGGTAACATTTTAATAGGATTATAGTTGTGATTTATGTTATTAAAGTATTTATTATAATAATATTTTTTTAATAAAATTTTATTTAGATACACTATTGATGAGATAAATTCAACCGTGAGCTCAGAATTATCAAAGAACTTTTCAAACTTAAATGCACATGAATTGAGGCCATCAAAACAAGAATTTTATCACTTACTTAGTTTTTTTTTTTTTAAAATAAATAAATTAGATATATATATTCATATTTTTATGATTATGATTATGATTTGAAATTGAATTTAAATTGTTTAAAATTAATTATATATTCTTTTACGATAACATGTTTGGGTGGCATGTCTTGTAATTATGACATATCAAACTTATATGAATTTAAATGTTTTACTTGGGTATTGTCAGCATGGTATGAAAATATATAAAATGTATGATTTTAATGAATAGTTTGCAAGATAGGTTTTACTAATTTTTACTATTATGGTGCTTAAATTTTAATTAAATATTTTATATTATTTTTATATGATTATAATTGTGATGTAACCTTAGGCTAGTATGCAATATTGTATGTGTGCATTGAATATTTCTATAGTTATAGCGTATACCCTATAGTTGGCCTTTGAAGGGTACAAGTGAGTAAAAGTTGAGTATGGTAGAAATGGTAGATGGATGTTGATGTAACCCTTCAGTATATTTTGTACTAATTAATTTAGATTAAATTGATGATATTTATTTTTATTGTTTATATGTGTGTGTGTGTGTGTGTGTGTATTTCATACAAAAGGTAAATTTTTAGCTTTAGCATCATTAATAGTTTTATTAAAATAGGGCATGCATAATTTTTAAATTAACTATGCAAACTTTTGGGTAAAACTAACTTAAATAAGTGATGTTAATTCCTATTGAGTACTGTGGTTTTACTCACCCTTTTTTTCCTTCCAAGAATACTTTTAACGTATTATAGATATCGAAAAACAATTAGTACGTTTAGGTACTAAAAGATAAAATGAGCGACTTTCTTGTTATTGGTTAGTTAGTATATTCTTATTGACTTATATTAAATTATCAGACTTCTAACTATGTGATGATGCATGATTTATATAGACCATTAGAATTTAAATTATTTATTTTTAAAATAGAGCAAGAGTTCGCATATTTTTGTGAGATTTTATTTGATTTATTTTTATTATTATTATTTTTAAATATATTTCAAGATCCTATAGCACTTTTTGGCCTGTTAACTTTTAGACTTTTGACATGTTTAAATTAAAATTTTAACTTTTCAAACTTAATAGTCACTCACTTTTATTTTCAAATGTGACAAAATATGATGAAGCGATGGCTGATGTTAATGTAGACCATGGGCTTAAAGCTACGAAATTATAAATAGATTCTATGTATTCCAATAAAATCTAGGAACTTGTAAACATGCTTAAATGGGTCTATAAAAGGAAGAGAATGATAGATGGAAAGGTAAAAATCTTTAAAGTTAGGCCTATTACAAAATGGTTTCACAGAAAAAAGATATCGATTATGAGAAAACTTTTGCTCCAGTGGCCATGCTAAAGTCTATCAATATTCTCTTGGTTGTTGCATCACATCTTGATCATAAGATTTGGCAAACGAATGTGAAGATTGCTTTTCTTAATGGCAATCTTGATGAGAGAATCTATATAATGCAACCAGATAGCTTTATAACTAAAGGACAAGAACATATGGTTTGCAAACTATAAAAATCTATCTATGAACTTAAACAAATTTCTAAATCTTGGAACATTAAATTTGATCAAGCAATCAAATTATTTAGTTTTAATCAAAATTCTAATGAGCCTTATGTATAAAAAAAGATAGATGAGTGGTTGGTAGTATTTTTAATCTTGTATGTCAATGATATTTTACTCATTGGGAATGAATGGAAGTTTTATCATTAGTTAAAATTTGGGTATCAAACCAGTTTGATATGAAGAACTTGGTAAAACCAATTGCATCCTTGGGATCAAAATTTATCGAGATTACAAGAGTAGAATGTTAGGTTTATCACAAGCTATATAAATAGACAAAATTTTGGTTAAGTTTGTAATGGATGAATCCAAGAAAGTATTACTTCCTTTCAAACATGGAATTGTTTTATCCAAAGATCAATCTCATAAAATAATTGATGAGATAAAGTGTATGGAATAGATTCCTTATACATTAGTAGTTGGAAGTCTTTTGTATGCTAGGTTATGCACTAGACTAGATATTTGTTATGCAGTTGGCATGGTTAGCAAATACCAATCAAATCTAAGATTAAAACATTGGATTGCGGTTAAGCATAGACTCAAATATCTTCAAAGAATGAGGGTTTATATGCTTATGTATTTCGATGAAGATCTAGTTCCTATTGGTATATAGATTCTAATTTTCAAGCAAATAGAGATACTCAAAGATCTACATCTAGTTATATGTTCACCTTAGGTGATGGAGCTATAAGTCAGTGAAGTACGAAATAAACTTGTATCACAAACTTTATTATAAAAGCCAAATATGTAACTACTTTAAAAGCTGCAAAAGTGGCTGCATGGCTCTAAAAGATCCTTATGAAACTTAAAGTGGTTCCAATGCTAAAGTATCTAGTTTCCTTTTTTATGATAATAGTGGGGCTGTAGCACAATCAAAAGAACCGAGAAACCACAAGAAAGGCAAACACATTGAGAGGAAATATCACTTAGTACAGAGAATTCGTATACGAAGGTAAAGTCTTAGTTTCCAAAATTATGTTAGAAGATTGTTTAGCATATCCTTTCACCAAAACCTTATTAGTTAAAAGTTTTGAACATCATATAGATGACATGAGGATGTGTGAGATTTTTGACATGCTTTAGGGTAAGTAGAAGATTGTTAAGATTAAAATTGTGATTTATGCCTTTAAAGCATTTATTGTAATACTATTTTTTTAATAAATTTTACTTAAATACGCTATTAAGCACGTATCTATATAAATATATACTTATAAACTCTTATTTATAAAGTATATAATTTATGTATTATGCATAATATATGAATATAGAAAAATGTAAATTACAATTATTTATAAATAAAATATTGTTCATGATTATTTATAAAATAGGTATTTCATAACATAAGACTATGACTTTTTTATTTCAAGTGAATGATTTATCTTGATTATTGAAATAGAGATTTTAAATAGAAAAGTTAGTATATATTTGTTATACATTAAACTGGATTACTGTGAAATAATATCTAATTAAATAAATATCATTAATCTTAATTCACATAAATTTTAATAAATTTAATTGATCTTAATCCTAAACAGGTAATGAATTTGTATTCATGAGTTGTCTTTTGAGTTATCACGAAATGAGTTTTATTATATGGTTAAAACCTCGATTACTTCAGAATATAATTTAATGAATTATACGAACATATATTTGCAATATGAAATCTATACAAATAATAATTACTCAAATTGTTTGCGATACTTAATTATTTAAAATTATGGCTATAGTTAATTCAAAAAATTATTAATTAGATAATAATATTTATTAGTAAATTTATTTACATATATAAAAATATTGAAAATAATTATTATAGCAATTCAATAATTTGAAATAAATATATAATTAAATAGACATGACATTTATAATAAGTCTTATTTAATTACGAGTATTAAGTAGAGGATTGATCAAGCAGATATTATTAGTATATAACCAAGTTCAAATTTAATTTAAAAAAGTTTTAAATTAAATGGATATTATTAAATATACATGATTTTTCTAAAGTAAAACTTTGAGCTTTTAGTGAAATAATTTGGAATTAATTTAAAAGATCAAATAATCATGAGATGATGGGGTTTGAGCCTTCTAATTTAGAGTTAGGAAGCCTATGAATCTTAAGTTTCTTTACTAGCTCAAGCCCAACTTATAATCTAGGTTAAATATGTAACCTATATAATGATCTTAAATAAGTGAAAAGAGGTAAGATTTTTTCTAGACATAGAAAAATACGGTTTTTCTTAAAGAACATTTTGGTTTAAATACTAACCATAGATCATATCCACACCCAAGAGTGGAAAATGAGAATAACAAATAAGACATTAACATTTTCAAGATATTTTTCTGATTCCCTATAGATATAATACAATAAAAAAAAAATATATTGTGCACCATATTGAAATAATCAAATCGTTTTAAAATTCCTATATTCCAACATGTTTGACTAAATTATTATTAGTTGTGCATAAGATCCGTGGACTTATTAAAGAAAGATGTCGATAACCTCGTGCTTTGGTTTATCATTTGTTCTTAATTATATTTTAACATATAGTCTGATCAAAATTTAATAGTTAACATTGTAAGTTAATATTTCTTTTAACCAAAACTTATTTTTTATATTTTATTTTTTTACTATTGTCCATTAAAATTAACTTCTTCTCACAAATTTACAGAATTTTGTTTCCTTTAACTTTGTTTCTTCCCCAACATTGGCCTTCTTGCTCCACCTGTCCGCTGCAATTCAGATCATTCAAGTATTGTAAGTCTATGTTACTTCTAACCACTTTCAAACATCAATGAAGAATCCCAAATAATAATAATAAAAAATTATTTTATAAATATTTAGTCAGTCCTTTTTTTAACAAGAATGTTTATATAAAATAAAAATTAGTCAACATTAACTACAAACATTATTCATACGTTCTTACGCTAGCTATAAAAACTATAGAAGTACCATTGCTCTCAATTTATTGTCTTTTACGTAATCTTTGTCTTACCCGCCGATATCATCAAACAAATTAAAAAATTGTTTGTTTTAAAATATAAAATCATAAAAGAGTGCAATTTAATATGTGAAGTTATACCTAAAAGAGTTTGTCGGAAGTGTACATCAATTATATAATATTATATATTATGAGTCTGACACAGATTTTTTTTTTTTTTTTTTTAACTTTCAAATTATTATGTTTCGAAAAAAGAATAATTTTCTCTATTACATTCTGAGAAAATGAAATTCATGCTGGTGAGACAAGTAAAATGAAATACATAAAAATACACAAACTAACAATAATTGTATTTAAAGTATAGTACACAGCCAATATTCATGGATGAAAATTAAATAAAAAATTGACAATAGTTCGAAAGAACACAATGATTCAATCCTGTAAACATTTGAATTAATTTGTAAAAAATTATTATTTTAATTTATAATTTGATTTGTATCATATAAAGTTGTTAATAATTCTAAGAAGAATATTTTAATAATTGAAAAAGATGTTCAATATCTTCATTTAATTTTTATTAAAGAGAAGGAAATCCCGACCTCCGGCGCCCTCAATTTCACCACTATTTTCTTACGGCCAAAATAATCAGGTATAGTCGGCAGCAGCACTGCTTTCGTTTAGCTTTGTTTCTGAGTATTTAATTAATTTCTGTCTATGATTTTGTTCCAACAAATTAAGATGCATACTTGGTTAATCGGGATTCCATTAATATAAACTTTTACTCCGCTTCAGTTTTGCTTTAATTACTGATTTGAATGAAATGGGTTAAATATTACATTATATTATCTTCTTTATTTTTTATTATTTTTTTAATGCTCGAAGGATCATGGCTTTTATTGAGAAAAATATTATTTTATATTTTAAAGATATTTATATATTTTCACATATTATATATATATATATATTCATATATCATTTTATCCTTTATTTAATTATTTTTTTAATAAAAAAATTAACAAGTTGTAAACTTAAAAAAAATAAAGATAAATAATTTTATATTATCGATCAAGTTATTATTTCCATCTCTAAGTTTCAAGTCCAAAATAATAACAAATAATATGGGCACATTTGACAAGAAGTATTGAATTTTATTGAAATGAATAGTTTGGGTTATATCATATTTTATTAAGTTAAATATAATAAACATGTTTAGTGTAATATTGTATTAGATATCTATTTTAACATATTTTTTTTGCATCACTTATATTAATTAATATCATTTTGAATTAATTATCAAAAATATAAGAACTCTGCGCACAATGGCAACTGTCGATTGCCAGCATCCACTGTCTGGCATTTGTCACTGGTATCCATTGAAGTCATCGCCATAATTCTTGAAACGCTTGTCTTTTGATCAATCCACCTGCACAAATAACATCGACGATTGAGCTACTGTTTGCCAACAGATGAGGATCTAAGTTGTGATCAAACATATGTCGTCGTCAAATGGCAGCGAGGGAGAACGAACCACAGCCATCATTGTATGCATCCATTAGCGATGAAGAAAATAGTGGAGGTGGCCGGTGTCATTTGATGGTAGTGTTAAAGATGACCAGAATTTCAAATTCCTTTTTTGGTGATTAATGGCTCCAACGATGAAGATGATTATATGACTACTTATATCATCAGATTGATTAATAAAGATTCTAAAAAAAAAGAAAAAAACAATAAATGATAGCAGATGCGATAAATGTAATGGTGACGACAACGGTGATTGCCGGTGCTTTTAGATATTTTAATTATTAACACAAAATAATATTATATAATAAAGTATAAATATATAATTTTATATATTTGATATGATTAAAATATTATGTTATTAATATAAAATATAAAAAGTATACAGACCATACCTGACCCAGGAAGGGGGTTGGTCAAGTTGGTGCTACAAGATTTATACTAAAATTCATTTTTATGTATTGCAATCCAAACCAAAAAATTTATCAACATTGGACTGAACAATTTTATAGAGACAGGTTCTTTAATGCAAATGTAGGTCCGCGTGCAAAACATAACATATGAGAGTGCATTTGGCTGGCCGCGTAAGTAGGGTATACTGCAAATATGGAACTTAATTGGTGCTAAAACGAGAGGTCTGAAATGCCTTCATTTTAAAATTAATACAAATTTCTTTGTATAATTAATCGCCAGTCAACATCGTTTGTTCTGGTTATCGTAAGCCCCGTTGGAAGACACACACACACTCTCTCTCTCTCTCTCTCTGTTATTTTATTTTATTTTATTTTACACTACCCAGTAAATATGTTCTAGATAGCAGCCGCTGGAGAAAAGGGTCAAAAAAAATCTTTATATTAATAATTTTACACTAAAAGCCATTAATATATAGCTCAATCCAGAATAGGCAATGGAAAAATTGGTCAAAAGAAAGTTTTGTTTTTAATAATTTTACACTGTAATCCATTATTATGTAACACAGTTAATAATAAAAAATTTATCGTGCATGGGATAGAAATAATTGTATAACTTTAATTAAAGCAAATATAAGTTTTCATGTTATACATATAGTATTACAGGTCAAATGCTTATCATTAATTTATTATTAATTTAAAAAATTAATTTATTAAAAAAATATTATATATTAATTCTTATAAATTAAAAATCAACTCATATCCTATTTAATATATGATATAACATTCTTATTTACATAATTATATAATGCTTTGGTCATAGGAAGTTTGTTAGATTTATTTGAACTGTATTGTCTATCTTCTAAATTTTAAAAAATTTATATTCAACATGACAATTTTTTATTGGAGTGTAAAGTGCAAATGTTTGGTAGTCACGTATGAATAAAAATTTGAATATGTTCTGGCATTTGTTGCAGGCCAAACTCTTACCATCAACATAAAAGGTTAGACCATTAAGAGTCACTTTTTACTCCTCCTTATATTCAATTTATCCATCTTTGTTCAAATTCACAACCAAAATCACAATGGTGATTATTTTTGTTATCCTTAATCTTAACCTATCATAAATTTTATTTATCGCTTTTGAGGTTTGTTTGACTAATAAATAAACCCATTTTGGTATAAATTATAGGGAAAAAACACTCTTAAAATTTTTTAATTTTTCATTGAATTTTCATCAATGGTCTCTGAAATTATTAACCCATATCTCAAGTACTTTTAAGCTTTTGTTAAAAACTATTTTTTTTAATATTTGTTATATTTTTCATCGAATTTCATCAATGGTATCTGATATAATGAAGAGAAAGAGAGGAAGAATCAACATTATGATTTCTTAAGATTTGTGAGGAAGTTGTTTGTTTTGAGAGAAAATTTTTCTAAGATAAAATAGAGAAACTAAAAACGAAAAATTCTGAAGTTTATTCCAATGAATTGAATTATGCCACACACCTCGTCTCTTATTTATACACGAGTAAGAAGCTTCAAGAATATTGATTAACAAACGTTTACAACTAATCATAAAACTAATTACTGTTAACAACAACAAAAAACTAACTAATACTGCTCCAGCTCAGCGGTCCACTTGCTTTAAAGGTTAACCAACTCACTAACGAACTTAGCACACCAGCAAACTTGACTAATCCAGCTCAGTAGTTCCACTTGTTTCAAAGGCTAACCAACTCACTAACACACCCAACACACCAGTAGCAGACTTCAGACTAATTCCTTTCATCCCTCCGCAAGCTAAAGTTCGGGGAAGAACTTGTAGCTTGCTCCGAAAAATTGAAAATAAAGAAAATGTTAAGAGCTTAGTAAATATATTAACAACCTGATGAGTAGATGATATGTATTAAATTTCTAGTTCTTTGTTAAGCACCTTGTCTCTGATATAATAAAGATAAAATTGATATGCTTAGTTCGAACATGAAAGAGAAAGAAGCACTTTGTTTATCATACCAAATAATGGGCACAACAGAGGGGATGTGAAGTTCAGAAAAAAGAGAAAGAAGCCATGAAATCTCAGAATAAGTAGTTGCCAAGGAACGATATTCAGATTCAGTACTAGAGCGGGAAATAATCTGTTGTTTTTTGGATGACCAAGACACAAGATTACCTCGGAAATAGACTGCATAGCCACTCACAGATTCACAATCATTTACGTCACAAGCCAAGTCAGCATTAGCATAAGAAACAATGGCTGCAGCACCTCTAAAATTAAAATGTAATCCATAGGAACTAGTTGCTTGTAAATAATGAAGAAATCTCTTACAAGTTTTCCAATGCTGGTCAATTGGAGATGATAAGAACTGGCTGAATTTTTTAACTGGAGAAGAGATATCAAGTCTAATAAGCCCTAATTATACTCTTATAAAATGTTATGTTTGCAAGAGATGTACAAGCATGCTTAGTCAACTTTGAACCAGAAACCATAAGAGTGTCACACCCCTTGCATTCAGTTATGTGGGCCGAGATAAAATTTCCCTTATATACTTAGACTGCGAAAGATGAAGACTTGCTACAATATGAGTAACTTCAATTCCTAAAAAATAATCAAGCAAACCAAGATTTTTGAGTGCAAAAGTTTGTCCCAGCTATAAAATGAAAGCCTCAATCATGGCTGTAGCAAAACTAATAACATGAATATCATCTAGATTGATTAAAATAAGAATAACAGCAGTAGAAGAATGCTTAATGAAAAGAGATGTATCAGTTCGAGAATTCTAAAAACCCTACTGCAACAATGATGTTCTGAACCTAGCATACCAAGCACGAGGAGTCTGCTTAAGACCACAAAGTACCTAATGCAATCAACAAACATGAGTTAGAAAATTAACATCGACAAAGCCCTCAGGCTGAGGCATATATACTGCCTCAGTAAGATTACCATTAAGGTTAATATCTACCTGCCGAATAATCCATCCATTCATAACTGCTAGGCTGAGAATCAAATGAACGGTTGAAGCTTTGACAATAGAAAAAGGTTTTGAAATAGGAACACGATGAAACCCTTGGCAACCAAGCGAGCTCTATGCCTTAAAACATTGCCATCAGAGTTAAACTTAGTTTGAAAATCTATTACCAACAAGAGAACAATAAGGAGAAAAGGGAACTAATTCCCAAGTATAATTGCTTTGAAGTGCAACAAATTCCATTTCCATCACAGTTTTCCATAGTGTAATTTGCAAAGCTTGTTTGGCTGATGTCGGTTCTGCAATTATATCAGTAGAAACATTTGCCACAACATAAGCCTTTGGCTTAAAATTGTTATTTTTGGACCTAGTGACCATGAGACGAACATTTTGACTAGAAGTGATAGATGTTGCAACAACACATAGAGCATTGGTAGTTGGAGACAAAGTTGAAGATAGTGGCTGAGTTTGTGAATTACCAACAGGACTAGGATGTGCTAAAGAGGAAGAAGTGGAGTGAAGAGGGGCTGCAGGCGAAGAGGATTGAATAGCTTGGTAGATGACAGGAATAAAAGATGAAAAACCTGGTGAAGAAGCCACAGCAAAAGCAGACGAAAACAAGGAAGAATATGAAAAGGAAAACTCATCAGAAATAACATGTCGTGTAATGTATACTTTGCCATAGGGATCAAGACATTTATTGTTGGGAATTTATCGAGAAACTAAAAAAATTGCAGCAGAGCAATGAACTACAAAGATAATTGCAGCAATAAAAACAGAGTAAAATTGCAGTGAACTCAATAAGTTTTTATTACATATTTATTAAAGAAATGAATGTGCCTATTTATAAGCACTAACAGAAACTTAAGGAGCAAAATATTGAATTTGAATCAATCTTCAACACTCCCCCTTAATTCAAATTTACACACTCTGAGCTGACTTTTAAAATAAACATGCTTGTCACGAGAAAGTGATTTTGTAAGAAGATCAGCTATTTGCTCATTTGTATTGCAGTACTTCAAAATGATTAATTTATCTTACATAAGATCTCGAATAAAATGAATGCAGATATCAACATGCTTTGTTCTTCCATGATAGGTTGGATTTTTTGACATAGCAATTGCCACTTTATTGTCGTAATAAATTTCAGTTCCTTCCCTTTGTTTTTGACTGATGTCTGCAAGAATTCTCCTTAACCAAACGATTTTGTTCACATAGGACCACACAAGCCAGCGTGTACAATCTTAAGAGTACTAGATGCTCTTTTAGACTTCCCCATAGAAAGTGGTCTCTTACATTGTTTCCCATGTATGCACTCTTTACACATACCTAAAGACTCAATTTTAGGCAACTTAAAGACCATTTCCTTTTGGCTCAACAATTTCATGCATTTTACATTCAAATGCCCCTATCATAAATGCGAAAATCTAGACTCATTATTTTCTTTGACAGCAAGTGTATAGTTTTGAACACCAAAAACTTTAAGTGGAAACAATTTATTTAGTATCATACGAACATCAACTATAATCTATTCTGATTTTTTATCTCTAATCACACAAAAAGCTTCATCAAACAAAATATAATACCCACTAGCCATAAGTTGCCCAACACTTAACATGTTTTGAGATAAATTAAGAAGAAAATAAACATTATAAAGAAGCTTTCTATTATTGTGACCATTATTGACAGCCACTGTTCTTTTGCCTTTTACTTGCATTTGTTTGTCATCTCCAAGCGTCACCTTCATCTTGTATAATTCGTCAAGCTCCTTAAATAATGATTTTATTCCTGTCATATAATTAGAGCAGTTGCTATCCAAAAACCAAATGTTGTTGGAAGTTGTTGAGCTTTCATAATAGGCCATGAATAGCTTAGGCTCTTCCTCCTCTTGTTCTACATAACTTGCTTGCTTTTCCCTTTTCCAACATTCATCTTTTACATGTCCAAATCGCTTACAATAGTAACATTGAACACCACTTTTATTGCCTTTTTGCTGCTGTGTTTGAGAATGTTCCTCATCACTTCGTCCTCGTCCTCTTTCATAACCACTTCTTCTAAAGGATCTTCCTTTGCCATGTCCCCTTCCAACTACCTCTCTTTTATTACTTTTCTAATTGGATGCCTCCCTTTTCACATGAAAGGCTTTTTCATCATTCTTCTCATCTTGCTTATTCAAACTTGCCTCATAAGATTACAAAGATCCTATTAATTCATCAAATGAGTATGTAGCTAAATCTTTAGACTATTCAATAGCTGCAACTACTTGATCAAACTTTGAAGTCAAACTCCGCAAAACTTTTGCTACTATAGTTTGATCAGAAACTTTTTTTGCATAAGACCTCATTTGATTGACAATTGCAGCTACTCTAGACAGAAAATCTTGTACTAATTCTCCACTTTTCATATGAAAGGTTTCAAAATCACAATGAAGAGATTGTAGTTTCACCGTGTTTACCTTTGAAGAGCCTTGGAATGCTGTTTGCAAAGTTCACCGAGCTTCTTTAGCTGTAGATGCCACTGCAATTTTTTTAAAAATTGACTCATGAACTGCCTGTTGAATGAAGAATAATGCTTTAGCGTCCTTTTTCTTGTTCTCTTTTAACCTTATTTCTTTATCTAGATCAGGATACTCATTCTCAATCAAGTCCCACAAATCTTGAGACTTGAATAAGGTCTTCATTTTAATACTCCAAAATTCGTGGCATTCACCTTTAAAGACTAGAATTGTTGGTTGAGAAATATTCACAACATTGCCGTTAGTTGCCATGAGTTCTACACCTAGTTACAAACGAACCTGGCTCTGATACCACAAATGTTGAAAATTTATTGAGAAACCAAAAAATTGCAGCAAAGCAATGAACTACAAAGATAATTGCAGCAATAAAAACAGAGTAAAATTACAGTGAACTCAATAAATTTTTATTACATATTTATTCAAGAAATGAATGTGCCTATTTATAAGCTTACAAGCAAGATAAAAAAGGCTAAAATCTCTCAGATTTTGTTGCTATTGTCTACCACTAATAGAAACTTTAAGAGCAAAATACTGAAACTAACAATAATTAAGTCCAAATTTGAATCAATCTTCAACATTTATATCATTTATGTAAAGGACTGTAATCAAGAAAAGCAAACTTTGAAGAATGAAAATTCATCTTATGAGTATTGTAACTTCTCAAGTATGGAAAACAAACACAACCAAAAACTCTAAACATAGAGTAATCAGGAATGCAATGAAATAATTTCTGAAAGGGTGAAATATTATTCAAAACAGGTGTTGGCAATATGTTTATAAGATAAATTGAGGTTAAAAATGCATCCCACTAAAAAGAAAGAGACATAATAGATTGAGCTAACCCATATCTAAAATAGTTCTGTGTTTTCTTTCCACAACACTATTTGGATGATATATTGATGATATGTATATGTGGACAAGAAACCTATGACTAATTTCTTGGTCAGGTAGGAAGGCTTTAAAAGCAAGAGAGTTGCCCCTTGAATCAAATTGAATAGTTTTGATAGATAGGTTAAGTTGCTTCTCAATGAGAACCTTAAATTACTTAAAAGTAGCTAGAGTTTCAGACTTCAATTTCAAAGGAAATAGCCAAGTGTATTTGCTGAAATCATCAACACAAAAATAATATCTGAAATCATCAATAAAAAAAATTGTAAAAGGTCCACATAAATCTATATGGAGCAATTTTAAAGGTTGTGAAGTTTTGATTTAAGATTTAGCAAAATGAAGTTTGTAACTTTTACCATACTAACAAGCATCACAAAATGTAGGAATTGACACTTTATTTTTATCACAAGGAATGTTACAAGAGTTCATGATGAGCATTAAAGCCTAGGAATTCAGATGCCCAAATCTCTTATGTAACAAATTAACAGAAGTTTGTTTAGAACTATTAGCAGCAACAATAACTAGAATGAAAGAACCCTTAGAACTTAAGCATGAACAAACCAAATTCTAACAATGAATACAAGTTTTATTCAAAGAGAAACAAAAAGAAGACAACATAGAAACATGCTTAGCAATCTGAGATGTTGAGGATGAAAATTTTGGACTTAAAGATGACTTGAGACTTGAAGAAGACTTAAGTAACAACCTATACAGCCCCCTCAAAGCCATTTCCTTCAGCAATACATTCTTCGTTTTCTTATCCTTAATGGAATATAAATTATCATAAAACTCAATTATCACATCATTATCAGCAGTTAATCTTGAAATACTAATCAAATTCTTTGTTATATCGGGAACACAAAGAATGTCATTTAATTGAATAGACATGAATGATGAATTTAATCCTTCTTTGAATATAATGCAACACTACCTATATGAGTTATTGTTAATCCAACACTATTACCCATAATCAATCTATCAGAACCAGTAAATTTACCTTGAATAGTCATGTTATTGAGACTATTGGTCAGATGTTGTGTGGCACCACTGTCCAAATACCAACTTTCATCAGCCTCACAATCATCCTGAACATTACTAACATAAGCAGCCTTATTTGACTGATTTCCTCCTTTGTAAGAAATTTGAGAATAAGCCTGTTGTGGTAAAGATCTAGCTGGTTAAGTAACATAGTGTTTGTTGAATCTGTGATAATAGATATTTGCTGGTGTCCAAGCTTATTGTAGATCTGACACAGTGGCGTTGAATCCCCTCAGCCACTTGACCAAAGTCTTCCTCCCTGAGCTCCTTTTCCATATGAATAATTGATTCCAGTGTTGAAACCTTGCTAATTGCCTCCTTTACTTTGAAAATTTTTAGCCTAAGAATAATTTGCAGGAAAGCTTTCCCGTGCTACAATAGAATGACCAATATATGTTTTTTTAAACTGAATTTGACATTCATGAGTCAAAAGAAATGAAGAGATCTCATATACATTCAATATTTCACTCCTACTGGTAATATTAACAACAACGGTTTTATAATCAAATTCTTAGCCTACTCGTAAATGCAGAATAAAATCTTCAGTAGATAGAGGAGCTCTAGCAGTAGTTAGATGATTTGAAATACTTTTCACCTTTCCAAAGTATTAACAATTGACATTCCCTCTTTTTTAATAATTTCACATTAATTTGAGCCTAAAAATTAGAACTAAATTGATTTGAGAGAGCTTTCCATACCTCGGAAGATGTTTTGTAACCAATCACCAATCCAATTATGGATTCAGTCATTGAAAACTTCAACCACCCAAAAAGCAATTGATCCTGTCTTTTTCAAATTGTGTATTCTAGATTCTCAATGATCATTTCTTCATTCAATCCAAATTTAAACCGTGGAGGACATAAAGAATCTTTAACAATAAAACTTTATAAACCATTTTCTTTTATTAAAGGTGACACCTGAGATTTCCTAGCTAGATAATTGGCTCCATCTAATTTGATTGGAACGACAAATGAGAATGAAGTATTCGTAGCAGCTGTTGAGATTGATAGATTGGCGCAAGCCATTTTGATGCGTTGATACCAAGAAAGAAATCTGAAGAAGCTGTTTGTTTTGAGAGAAAATTTTTCTAAGAAAAAACAGAGGAACTAAAAATGAGAAATTCTGAATTTTATTCCATGAATTGAATTATACCACACACCTCGTCTCTTATTTAAACATGAGTAAGAAGCTTCAAGGATATTAACTAACAAACTTTTACAACTAATCATAAAACTAATTACAATTACTGTTAACAAAAACAGAAAACTAACTAATACTGCTCCAGCTCAGCAGTTCCGCTTGCTTGAAAGGTTAACCAACTCACTAACGAACTCAGCACACCAGCAGACTTGACTGATCCAGCTCAGTAGTTCCACTTGTTTCAAAGGCTAACCAACTCATTAACGCACCCATCACACCAGCAGGCACACCAACAACAGACTTCAGACTATTTCCATTCAGGCTATTGTGTTAGAGAAAGTGAAAAGAGAAAATATAAAAGTAAATATATTATTAATTTTTTTAGTATAAAAAATAAATTTGTTATTGAAATATGTCTTGAAGAGGGATTTTATTTAAGGTAATTCACACTTTACTCCAAAAGGTAAAATCACACATTAACCTTTAAGCCCTAAGGAGTAATTGGTATTTCAAAAATGTAAAAAAGTAATTGATATTCTTAAAATTATAAAAAAGATAAGTGGTAATTATGCTATACTTCAGAAATAACTGGTATCATCCCTCAATTTTCTTTTTAACTCAATTGGTGATTTAATTTTAGGTGGATTAAAGGGAATTAATAAATAATTCAGAATTATATGCATCCTCCTTTCAAATAAAAAGGTACAGTTCCACTCATAAAAGGCACTATACACACCTTTTAAATACAAATATTAAAATCAAACGACTCGCAGGATAGAATTTGCAAATATTAAAATCACAAGACTTTGCATGACAAAACATATGGCTTGAATAAAAGTGAGCAGTAGGAGCACAATTGCAGCAACAGTTCCTGTGCCTCTTCAAAGATTGCAGAAGTAAACTCTTTTCAAAGTTGCTTGAGAACGGTTCCAAGGATTATTATAGTGTGCTTTAAGATTCTGGAGAATTTCATTGTGACAGGAACTGCTTAAGTCAATTTGTAGGCAAAGTTTATTAAATATATTCTCTATTCTAGCGCTCACGCCCACGTGATTGGACATAATCCCCGCTTCAGCGAGCAAATTTACATCTTCTTCAGTGTTGATAAGTAAATCCATCAGCTGAATATAACTGCATACATGCGTTTCCTGTGGTTAGTGACGGTGCTCCAAAGCCATCACGTTCCGTCTCATCGTCTACTGGAAAGCGCGGAATTTGCACCTCATGCACTACGAAGCATGGATTCTTTGCTTTCTCTTTTCAAATCCTACGTGAAGCAAGCATTTTCCTTCAATAAGCTTAAACTTCGCTCCTGACTCGTTCAGTTTGACTGAACCAGGTCAATCACTAAACCATCTTCTTGATTGCGGCTTGGGGTACATCTTTCTCATAACGTATCTTTTCAAATCGGTGAAATGTTTAACTTCCACCTCCGGGGGTATTCCATTAAAAACATAATCGTAAAAGAAATTCGAAGAAAGGAAAAAGAAAGAAGGATAGTCCCGTCCGTTAGAGTTACTGTAGAGGAAGACTAACATGTATAATTCTTTGATAACAAAATATGGAAGCTGACTTTCGAGTAATTCCAAATCCAACTGAACAGCAACGTTAACTCTTGGTTTGTGTAGCAAAAAATCTGTATTATCTCGAAAGTACTGTCTCAAAAGAGCTCTATGATAAAGAATCATAGTTACAAACTCTAATTTTTCAAATTTAGGCATCTCTTCGTAACAATCACGGATGGATTTTTCGTGGTTTTCTATAAAAGTTATAAGTCGCTGCCATGTCTCCATAGTGATTCGTTTACTAAATTCTCCCTGATATCTTACCTTTTGTCTTTCCATATCTGCTCATTCTTCTTTACCGTGATGAAGAGGGCCTATCGAGATTACCTGAGGAGTGTAAGCATCTTCATTTATTTTGCGGAGATCTTTGGGAACCCTATAGATACAACAACCAGACTGAGGCTCCAAATTTTCCTCCACGTCAATTAGCAACTCTTTCTCTTTGCCTTCTTTAATAGATGCAATTGTTATTCAGTTGTTATTTTCTATCTCCAAGTCCTGACCAGCACATAGCAAACAACCATCGCTAAATTATAATAATAAAGAAAATAATTCTGCCTCATGAATTCATTTCCAATTTTATTTTTCTTTTTAAATAATCAATTGGTGGTTTACTTTTAGGAAAGATCAAAGAGAATTAATAAATAATTCACAGAAAAATTTAAAAATTGATTAATAATCTTGCACAGAAACATAATGTTATAATATGTTAAAATTAACATCCAGAATATAGATAAACTTTAATAAAAGAATTCTTCACTGAAGTAAGAATTGGAGATTCAGAAAAAATTTGTAAAGGATAAACTCTGAAATATGATTTGGCCAAATAATTACTGATTCAAGTATTGTCTTAACATAGTGATCAGAAAATCAAATAAAGATGGGCGTATTGTTTCTTGAAGTGAGAATTTTATTAATAATAACTAAATGAAAATATAAAAATTTCATTCAATCCTAGTCAAACAGTCTAAATAAACTAATTCTAATGAGTGTTCATTTAAATTTTAACAATTTAGGAAATCATAAAACTCTCCCTAATTTTCAAAAACATGCAAACACCCTCTTCACGTTGTCTCAGTTAATGCTAATAGCTACTTTTTCAATGCATATATATATATATATATAT
>CP135545.1:5629091-5645822 GCA_032402905.1 Khaya senegalensis | reverse complement strand
AATGGATGAGATTCTTCCATATAAAAATGCTTTAAAAATTTTTATTATATTTTGACTGAGTATGAGTATTAAACTTGACAAATGCTTAATACATAAGCTAGGATAAAATTTTATTTTTCTAATATCTTTTATTTTAAATTCTTTTTTCAAATAAGAAGTTGTCTTTGAAAGCTTTTTTAGAGTTTCAATGAGATCCAAATGATCAACATATATAACAATTATTGCAAATTTAGTTTCAAACTTTTTAATGAAAATACAAGGACAAGTTGGATTATTTATATATCCTTCTTTTTAATAAATATTTGCTCAGATAATTGTATCACATATGCTAGACTATTTTAATCTATATAAGGATCCTTACAACTTTAAGGAATACAAGCTATAAAATTGTGAATTATTTGTTTCTAGTATTTTAAATCCTTTAAGATTTTTCATATAAATATCAATATTGATAGAATCAAAAAGGTAAACAATCATTCTGTCCACAAGATACATATCAAACTATTCAAAGGCTACTAGATTAATTAGAAATCAAAATGCAATTGCATCCATTACATGAGAATATTTCTGTTCATAATCAATGTCGGGACTTTGACAAAAACGTTGTGCTACTAATTTTGATTTATATCACATAAGCTCTATTTTTTCATTTTATTTTCAAATAAAAACCCATTTACATTCAAAAAATTTGACATGTTCAAGTGTTTGGACTCTAAGTCCAAATACTTCATATTTTAAAAGTTAATTTAACTATACTTGAATAGTTAGAGTCCTCATAATCATCTTTTGTAATATTGTGAGTAACGACAAATAAGAATAATTATCAATAATAATTTCATCTTGATCCAATATTTTTTTATTCTAACATAATCAATTGAAAACTCATTACTTTTTATCTCTTCAAGAAAAAGTAACAAATTTTTAGTTATTGGTAAATTTTCTTCTTCTAGGGCAATAAGGTAAATAATATTTAATTTGATTAATTTTGTGTTGCCCGCTTAGTAAGTAATGGCTTTTTGAAAGTGTTAGAATTCTGTTGTAACTTTTCATGTGTTCTTTCCTTTTAGAGAGTTATATCTTTTGAATCAATTGAGTTTTTCACATTTTAGATATACTTTACTTTTATTAGTTTTAGTATATTGTCCTTAGACCTCAACAAGCTCTTGGGCATTTTCAGCTGAATATAAGATTTTTACTAATTTTCTTGAATCAATAACCTATCAAAAATTTGATTTATAATATTTTGCCAATTAATAGTCCTTTAAACTTCAAGTTCACATTGATTTGTATGAGGATCAAGATGAGATAATGATGATGTATGCTATGTAATTTCACATCGTTCATTTGTTTTGGTCTTTTTATTCTCTAATGATGAAAAATTTTGTTTATCAAAAGGGCAATCTGTTAGTCTTGTGATAAAAAAATCACCTGCAAAAGATTCGAGATATCTAGTTATGGATGAAGAAACAAAGTCAACATAAATTTCAAATATTCTTTGCAAATCCATTTTAGTTTTTTGTAGGAGTGCAATTGAAAAATATACGACATAATTAAAAATTTGTAAATGAGAAATATTTTGTTGTTTGTCAAAAACAAGTTATGAAGGTGAATATGCACAATAAAAGCTTGGTTGAATTTGTACTAATGATGTAGCATGTAGTATAAAATGTCCTCAGTAATAAGTATATAAAATTGATCTATGTACTAATGGTAGAGTAATTAATTGTAAGCATTTAATCAAAGATTCAATTAAACCATTTTGTGTATGAGCTTGTGCAATAAGATGCTCGACGTTAATTCTTATAGTTATGCAATAATTATTTAGAGTTAAATTCACCAGTATTGTCTAATCTAATTATTTTAATAAAAAAAATCATGAAATTGTGCTTATACTTTGATTATTTGAGCAACAAGTCTAACGAATATAATAGTAAAAATAGAACATAAAGAGATATGTGATTATCTAGTTAAAGGATTGATTAAGACCAAGAAATAATGAAATTGTTCACAATTTAAGGCCCACATATTTGTCCTTGGATTCGTTTTAAAAGTTTAGGAGATTCAAGACTTAACTTTATAAGAGATGGTTGAATAATTAGGCTTTCTTGAGAACAGTAACACATGGACTATATGTAGGTAAAAGAACCTTTTGTTTCTGTAATTTATGTCCTTGTGAATTTGTTTTAATATGACGTATCATTCTATATCCAAGATGCCCAAGGTGATCATGCCAGCATCTAGAACTCTTTGGATATGTGTACTTTTGATACTATAGTTGTATGATACAACTAAGAAAAAATAAAGGTAGTTTTTCTAATGCATGCTTCTAGCATACTATAGTTGAAGTCATGCAAAAAAATTCAAAATTACTTACATTAGATGTTTTAATATGGTATCCATTTTGACAAATATCATTTGGTAACATAATATTAGCTATTCTTGAGCCTTCAATCATATTGATAGGACATGATATTATAATTCCATAGCTAATATTAATTGGGAAGATATTTTTTATTTCATAGAATTATATGTGTTGTAGCATTATTTACCAAATATTAATCTTTATCATTCACCATCTTTTATTGCATTCATTTTTATCTTAACAAACATATAAAATAAAGTTAGTAAAAATGAAATGAATATAAAAATTATTATGATAATGCGAAGAAAACATAACACAATCTATTTTGTAAGGAAAATTTGAAAATTACACACTAGGCTCTCATAAAACACTCAAAATGATAGACACTTTGTAATATAATTTAAGACATACCATAATACCAAATTGTAAATATACTATAGCTTCAAACCTTAAACACATCAAACTTGAAAATACACCAAACTTTGAAACCCACTTCAAAATCATAGCACTCTAGTTAATCTTCACATATCCATCACCAATTAAGTGTTCAATGTTGCTGTTAAGATCTTTAAAAAAATTCAAAACATCCAAATAAGTTATTTTTATTGTATTGTCAGATTCATTGAAATTTGTCTCAATTTCTTTTTCTTTCAAAATTTTAGATGTTTTGTAAAGATCAACTAAATGTTTTGATGTACAACAAATACATGCCCAATATTTTTTCATACCACATACGAAACAAATATTTTTATAATCCTTTGAAGGTTTTTTTAGTACACCATTTTCTTTTTTTTACTTTTCATAATTGTTATTTCACTTAAAGTGGTTTGATCCAAATTTCTTATTATAACCAACATGACCTTGATTATATTAAAGACCACAACCTCAATCATGTCTTCAATTGGTACCACAATTGTTGGCTAAATTACCATTTTTTTTTTTTAGGGAGTGCATAGATCTAGCTAAGTGAGACTAATGGTTTTTCAATAAAAGTTCCCTTTTTTTTTTAAAACCACTAGAAATGTGGAATAAATTTAGAATATTTTTAAATTTTTTACTTTTAATACTATTGTTGCTGTAGGAGCAAATTTGAAGCATGAAAAGTGGAGAATATTTTTTTAACATATCTGTATTAGTAATTTTTCTTCATATAATTGTGATTGAGAAATAATTTTGAATAATGCAAAATTATACTGACTAATGAATTTAAAATTCTATAATCATAAGTGCTTCCAGTTGTACAAGTTTTTAAAAGTATGATATTTTTTAATGATTAAATCTTTTATTTAGACAATTCAAAGGACAAATGGATCTTTTACCGTAAGGTACTTACTTTCAATTTTTCATAAAGATTATGACAAAGGAAAAACATTGCCATAATATAGTCTTGGATAGATGTCTCATTGCCTTCTTTAATAGTATCTCCAATTTTTAGGACCTCAAGGTGAATTTCAACATTCAAAACTCAAGAGAGATAATTATCACTAGAAATATCAAGAGTCACAAATTCAAATTTTGCGGTTTTCCACATTTTCAAATAACAATAAAACAATACAAATAAACATAAATAATTCACAATTTAGATAAATAAATATTGAGCAATGAAAGAAAAATGTTATATAATTGTTCTCAGTTATGTTTACTTTGGTTGATATTGGCTAACGAAATATGTGATAATAATCAATAAAAAAATGCATTTATCATGTTATCAGTTGTAGAAATATTATATTACACATTTTATGATTCTATTGATTTATAACCAAAAACCTTTTTTAATTTCATGGTTCCATTGATTCATAACCATAAACCTTTTAAATGTTATATCAATAGTTATGAAAAATTAAAGAGAAATAGTCCACACACAATCATAAAGAAGCAACCACGCTACAAGCATAAATAATAATAATAATAATGTGTCATTGATAATAATTATATGAATCCCTTTTTTGGAAAATTAAATAACAAATAATTATAATATAATACAATATATAAAAATAATTGTTAGTGTTGTAAAAATTATGCAACACAGGTACACCTATTATTAAAAAGTAATATAATGATGAATTAACAAGACCTATCTCGACCCCTTTTTTGAATCCGAGATGAATCCTACTAAATACTATACATTCTATTTTTATATTCTCTTCTCATAATTCTTATGCAATAAAATATCATAAAAAAATAGAATAAACGAACTCAAGCCTCTATCATAATTATTCATTAAGGCTCCATACTCTATCACAACATATATACATCATTTATTTATACAGAGGTGATTATATTATATATATACATCTAAACATGACATACTAACAAAATAATCCATGCAATGGGCATTTAGTGGTCTTAACCTCAATTGTTAATCATACACTGTACAAATCCTATAAGACTTGAAAAAAAAATAAGAAGATATAAAAAAAGAAATGAGCCTGCATTTCAATAAGTCGATTTAATTTTTAAGAAAATATTTTTTTATAAATAATTATGTAATTATTTTAAACTCATGCATTACTCATACATCAATCACATGCTATATATTTTTCACAATAAATTAATCGTTTCACAGCAATAAGTATCTATAATCATATCATGCTTTGCAAAAAATATTTGCATAAGTAAATAAATCAAAACATACCTGACGACCTCATATTCTTGTCCAAGTAGTCAAATTCATATTTCGTGGTGTCACATTCTTGCTAGCCAAAGTTTATAATCATATCATAGATAACTCAACGATCTCGTATTCTTGTTTGAGCAGTTAAATTCATACCTCGTGACTTCATATTCTCTTTCGAACTCATAATCATATTATAAACATACCTGACAACTTCATGTTCTCGTCCAAACAATACAACCATACCTTGCAGTCTCATTTTCTCACTAGGGCTCATACTCATAGTCACATCATTTCATCACAATTTGGATATCAAACATATGTCATGGATGTCAAATTAACATTTTCTATCAAAGTTATCATGTATGTGAACAATTGTAATCATATGAATTTCATTACAATATAATTATTATGCTAAAATATATATCGCTTTAAAGAAAATATTTACTTATAGGCCGATAATCACTTCAAAGTAGTTTTAGGATCTTCAAGGTTTTTTATTGTTGCACTTCCTCTTAAAACATACAGAATTTAAAAATTAATCATCAAAACTTATTCAAAATCTAATACATAATTTCATCACTGTACCACCTATTCAATTTCTAAAGGTGTTTTTAATCTCCTATATACGTTTCCTATATTTTTTCGTCGGCATGTCGTTAATATTTTTATTTTTTTCTTTCTTTTTTTACTCTTTTTCTTTTTTTTCTTTCTTTCCTTTCTTCTTTTCTCCCTTCGCTTCCTCATTCTATTTTCCTTTTCCAATTTGATTTTTAGTCCTAAAGCAAGACTTCTATTATCTAAACTATAAGTACTAATTTTTTTTCTATTTTTAGTATTATCTAAATGGATAAAATGCTAATTTATTTACTAACTACTAAATAATCAAATTAAAACAAAATAAAGACTAAAGTTGTAATCAAATAGAGAGAGTTATAGAGTATTCATTTTCACCTAAACTAATTCGAATTTCATCAACTTACTCTTATTAACTAAAACTAAGTTTATAGTTAATAATAAAAAATCATAAATAAAATTTATAAACCTTTTTTAAAGTTATAATGAAAAATATCTTCAATCTATCAATTAATTATATTTCTACATGAACTAAGATAATCAAAGATTTATTAAGTTTATAAATTCAATGTATGGATTACATTAATCATGTAAATATATTTCTATCTTACATAATTTAATAACATTTATTATAAGATCACAAGTATAAATATTCTTTTTTTAGGGCATCAATATGCAATCAAAACATCTAAATGGTGGTCAATTACTTACAAACATTAAAAATAACAAGGAATGCTCAATCAAATAATAAAATTTCAATTAATTCAACTAAATAAATATTAATCCATCATAATTTTGTTACATCGTAGTCCTAAAACAAAGAACTTAATTCATGATGTAAAAACTACAATCAAGAAAAGTAAATTCAACACCTTGAATCAAAAAAATAAAAAAAAAAAAGAACAAAACTCAATAGCGATAGATTGAAAGCCTTGATGTCATCTTCTCCTTGTTCTCCTTCTTTTTCTTTTTTTTTTTTCCTTTATTCTTTAATCCCCAAAAACCTCCTTTTGTTACTCTCACTATCTTTGTGATGTTCTTTTATTTTTAAAAGAATGAAAAATGAGTAAAATACCCAAAAATTTCATCATGACATGGCGGCCTTGGAACTTCTGTTTGCCTCTTATCTTTTTTGCATTCTAAAGCTTGTTCTTTTTCTCTTCTAAAATCGCTTAACCCATGAATTTGTTTTCTCTTGCCCAAATAATAAATAAAATGAATAAAAGTATATCAAAAAGTGAATAAATAAAGAGATAAAGTAGCAAAATATCAAGAGTAAAAGTATAATAAAAATGTATAAAAATAATGGATATCAAACACCCCCAAACTTAAAATTTGTTAATCATTAAGCAAAATAGAGAAAGAACTAATTAATAATATGAATACCCCCAAATAAGTGATAATTTGGTTTAATTTATAAAACGAGTCTCAAAAATTTTATCTGGATCATAGCTTAAGAAAAACTTAAAACATGATAAACTTTTAGAAATCTAACTTAAGTACCAAATTTTTCTTCCCACTTTAGATTATTTGAGTGTATGTGTATAAAGACCTATTTTCACTCAAATATTCGTAACTTAAATACATCTACGCAAATAAGTGTACACACATTGATTTTAAAATTTAGAATTCTATAAGCTTGCTTTTTATGTCACTCTTTACTAATGTAGGTAAAACAACACTAAGAATTCTTTGAACTTTATTAAGCTTTTAACATATAACTAGGGTGATGGTAGGATAAAGAATATCAATCTAACTTAAATCACGTAATGCATATATAAACAATTTCAATACTTTTATTAAGTATCAACCCTATTTCAAAAACATCTACCTTTTTTCTTCTCCTTTTATTTACTTTATTTTTCTTCTAAACTTACATTTTTTCTACACTCTAAACTTATTATTTCTTCAAGTATAATTAAAGAATGTAGGTTTTTTTTTTTTTTAATTTTTTGCAAATAACCCTATCCTTTTCTCCCCAAAATTTATATTAGTTCAAAATATATTTCTAAAATGGTTATGTACTTATGGGCAAGAGATAAGAATTTGAAAATTTATTCAAAGGCTAGGTAAATGTGTGGGTGATAAAGAAAAGATAAATGAGACTCAATAGAGTATACTAGGGATAAATAACAACGTAAGATTAGCTCAAAAGGCTTAATCATTCCAAAAATGGCTCAAATCTTCTCCCAAGTGTATTGTTTTCCTATTTCACCTTAAAATGACACTCAAATAAGTTTTAGAATTGTATGAGATTATACAATATACTAAATTGAAACAAACTCTTTAAACAAGTAAAAACAATTGAGTTACAAAAGTTACGTGCCCAAAATGTTCAAAAATTTGTAAGCAAGTGTCAAATTTGCACAAGAATCAAAATGTATACACGAATATAATATTCATCATTTTCTAAAAGTTATAAGCATTTTAAATCATCTTTCTATTATTGACCTTATATTTCAAATCAAAACAACACTCAAGTTACAAACCAACACAAAACAATTCAAAAACACAAAATAATATTGCATGCAAATAAACAACTACACCTCCAAACTTAATTTGAATATTGTCCTTAATATGAAATAAAAATATATAAGTTTAAGGAATAGATGACTCCTCTAAATTAAGGCATTACAAGATTTATCTTTATCATTGTTAACATTACGTTTGGAAGTATGATTTTTTTTTTTTTCCTGTAGTAGGGGTTACGGCGACAGGAACTTTGGACATATTTCTTTTTATGTGATTTTGGCCTTACAGCACTAGGAATTGAAGCCATGACACTCTAGTTATTGGTTTTTGTGTATTCTTCAACTTTTTGGGGCTTGACTTAATTTTTGAACTTGATAATAATTCTCTTTACCTACTTGAGTTCCTAAAAAAAAAATGTATCTCATTAAAAATTTTTTTCTAAAAAGATAAATCTAAAAATATGCTAATAAAAAATAAAATAGACATAAATTAAAAATAAAACTTTAAAAACGCTTAGGTTGTCTCCTAAGAAGCATTTGTTTTATAGTTTTCAGCCTGACTATTCAATGAAGCTTATCATCTTAGGTTTGCTACAATGATTGTAGATTTTTGAATATTTTTCTTTCAAACAATATATGATGTCTTCAATCATTGCCAATTCATCTTGAATCTTTGAACATTACTTTGTTTATTCATTTTATTCTTCTTAACAACTAGTTGTGATCTTTTGAAATTATCTATAGTGCAACGACCAATTATATGTACTAAAAAATAATTAGTTGATTTGCTTTAATACTTACTTGCCTTGAAAACATTAAACGAGATATGTTCATCAATCAAAGTTCTACTAATTATTAGGAAAGGTCAGCCAAATATAATAGGGGTTTAATGGTCTTCTTCCATATCAAGCATAGTGAAATTAGTAAGGAAAAATAAATTTATCTACCTTCACCAACATATCTTCAATAATACCTTATGGATGCTTATTCGATCTATCAACCAACTACAATGACATTGTCGTAAGCTTTGGTTGTAACATCCAACCCATTAAAAACAAAAATTGGGCCCAAAAAAATTTTAAAAGAGTTTTGGCCCATTAGCTTTATTGTAAATAAGTGTGAATAGTAAGAAGTTGGTAGAATTTTGGAGAAGTTCTTAGAACCCACAGGAAGAGAGAAGAAGAAATAAAAAAAAAAACAAAAAGAGATGAGAGAAAGAGAAGAGAAGAGATAAAAAGAAGAAAAGAAGAAAGAAAAGAAGAGAAAGAAGAAGAATAAGAAGAGAAATAAGAAAGTAAAGGTAATATTTTCTTTTATTCTCTATCATGAATAGAAAATTATTTCTTTTAGTATAGAAATTATTAAAAATTAAAAAAATAGATAAATTTTATTTTTGTAGCTTAATAGTTAAAATTATTATTATTTTAAATTATTAACTCCATATTAATAGATTTTGAGTCAAATTTGACAATTTGATAGGAAGATTTTTCAAAAATTGTTGAAAATTAAGTAAAAATTTTTAAAATTTTGATTGCAAATGAAAATATAAATATTATAAAAATTTTATCATATTTTATAAATTAAAAACTTTATGTACAAATAGTTAAAAAATTTTAGGGTTAAAGTAAAAAATTCTTATAATTTTAGGATAAGATGATAAATTTTAATAATTTTAAGCATTAAGTGTAAATATTTTAGGTGCTTTTGTAATTATTCATATTATACAAACTTTTTCATCATTTACCATTATTAATAATTTTTATTTTTGAAATTCAAAATTTTAGAATTTTTAGATTGAATCTTAGTTTGATTTTAGGATGAAAATTTATTTATATTTTATTATGAACAGTACAAGTTATTAACTCATTTTAGTAATTTACATTGATTTTTATAAAATATAATTAGGCAATAACAACAGGCACGAAGAAGACTCAGTGAGACTTTACAAAGAACTCTCACAGATTGATACAAGTAGATAATTCACATATAATTTAGTATTTTGGTATTTTGAAAAATTAAAAAATAAGGTTTTACATTAAATTTTTATGAAAAAAAATATATTTCAATAACATGATTACTGTTCTGTCCTATTTTATTTAAATTGTTCGAGAATTTAAAAATATTATTATTGTTAAATTATACTTTTAATGTTTGTAATATTATAAATAGATATAAATAAATTATTTTTTTATTACGGTGTGTAATTAGATCATGAAATGATATATGACTTTTTATTTAGCACCGGTGACTATAGATCTTATTTTAATTCTAGGGTAAAAATTCATAAACTTGAAATCATAAACAGTGGTCTCTAAATATAAAGCCCCTAAAGTACACAAACTACATATTTCTTAAATGGCAGTTCCTGAGAATAGTATTTTAAAACTATACATTGCACATAGTGATAATTAAATTGTATTGTTGTTGTATTATCATTTTTTATACTTATTTACATTTATTTATGACTTAATTAATTGGATTCATAATTATTATCAAATTTACTTGAAAAACCTTAGTTATATGTGACTACCTATGGAGTTTCAGCTCACACCTTATTTTTTAGGTTTTTTTAGAGATGTAAAAAATAGATGAACTTAAAAGAACCTTATTTTTTTGCTAGATATACTTTGATGGAATATTTTGTTGTGTATGTCGTGTTTACTAGAACGTTGTAAGGAGATCGTTCATATTTAATTAAATGAATATACTAAATTTTGATATAATGGATTTTATTGTGACGGTAGTTTGAAATTTCATGAAAAATATTATGAGTGATATAGAATTTTAATATTTGCAAGTTTATATTAATATTACCTATATATAGTAGAAATCCTGCCAAAATATCAACAATCACATTCTTTCACTTTAAATTATTTCTTTAAACCCTAATTCATAAGTCTTAATTTAGGGGCATGACATTGGTTCTCCCACTTTTAATTACTTAAACAAAAATAAAAGCATTAAATTGAAACTCACCCTAAGATCACATAGCACTTTATCGAAATAAAAATTTTTAATTATGCATGAGATAAAGAAACTACTTAGATCCCTTAACTCTGGCGATAATTTCTTTTAAATGATGGCGCTACACTTTTTGATAAATGCAGCTTCCTCGTAATCTTCTAACTTCCTCTTTTTAAAAAGTATCTCCTTCGCAAACTCCACATAGTTGGGTATTTGTTCTAATGTGTCAACAAATTGAATGTTGATGTGTAGTTTCTTGGACACATCTAGAAATTTGAAAAACTCTTTATTTAACTTTTGCTTCTAAAATTGCTGAGGATATATAATTGGTGGCACATAAGGTCTAGGATTTTTTTAAGAATAACTTGAATTTTGATTGTTCATCTCCCTATGTGGTTATTTTCTCTAATGCTTGGACTTTCTTAGATTTTTCACTCGTCTGGGCATCTTTAATATTTTTCTATAGAAAAATCGATTCCTTGTCGCTTTGAAGTGTTATAGCATTTACCTGCTTCTTTAGGTTTGTCATAGTATTTTAAGGGAATGAGCCTTAAAGTATGTTATTAACTATATTTGCTAATTATCCCATTCGAACTTTCATAATATGTGTGGATGCTACTTGATTATGAAGTGTGGTTTTGATCTTTATCATGAACTGAGAGGTGTTGACAGTTAACTATGCTAATGCATCCTTCAATGAACTTTCTTTTCTAGTTGTTGTTTCTAAAAATCCTTTGATGGTTGGTACTGAAATTCAGGTGGTGGTCTTATTATATTTTGATTATTGTCCTATGATAAATTTGGATGATTTTTCCATCACAAACCATATATGTTAAAGTAGGGGTTACTTTTCTGCTTGTTGAGATTTTTCACAAATTGTACTTGTCCAGATGTAAGTGAAATGAGTTTCTTATTTAACATTGAATATTAATATGATTATACTATTCACATACTTTGGTTGAGTGTGAATAGTATTAACTGATAAGATACTTAACTTCTTAGATAAACTTAACTTCTTAGATAATGTTAAGACCTAAGAAGATCATTTCATGATAAGATTAACTTCATAAGCCCCAAATGCTCTCTGTGGTGTAGAATGATCAAATAGCTATTGGTAGGCATTCATAACCATTTCCTCAAGTAAGGAATAAGCATCATCATGCATTTTGCAAATCAAAACACTTCTTGTTGTAACATCTACCAAAGTTCTAGTTGAACTACCCAATTCCTTGTACAAAGTTTGAATTTGCAACCATCATAAAAGACCATGATGTGAGCATCTCCTTAACATTTACCTATAACTCTCCTAAGTTTCGTAAAATGACTCTATGTTGTATTGAACATATATAGTAATGTCACTTCTTGTCTTTGCCATCTTTACTGGTGGAAAGAATTTCGCTAGAAGTTTTTGTGCCAAATTTGCCCATGTCATAACACTTCATGTGATAAAGTGTTGAGCCAACCTTGTACTTTATCTCATAGTAAAAATGAAAATAGCCCATATCAAATGGCATTATTTGAGACACCATTATTCATAAACGTGTTAAAAATTTCAAGAAAACTTAAATGTGAGTGGTAGGATCATCATTCAATAAGCCCCAAATTGATTCATTGCAACCATTAAAATAATGGCTAACTTTATCTCAAAGTTATTAGCCTGCACTGCTAGACGAGTTATACTTGATACATTGTTTGTAATTGTTGGCATGGCATAATCACACAATGCCTTGTTCCCTTTCACTTTTTCAAGATTTTCGGCCATTGTAATCAATTGCTGAGCAATTTCTCTTTTCTCTTTTCTATTCTATTTACAAGTTCTTTTGATTTTAAGGTTAAAAGGTAAAAGTTGACTGATGTCTAAACTTTACATATACTAACAAAAATGTTTGAAAGTAAAAGCAAAAAAAAATTTAGAATAATGCTAAAGTAGTTTGTATTGATATTAGATGTTATCAATAAAGCAATCCCCGACAAATAATCCCAAAAACTTGTTGTAAAATCAAGTAATACAAGTACATGTTATTATTAACAAATAATATAATGATGAATCAAATATCGTTTCCATAAGAATTAGTTATTTAAATTTTAACTACCAATTTTTTTTCTACTTTTAATGTTATTTGAATGAATAAAATAACAATTAATTTACTAACTATTTAACAATTAAATTAAAACAAAATAAAGACTAAAGTTGTACTCATATAAAGAGAGTTTTAAGACATTCATTTTTACTTAAACTAATTTGAGTTTAGTCTACCTACTTTTATTTATTGAAACTAAATTTATGGTTAATAATCAAAATCCTAAATAATATTTATTAGCATTTTTTAGAGTTATAATAAAAATATATACAATTTATTATTTTACTATATTTTATATGAACTAGAATAATTAAAGATTCATTAAATACATAAATTTAACATATGAATTACATTAAATATGTAAGTATATTTCTATCTTACATAAATCGAATCACATTTATCACAATATTATAAGTATAAGTAGCCTTTTTTAGGGTATTTTATATTATACTATCAAAAAAATTAAATAGTGGCCAATTACTTAGAAGCATTAAAAATAATAAAAAATATTCAACCAAATAACAAAATCTTAATTAAGTCAAGTTAAATAAATATCAATCACTTATATTTTAGCTATATTGTAACCCTAGAATAAAGAACTTAACTCATAATGTAAAGAACTACAATCAAGAAAAGTAAATTCAACATCTTCAATCAATAAAGTTAAAAAAAGAAGAATAAAACTCAAAAGTGATGGATTGAAAGCCTTGACAACCTCTTTTCCTTGATTCTACTTTGTTTTTCTCCTTTTTTTTCTTTCTCTTTCTTTATTCTTTTGTCCACCAAAAGCCTCCTTTTGTTGCTCTCCTTGTCTTTGTGATACTCCTTCCTTTTTAAAATAATGAAAAATGAGCATAATACACAAAAAAAATCTTATTGGGGCACTGCAGCCTTGGAGCTTCTATTTTATCCTTTTTGCATTCCAAAACTTTTTTTATTTTCACTTCTAAAATCTCTTAGTCCATGAATTTGTTTGCTTCTACACAAATAATAAATAAAATAAATAAAAGCATACCAAAAAAATAAAGTAAAAAATATTAAGTATAAGAGTAAAATAAAAATGTATAAAAATAACGCACATCAATTAAAAATAAGGAAGACAAATATTTTCAATATCTGATTGAAGCTTTGCGCTAATAAAAATTTAGAAAAATAATCAACAAGTAACACAATTATATAATAAAGAGAAAAAGAAAGATGTAATAAAAAACACAATAATCTATAAGATTATCTTATTCATTTTCAATGTTCAAAATAAAAAGATGTACTCTCTTTTATAATTACATAATTACAACTTAAAGTAAATGTAATAAGAAATCATAGATCGTGGGTCTTAAGTTTTTGAGAGTTATGAAGAGATTAAAAAACGCATGTTATAAGTATTTATATTTAATCACTAGTGGAGAAACTAAAAATTGTAAGTTATAAATATTAGTATTATTTTAATTAATTTATAACAATATTTTATTTTTTAATTATAAATTATTTGTTTGTAATAGCTAAAACCTATTTTAAAAGTAGAGTTTGCTATTTGAAGAAATAGCCTATGTGTTTTTTCAAGAAGTGTTTCATCTGATAGGAGAATATATTATTAAACTTTTCTTGAATTACATGAATATTATCTATTAGATTAAAATTAAAGAGTATATATATTTGTGAATGCCTTTAAATAATAAGTTTGTGTAAAACACTTTTTAGAATAAATGTTTAAAAGGAATGCCAATTATTTTTTTTTTTGAAAAATTGTTTATCAATTGTTTTAAAAGATATTTTGAATATAAAGTTTGGAATTAAATCTCAAATTGTATTAATTTTATTAGTTTTATTATAGAAATCATATTCTAATAATTAAGAGTATATTAATAAATTATTTTTAAAATATTATAATAACACATGTAAAAATGAGTATGGTGCTATAGATCCTACATATGATAATAACATTAGTTTTAATTTCCTTTTACTACCTTAAATTTATTAGGTGATATTAATTCAAGTAAATAATTATATAATGACCAAATTATACATGCCCAGGCCAATAACTAACTTTTTTTTTTCTTGAGCATGAATTTTTTAATTTAAATTTTTTTACATAAATAAATGGCACAAATTTTAAATCATTAATTTAATTCAAATTTGTAGTATCGACAATTGATGAGTTGAGAATGGTAATGAAATTAAAGTGTTGATGTCAAAGATTTAGTTTGGACCAATACTCAAGTATTTGTAACAAAGGAAACCAATTTTCAAGCTCAATTGGCTAGCATGACAATTTTTCAACACAATATTCAAAAGAATGTCAATGGAGACCTTGGTACATCCTTTTTGAACGTCAATTACTGAAGACCAAAAATAGGTAATAATAATTATTCAACTCTCAAGTTAGCATTTTTATCCCAAAAAGATTGAAAACCACTTAGATAAAAATAAATAAATAAATGCTAGAAGAAAGTTTTAAAAAAATAAAAAGAATCTATATAGAACCTTATAACATATGTTTGATCAATAAGTTAAATTTCGAATAAGTCTACCTTATGATTTTCCCTATATTAACAAGCTTATTTGTTAATGTTGCATGAAGATCCTTCTAATAATTTATTTGTTCATGTTGTATAAAGATTTTTTTTTATTTGATTTCAAGGCTTAGCATGAATTAAAGTCCTTTTAACCTACATTTACTTGGCATTTTCTTACTTGAGTAATGATAGATTTGAGCACTAGTTCAAGTATGATTTTTACGTTCACAATTTAGGTGTTAAGATTTACAACAATCTTATTAGAGTTAATAATTAGGGATGATAATGAATAAAATATTTGAAAATTTTGAAATATCTATATTTGATATGTAGTTAAATATTCAATATCCATAACCTAACCATTTCACAAAAAATATATGTTTGGCATCTATATTGGAAATCAAGTGAAAAATCAAATATCCAAAACTATTCAATATAATTGAAAAATAATATATATATATATATATATTTTCAAATTAAGTTTATAAATAATATTTTTTAAATTAATTATTTAAAAAATAAACTTTTTTAATAATATTTGAAAAATGTTATTTTTTTACTATTTAATTTATAAATTTATCATTTTAAAAAAATAATATTTTTTAAATATTAATTTTTTTTTTGATCAAATATTGAATATTCGATGTGTAAAACCACAATTGACCAAAATTAATTTTAAATATCTAATTTTAAAACCATAACTTATTTGATATCCATTAAAGTTTAAATATCAAATAATTTTTCAATGGGATATCATCGAATATTTTGGATATCCAATTAAATTATCATTCCTAGTCATAACTTGCATGTAAATATTATGTTGGTGATATAACTACTAAGGTTACTCCTTTGAGACAAATTCTTTATCAATCATTTATATTATGATGTATATGTTTTTTTTTAAAAAACTATTTTTCTTAAAATAGCTCATTGACTTGATATGAGTACGATATAAACTTTATAAATTTAAATTAATATAAAATAATTTAATTATTTAATATGTAATTTGAACAACACATTTGTCATTTAGAATTTTTAATAAGTAAATTATTTATAGCTAAATTATCTAAATAATTATATATTTTTTACTTTTTAAAATTTATAATTATATATATATGTATGTATGTATATATATATATATATTATATGT
>CP135545.1:5607455-5628591 GCA_032402905.1 Khaya senegalensis | reverse complement strand
TTGTATATTTTAGTCAAATTAAATAATTTATAATTCTATATAAATAAATAATTTATAATATTATTATGTTAAAATTTTAAATTATATATATTAAATTATTTTAATTATTTTATTATTTTAATTAATCAATTAATGATAAAATATAATATTATTATTATTGGTGAATTTTTTTGTTAATTTTATAAAAATTTATATTCATATATAATTTTATTAAATTTTGAAACAAGTATTCAAAAATAACCCTAATAAAAGATAACATAAGAAAAAATAACAGCTTCAGTGAAAGAATACCAGTTGCTAGATCTGAGTTAAAAGAGGATTATTCACAATTATGAAAGAGAAATTATATATATTTCAAATTTTTAGAAAGTTTTTTGTCTTTTTTGTGTTTCATTACAATTTTCAACGGCGGCCTACTGATTGTTTGTCGTTACAGGGTTGACGATCGATATCATGAGTTGATTCCTCAGTAGGCAGTAGCAATGTGCGTTCTAGTCTCCAGATAACATGGGCTGGGTTCTGTTAAAATGGGCTTTTCCATTTCGAAACTTCAAATATCATCCATTTTTATTTTTATATTTGAAAATTCAATAATTTTATTTTAATTCTTTTCAAAAGTGGCTTCAGCGGGCTTTTTGGGTCATCATCATTCATTGGGCTTTTTAAGCTGAACTTGTGGATGTGATTTTGGCCGTACAACGTGCTCACTTGAGAGGTTGGTTCCGTGTATGAATTTTAAGATAAGAGCCAATTTAATAATGTTGAAACTTATAAGCAAATATGTTTAATGACTGTATTCAATTTTGCTCAAACACTTGCTGACTTTATTTTTAAAAGTGAGAGAAAGAAAAGAAATATTGAAAGAATCAGAGTCCAAACAAACAGGATTCCTCACATTTGTTGAGTACAATTATTCTGCTAGAGATCTTGTTTTCTTATAATTATTTTGGATGTATCTGCTTGGGATCATGTCTTCTTGAAGCCGTCTCATTTGATCCTTTTATCACAGCCGAATTAACCCATTTTTGTCTGAAGCTTTCAAAGTGACTGAAGGAAAAGCAACCACCGGACTTGAGTGTGAAAGTGAGAGGCCAAAGATGTTTCCTCACTTTTGTCAAGTATAATTACAATTATGATGGAAATCAATCAAAATTTTATATAATAGGGGATATCTCCAATATCTCCTTTAGATTATCTACTATTGTGGATGCATCTCATTTAATATTCTCTTATTCAAGAATTAACAACGAACAAGAGTAATGACTGAAGTAAAAGAATTGATAGAGATGTTGATACTTATTTTTGGTCCTCCAACTATCAGGATATGATTTATTTTTTTAATCAAAATAAATCTATTATTACAAAGTCTTCTTCAACTCAAATACATGTACATGTCTGATCTCATTATGATAAATTCTTTGATTGTAAACATTTTTAAAAAATAGAAATTATTTGAAAGATGCTAGTATTATGACAAAAACTCTCCGATGCCTATTTTAACAAAAAGTTTTCTTTTTAGTGTCTATTTTAACGGAATAATAGTTTATTTTTTTATAATATTTTTCTTAACTTTTTTATTTGATTTACCTTCTTTTTATAGTTTATTGACTTGTTTGTTTTTTAGTATTATTTTTCCTTCACATTTTAGTAGAATTTTTTCCTTTTTTTCATCTGAAACTCTATTAATATTACATTCCTTATCCATTTTATTTTAGGTAATAACAAAAAATTGATAGTAAAAGTTCTATTGGGAAACTTGCCCTAAAGAGTTTTTGAAATCTTGGGATTCTTCTTTCTTTTATTTAGATGAGAGGACATTATCTTGCTCTCCACTTGTAATCTCCTATCCCTAAAATGTTCCTAGGGAACACTATTACTTCTATAGGCAACTCGTGATCATACATGTAGTGTATGCTAATGACTTGGTCAGTGGGCTATTTTAATGATTTGGATTAATGGAAAATATGATATATTAATTGGAGTTCTTTAATTTTTTGGTATCATTGAACTTCAAATTTGATAGTGAAAACTTAATATTACTTTCTAATATGTTTTAAGAAAAAAATTTTAATAATAAAACATATTTTTCTTAACAAATTTTTTTGAAAGATTTTAGTTAACACATAAAATCTCTCAACAAAATCACAGTTCACCATCTTTCGTGACAATTTGCATTAGAAATTATTCAAAAAAGTTTAAATAGTAATAATCATTTTTCAAAACTAATTTACAATTAATAAGCCTTTTACAAGGATTTAAACTCTAACATAGGTTTTAAATTTTGGTTTAATTCATTTAAACTCTTTAATTCATATTAATTTTAAAAGATTTCAAAGTCTAAGGCTTTGATTAGTATTGATAGGGGTGAGCAAATCTAAACCAAACTAATAATTTGTGTCGGTTTGAAAATGTATTGGATCAATTTTAGCTTCAAAAAAACTAAATTAACAATTATTAGTTCAATTTTGTTTTAAACGACCAAACCAAACCGAATCAATGAGTTCAAAAAATTTTAAAAATTTTGCATTTAGAATATTTTTAATAAAAATAATAAGACTTAAGAANTTAGAATATTTTTAATAAAAATAATAAGACTTAAGAATAATTTATATTAATTTTTTATTTTATAAAAATTATATAACTAAATAATTTATCCATCTAATTTATAAGAATAAATTTTTTGATTTTATAATATCAATTTTATAATTTATTTTATAAAACTAAAAAATTTATAAAAAGTTAAATATCATTAGCTATTAAATTTACTTGTGTTGACTTTTATTAATATAATAACAATAATAATTAATATTATACTCTTTCTTACGTTTTGGTACTTTAACGAGATTATTTGTTTTAAATTTTCATATACAATATAATTGATAAGCATGATTCACATTTGTCTAGCAATAAAGTAAAACAAATGTGTATAGTTCTATAGATTGCTTATTGGGCAATAATAAAATAAAGTTATCATTTTTATAAAATAAATGAGTTGATTAGTTTATTACAAACAAACACATAATAAAATAATAAAAAATATTTTTCATGAATATTATTAAATTTATTTTTCTATAAAAAAATTAATTATTATATATTTTTTAATTAAATTATACTTTGTATTTACATTGATATTTTGGGCTTAAACCCAAACTAACAAACCAAACTAATTCAAATCAATAATTATTAGTTTAAATTGAATTGGTTTATCTTTTACTATTAATTTAGATCAATTTATTCAAATCAAAAACAATGATTTTGAATCAATTTAAATTTTAAATATAAACTGATTCAAATTAAAGTTGCCTACCCTTAAATATTGAAGTGTTATAACTTTAAAAACATAATAAAACTTTAACTGGATAAATTATTTTATAATTAAATACAAGTAAAATACTAAGCAAGCTTTCTTAAAGTTAATATTTTCCAAACACTTTACCTCTTATATCATCATAATTTTAAATAATATTTAAATTTAAAATTAAAGTTTTAATTTTTAATTCATAATTATCATAAAATTAATGAATGACAAAAAGAGTATATTTGTTAAAAATAATTTAATAATTTTATTTTTAAAATTAAAAATGAAAAAAAGAAGCCCAAGATGAATATGATTTTCTCACAATGAAGGCCGACGTCATGGCTGTGTCAGCAATTAATTGACACAGCAGCACACGTGTATGATTTCTAAATGTTAATCCACTGTAGAATAATGCTAACTAGACCGCTTCATTTAAAGTACAAGTTTATGAATCCAAATTCAGATTGTCTCGTCTAATTTGAGATTTTTCCTTCATATAAAAGATTTGAGGTTTGAAATATGTTACCTTAGAATTAGTGAAATTTTTATTTTATATTTTAAATTTATAAAAAATATATAAACCTTGATTTTTTCAAAAAAAATTTTACGATACAAAATTAAATAAAAAATAAATTAAAATTATGCTTTAATGTGAAGTTTTATCTGAGTAATTAATTGATAAATGTTGATGGTCAATTACTACTAAAATATAATTTATAAAAATAAATTTTAATTATACATAATAATATATATTTTATCTAATAAATTTGTTATGGTTAAAAATTACTTATTTTAATTAATTTTAACTAATTAATTAATATGAGTAAGTATAATATAAATTAAATAGAGAAAACTACCAATTTTTAATATAGTTAAAATTTATTACTGCTATATTTGCGAGATCATGTCTTAAAAAAAAACAGTCTACTAAAAAATATAACAATTACAAGTACTAATAAATTTAAACAAAATAAAAACTCTCTCTTATATTTGTCACTACAATCTTAAATCTTCTTATGTGAACTTGTTAAGCTAAATTTTTTTGCCTTGATACGTCGCAATCCCTTAACTAAATCAAAAAGATCTCTTACCAGTTATCTTTGAACTTTCTTCAATAAGGGTAAATCTTTTTTAGAAGAATACTAAAAGAATGTTTTGATAACATTTAAAAAAATTCTTTTTAAATTTATAAAATTAAATAGTACATACTCATAGTATCTATCAAGTTATTTCTCTCTTTATATCATAAGAATAATATGTAAACAACTTAAAAATAAAAAAATCAAAAAAATAAAAATATGCGACACTCTTATTTTTAGCATTCTCTCCATAGCTACCGCACAAAATAAATAACCTACATACATACATAATAATTAAATTGAATTAATAACATTAACTTAACCCTAATTTGTGTGTGCTTTTGTTTCTTAAATTAAAAAAGAATGTAACTTACTAATTAAAAAGACTTATTTTATAAATAAAACTCTATTTTCTTAATTTTTCTTCTTTTCTTCATTTGTAAAATATATTTTAAAATAAATTTTTTAATTAAGTATAAATATCTGCACGGCCTAATATAATAAGAAAATTTTAAAAATTTTTCAATAGAAAAATCATAAAAGTACAAATAGTATTGCATTTAATGAATAATAATTAATATAGCATGTTACAACATAATAATTAAACATAATTTTTTTAAAAATCTCAATAATGCAATCCTTACCATATAAAAGAATCTTGCAAAGTTTGATTAAATTTATGTCACGAAAAATATTTATAATTAAAAATAATAATATACAGCCCTACAGCATGCTTAAAAATCACTGTTATCTTTTCTTTTTGAGTATGGCACCCACTGCGGAATCATTACATCACCACTGTGCAAGAGATGTAATTATGATCGTTCAAACTTTGCCTTTTATCCTTCATTCCCAAGCAAAAACTAAAGAAGTCACCAAATCATCTATATTATTTCAATCAAACTAAATTTCTGGAACCACATGTAATTCAATATTTGGTGCACGCGTACTGCAATCCACATTAAACCCTAATTATTAATAATAATCTGCATTGTTCTCATAGCATGAATGTGACACACCAAACCAAAAGTTTTATTAAACACTAGTTATTGACAATTGTATATATGCATGACCCTACAATTGATGAAAATGGCTTACACATTTGCGTAATGCATGCCTTTGATTCTGTGCTAAAATTATTCTTGCTTTTTGTATTGTCATTATTAAAGCAGCGTATTGCATTTACAAAATGTAGCTACTTCTTGTAATTTTACAGTATCATTTGTTTCTATATAAACCCATTTACATTTTCCGTAGGGTGCGGTAAATCTTTATAGCAAAGGAGGAGAAAATGTCTCTGAAATTTTGTGTTGTGTTAGTTGCTTTTTGCCTGCATGGGCATGTCTCCATGGCTTCAGACCCAGATCCCATCCAAGATTTTTGCATACCAAATCCTAAATTTGGTTCAGGAAAATTAGTAGCTCATCTCAGTATTCTTCCATGCAAGAATTCGACCGATGCAACCACAGATGATTTCGTGTTTTCCGGCTTAAAATCAGCTGGAAACTTCACTGAAACAGGACTGGCAACGATTCCTGTGAATCCAACAGTTTTTCCAGGGCTCAATACACTAGGGATGTCACTTGTCCGAGCTGATCTAAAAGTTGGGGCGATCAATCCACCGCATTTTCATCCAAGAGCTACTGAGATCACGTACGTGGTGCAAGGAAGTGTGTATTCAGGATTTGTCGATTCGAGCAATCGAGTATTCGCCAGGGTGATTGAGCAAGGAGAAGTGATGGTTTTCCCTCGTGGGTTGGTGCATTTTCAGATGAATGTTGGCGACAAACCAGCTACAGTATATGGAAGTTTTAACAGCCAAAATCCTGGAAATCAGAAAATCCCATCTGCCATTTTTGGTTCTGGAATCGATGAGAAGCTTCTGGAGAAGGCTTTTGGATTGAGTCCCAAGCAGATTGGAACAATGAGGAGAAGATTTGATCCCAAAACAGTGAAGTGAAAGACAGTGGAAATTGTACTCTGTGTTTTGCGATTTGTCTACATCGTTCATTGCTGAAGAAGATTTTGATCAGTTTTAATTAATATAGATAATATTAAAATTAACGTGTGAGTTTTGTAAGGTCCAATCGAAGCTGAAGATGAAACCTTATTTGGATATTATGATATTTCTACGCAAATTGCCTGCTCTTCAAGTCAAGGCCCATGGGAATTTTGCTTTCCTAATCTTTCTTTTTTTTATTAATAAACCACTCCAAATCTTGACCAACAAAAATTTAAGTAGCCATTTCGTTATAAAATTTATCTCTAACACTGTAAGATTACATGTCTTTAAATGTTCAAGTACCATGATGTTTAAATTTTGTACTAATTTTTTTTTTAATTTTTATGTTAGAATTTTTTTTAAGTTAAAAACTTCAAATTTTGTATTAAATTTATTTTAGTTTTATGTAAAATATTTTAATTTTTGTGTTGTTGATTAAGTGGGATGTATTACTGCAAAATTTTCATTGCAAATATTTTGCATTCTTCGAATGTGAGAACTGATTTTAAGAATATTAAAAATTTACTGTCCACTTAATCAATAGTAAATTACATATTATATTATTGTAGTTTATCTCTTTCTTTTTTTTTTTTTAAAAAAAAAGGGACTAATCTTTAAATATAATTAAGATACAAAGGAAAAAAAAAGTAAAAAAAAAAAAAAAGAGAGAAAAGATTTAGACTTAGAATCTGCTGGTTCTCTATATCTGAAATATGAATAAATTAAGTATATAAAGATATTGTTAATAATAAATTTATTTATTTTCATTTATAATATCTATAAAAACTAATGATTTAGCATATCATAGTCTTATGATGAGATAAATCATACATAATAAGAAATAAATAAATTTTATACCCTATACATGATTAGATAAACTAGTAAAAAATTTAAGAAGTATTTTTAAAATTATAATTAAATAAGCTTAACAAAGTTATTTGTATTCAATATTAAGTAAAAATAAAATAAACTTAATTTTATTTAAATGTAATTATTAAATTTTTAATATTAAGTTAATAATGTCAATGTTAAATTTAAAGACAAAGACAATTGAAACATCTAAATGATTAAAATTAAAGTATATTCAATATTTACTTAAAAAAAAAAAAAAAAACAAAATTAACAAATAAACACAAACTTTTACTTGATATCAAATTGAGCCGTAGTTTTTCCCTGCCAGAATAGAGAGGTAATGCTCTTCACATGACAAAGTGAAAGAGACATCAGATGAAAGAAATACTTAATGTGGGTGAGAGAATGCCGATGGTCACAGCAAAAGGAGTGCGTGTGTGCCATTATTTTGAGCTGGGAAGGCTAGCTCCTGAAAATTAACAACTGGGAGATCGCATGCTAATCTATCATCATATTTCCCACCAAGATATCATATGCATGCAACATTTTTGTAATATATTTTTCAATTTTCACGCTACAATAAATAAAAACCTTGCTACTCATTCACTCAAGTTACACGAGTGTTGGTGACCATCTTCAACATTTAGCTCACTTCCAACAATAAATTCAATCAAATCTTGTTTTCAAGTTATCAATTTTAACAAAACTTTGATTCATATTACATCCTAGGGTTTTTTGATAAAGCAGAATCTCCTGCGGCAAAAGTGATGTCTCGCATCCTAGAGACCTAGGTACATTTGTCAGATGTTTATACAAGACTTGGTGTTCCCACGTACATTCAATTGTTTAATCCTATCTCTTTTGGCTTGCTAAAAACCGAATGATCTAGACATTGAACAAGAATAATCAAGATTCAAATGAACTTTTTGAGCTTTTAAACTTAGAATTAGAAATTGCTTTCATAGACAATCAATTATAACAACATAAATATCCAGCACAAAATTTATCATACACATCAAAATAATGAAGAAAAGCATCTAGTCTCCAACTCTGAGCAAGAACAAACTGCATAGATAAGCAGATTTGAGGTACAGAATTAGATATAAAGGCAGGCTACTTATCTCTGTTTAAAAGTGCCTTTACTATGGTGTCCGACATTCCATCAGCACGTGGGAACATATGCCCAGAACCCGGCAGCTCATTGTAGTGAATCCAAGGGAGTCTCTGGGCAATGTAGCGCTGCAGTGTAACAGGGACTATACGATCTTCATCTCCATGCCACACATGAACAGAACCTTCATTGTTTGGAAAGGGGTTTTCCAAGTCCATTGGGTCAAATTCCCATGTTCCATATGCAACTATCATGTCACGATGGAGGGATTCGTATTCTCCTTGTTGTCTTATTTGTGCCTGATGAGGGCACAAATAAAAGATTAACAAAATTATTTGTAAGAGAAATTGATAATCAGAATAACAGAGAATAAAATTATCACCCTATAAAACAAAGAAACTACAGAATAACATAAACAAAAGAGAGAGATTCAATATTTGTTGATTACTCCTATTTCCAGCACTGTTCAAGAACTGATTCAGTTAAAAAACATTGAGATGGGTCCTACTAACTCTAAGAACACATTGGCCTCATGTATTATTGATGTTGTTTTATCCACAATTTAATAAATACAGAGAACATCAATTAACAAATATATGTAATCCACAATTTAATAAATAAAGAGAACATCGATAAACAATATATGTTAATTGGAAGAAAGATACAATTAACAAAGAGATATCATTAAGGATCTGACTTGCATATGTACATGACACACGATTTCCTAATTGTGTCCTAGTTAGTAGTAAAATCTTCCAGATGACTTCAGGTTCATGGTGTCATATTGCAGACATTTGTGGGCAATTTAGCATGCACAGCTTTAGGTCTCAAAGTCTGAACAACAATGGGAACACTTTACAAAATCCCATTCAGATATAACTTAAAAGACAGCTTAATTAAGCCTCTGTATAAAACTGGTTAAAGGCAGATACATGAGTCTCAGACTACATACAAACATGTCTTAAGCTTCATTTGACATTAAAGTGTTGTGGCTTTGAAGCCAAAGTTGCTATGGGATGGAAGCACTATATATCAAATATTAATAAACAAAATGAGTGGATCTCACAAGAAGTTGGGGTTACCAAACACTTTTTTAGTTTTGCAGCACAACAAAAGTACCACAACCTCAAACGAAGTCTTAAAGTTTAAACAATAACCATAGCAAGTAGTTTACCTAAGAGACACATCTTTAGCACTGATATATTAAGGAGGGAAAATTGATTAAAAGTTTCAAGTTGGAAACCATGATATTAAGAGAGAGATTGAGAAGGATTAACTTTGCTGGTTCTAGGTTCTCGATTGTCTTTCACGGTATTATCTTCCACAAAAAGATGAGAAATAATGCATTGAAATTACAGTAAAGAAAGATAAATACCGAATAAGCCTCTGCCCCAGAGCGCTTCGATAGGATTTCAAAGTCTTGACGGGAAAGAATATCAGTACTGTGAGCTGCAACACTAAAAGCAGGGAACCACTTTTGAGTGTTCCACCAGTAGGTAAGCCAGGGCACATAGTGAGCAACACGAAGTGTCCACTGGTCCTGCAGTAAATGTTGGTAGTAGGCTTCTTTAGACACATTTCCTGGAAAACCAGGCCACCAGTAGTTAACAACTGGTGCTAACATTGTTGCTCCAGCTAACCTGTGTCATTAACCATATTATCCACAAATGAGGAAAGATGAGAAAAGCAACCACTATACATGCAGTAAACACTTGCATAAATTCATATAATCTTTCTTGCATCCATTCATACGGCTCAGTAAGATATACCTGTGAGGAATGTACTTGAGGCAGCTCCAAATCGTCTTTCCCCCCATGGAAAAGCCAATAACAAAGAATTTAGATCCTAGTCCCAGTTGATCAGCAAGCTCCTCGACATCTAAAGCATCACTTTTCACTGTTTGTTTTGGATTAGGATCACTTTCTCCATAGCCAGGTCTATCATAAGACACAGTATAGATCCGCAAATCTTCAATGATTTCCTGGTAGAGTCACCACAGAGTCAATTGACACTAACATTTTAGCACATCAAACTTTGAGGCTTAGAAGTGAGAAAAAGAAAAAAAAAAACAATAAATAAGTACCGAAGATAGAGTTGCCGCGACAACAGAATCATATCGGTAAGAATCAAAACCATGGACATAGATAATCTTGTACTTGGCTCTTTCTTTTGGGACACCAAGTTCTTTGTAGGCTAAATGTCTTCCATCTCTAAGCTTTATTCTTGGGGCTGTTACAGAAGGGCCACCCGGAGACCCACATGTCTTGGGGGGAGGAGGTTGAATTGCCTGATAAGCCCATGCTGCAATCCCCACAATCATGACAGCCAGTATTGCCATAAATAGCCCTGAATTTGAGTGAAAAAAGTTTCGGCAATTTTAAACTAAATTGTGGAAGCACAAAGTATGAACGAACTTCATGGCATAAAGTTTGCAGCAGTTTACAGTATATAACAGTCTATCTTATTTAGTTTGAGTAAAAACTTAGTTTCTGCCAAAACTGATATAGGCGCTTCTTGGCATATCTTTGAAGATACAATCGTTGTGGGATGAAATCATTAGACGACAAATATAAGTGAAAAAAATGAAAAAATGAGTGGTCTTCATTAAAAGTTGGTTTTTACCAAATACTTGTTATATTTTTAAAGTACAACACAAGCAAAACCATCCCAAACTAAGCCCTAGGATGTAAACAACACCACAAACCATGAAGCATTACACTGAAACATGAACAAATTCAGCTAACACCTAAAATTTGAACTAATAACTCCTAAGCACATCTTTCTATGAATTGATTCTTCTCATACATCATAAATAAATCAAAAATAAGAATATTTAACTGTGAAACAGACAATCTTTCTCTTTAAAATTTTGACTCAGAAATTCTTTAAAGTGAGTAGGTTCTAAAGTGGGACTACCGGATCCTACTACCTCTGGATACAATATAATACACAGTTGGTCTCAAGTAGATTTAAATTTTGAACCTTTGAAGTCTAGATTGAGAACCTACGCATATGATTCGTCGCCGCCTATTTCACCTTTTCATTAAATTTGCCTACGGCAATGATTATTGCATGCTAGAATTCGATAGAAACAAGAAATATTCAAATTTCTTTGTCTTCAAATTTCATTAACTAGAAAATAATAAATTATCTAAGATCGAGGCTAAGAATCTCATTTCACTTTCCTATATTTCCTCTGTACTTAAACAACCACCAACAATCGCACAAATCGCCACCCAGATGGTAAAAACGAAGTGGTTTTCAGCATGCCAGATGATAACGAGTTGAAATAAAGAATCAACACCATTAAGATCAAATCCAGTCCAGAAAACAGAAAGCCCACCTGACGGAATCTTAAAAGAAGAGCTCTGTTTCGCTCTCCTGGTATGAGACCTGGCTGACGCCGCCGATATCTTCCGGTTCACCCCTCCCGCCATTTTTTTAGCTCTCCTAAACGCCTGCCTCTGGCGAATCAATCGAAAAATATTACAAACAGAGAGATCTAAGTACGCATCGGTTAGAGAAGGAAGCAAATATGAGATTTTCCAGTTACTCTCTGTTTGGCTGGCCTCCGTGTTTTTTTTTTTTATGTTGACCGGTTTATTAAAACTCCAAGATGACCAAAACGCCCGCATTTTTGAGGTTATTAATATGTTGTTTATTTGCTATAAATCATCAAATCAAATGATAATTTATTTAATAGTTGTGTCTCATGAGTTATGATACAAATTAAAAATGCTAAAGTTAAATTTTTTTACTTATTTATAATTAAATATCACTTAATTAAAATTTTTTTAAAAAAAATAACTTATTAAATATGATATAATTTGCTAAGAGTAAAAGTATGAAGTTGGGAAAAGTGATTCTTACATTACTCTTTTACCAATATGGATTTATTTTAAACATAAAAATAAATTTAAATGAAAAACATAAGTATGTTCATATTAAATAATGTTAGAGATATAAATTTAATTTAAAAATATAAGTATGTTCATATTAAATTATGTTAGAAATATAAATTTTTATTCAAATTATTATACTAATTTTTATTCCATATTATTATGTTATGTCAATTTTTATTTTATAATTTATAAATAAAAATTAAGTATTTTCAAATGCCTTTCTTATAGTTTGATAAAATCACATATAGATATGAATTTTTAAAAAAATTAACATATAGTACCCCTCAATAGTTATATTGTTAAGTTTGACTTTTAATTAACTAACCAACATTATAAAATAACTAAAATAAGTTTGTGTGTATACATTTTATATATTAGTAATATTTTTCATATATCTTTTCTAATATTTGAAAAACTTACACAAAGAATCTTTGAAAGTTATTTTTTAGATGTTGATATCCAATTTAATGTAATTTGAGAGAACAAGACAATTTAATTTAACCAAAACAACCTTTTGGTGCTTATTTTATAAAGAAGAGAGTTGAAATTTTTGCATTTATTGATGAATCAAAATCTTCAATTCTCATATTTGTACAATGAAAATTTTTTATTCAACTAATTTTAATAATTATAAAAATATTTTGCATTAATTAAAATCATTTTTACACAAATAAGCAATTTATAGTATCAATTTGTATATATTCATATCACAGAAATTTATATATATATTTATTAAATTAAATAATTTATAATTCTACATAAATAAATAATTTATGATCTTATCCTATTAATATTAACACTTTAATTAAATTGATTTGGTTAAATTAAATTGACTTGTCCTATTAGAGTAAATTAAATTAAATATAAAGATCTAAAAAATGACTTTAAAGGTATACTATGTTAGTTTTTTAAATCTCATGAGAGGTATATAAAAAATACTACTAATATATAAAATTTATATATATAAAATTATTTTAGTCATTTTATTATTTTGATTAATCAACTAACAATCAAACTTAATAATATTACTATTGAGCGATACAATGTGTTAGTTTTAAAAAAACTTGCATATAAATATATATATATATATATATATATAATTTTGACAGATTTCAGAAGAAATATGTAAAAGTATTCTAACAAAAAAAATAGTTTAAATATTATTAATTTATATTTGATCTAGAATATAGAGTTGGAATCGAACATGCATTTCATTATAATATCATAACATAATATTAGTAAAAAATAATATCCATGGATTTGGATATTACTGGGAGACATGCTAGCCCATAATTAAATTTAAAAATGCAAATAAAATAATTCGAAAGATTAAGTGTAGTGTCACAACTCTAATTCCAAGAATATTAGTTGAGACATAAACATCGAATGTGGCTTTAGTTCCATGTGTGCAAAATGAAGGGAGATTTGGTTATTCTTTGTATAAAATTGGTTGAGGGTCAAAGTCGTCCTCCTTATGAGATAAAAGCATGTCGAAATCAGTATGAAAGTTGTTAAAGACTCACCCTCAAATACATCTTATTCAAAAGGTGTCATGCGACTTGCCAATGACAATTAGTATCAAAGCTTGGGTAAGACATTTTACCAGTTTTATCGATAGATAGGAGAATATAGATCAAAGTAGTAGATCAAAAGAAACTTGCTCGGTTGAATGAGGTAATATAGGGTGCTCCTTATCTTGAACTATTGCCACAATACTTGAGTGTCTTAATAATCTATGCCAAGCATTGTTCTTGGAGGAGAATAATAGGTAGGGTGAAACCTTAATGGTAGCAATTGATACGATTAAGATCCAAGAAGATTACTTTATGCACAAGGGCGTGCATAATTTTCTAGTAAGGATGGCTTGTCACACCCCTAATTCCAAGCATGCTAGTTGAGGCATAAACAACTAACACAACTCTTGTTTCATGTGTGCAGAGTGAAAAGGAATTTTGTCATCCCATGTATAAAACCAGTCAAAAGCTAGAACCGTCTTTCTAATGAGACCAAGGCAAGTTAAAATCAGTAGTATGTAAGTTGTTAAAGGCTTACTCTCAAATACATCCTATTTAAAGGGTACTGCACTGGTTAAAGAACGGGCCCGTGACTAGTTGACGATGTGGTTGGAGTGTTTTGGCAAATGTCGCCTCACACTTACCATGAATCCTCATGATTCTTCACACTCACTAATACATTATTCGATGCTCTTGAGCGTAGGGCTTTGCTTTATATTTTAACTCAATGTCGTGATCCATCATGTAACTTGGGGTACGTCCTTGGGGAAATCTAATAACATCACATCAGTAATCTCCACAAATATTACTATGTAAGACGTCTTTTGTAATCATCTTCTTACTTGTGTGATTGTGTGGAGTGATAGTTTTACTTTGCCATTTTGGATGAAATTAAACCTCATAAGTTCAAGTATTCTCTCTGTTATTAAAAAAAATATATTTGAAACATTATTAATTTATATTTGATATAGAATGTAGAGTTGGAATCTAACATAGGTTTTATTATAATATCATAAGATAATATTAGTAAAAAATAATATTCATGAATTTGGATATCGGTGGGAGACAAGCTGGCCTCCGATTAAATTTAAAAATGCAAATAAAATAATTCGAAAGATTATGCTTAGCCGCCGTTCAATTTGACCAGCATGCCATGGCATGTAGCGTACGATTATGGAAATTTAGCCCAATCAATGATTTTACGCAAAGACAGGGCCAGCTTCGTTTATGTAACCGAAAATAGGATATTAATATAACATTAAATGCCTCATTTCAGCAGTGATTACCACAAGAATGCGCTGGAACATGTGCATTTCCCACCACCAACGGTTGGAGAATAATAATAAAGTTGTTGAATCTGATTGCCATAACACAAAGCTCTATTTTCTATCCATAATATAAATTGAGAGATTTTTGTAGAGGTAGCCCTACAAAACAAATAATAATAATAATAATCATAACAACAAATAACATTTCTTTGCACTCTTATATGTGATTTGTGATTCGAAATTCTACTTTGGTTGTTTTACTTTGTTTGGTTCACTGTTGTTATAAGAAAATTGACATGACAAATTCGTATTTATACTGAGTCGGAAAAGTGGTTAAAGCTGTTATTTATTTTAACTGTTTCTTCTCAAGGGTTGAGAAGAAAACAGAGCGTGAATAGGAGAGAGAAGCTGACAATCAAAGCGAAGAGAGTAGAGAAAAGAGTAAGAAGTTAGTTGTAAAGGTTCTCCAAGTTTCTTGTATTCACCGTTAAAGAAGAAGATAGTTAGAGAGAGTTAGCAAATCACGGTAGATTAGAAGAGAGAAAGAGGGCAGAAAGTGTAAAAAAAAAAAAAAAAAATTCTCGAAACTTTTGTAGTCTTGACGAAGAAATAAAGGCATTCAAAAGCTTAGTTTCCGGAAGTTGTGTTATTCTTCTTTTTCTTGTGATGGTTATAGCTTCAGTTTATTGTTTTTGTTCTCACAAATTCTGGATTCTATTTGCTGTGTGATTCATATTGAAATCTTTGTATTAAGGAAATCTTTTTTAGTTGAAGATTGCTGTAAAATTGGTGGACTGTCTCATTGAATGCTTGATAATTTGATCTTCATGGGTTGAGTTCTCAGCAACATCTATATTATCTCACAGAAATTAAAGAGGCACAAGAAGTGCAAGTAGAGGTAAGAAAAAATGTCTCATCCATAAAATCTAAATTTACATTGTTTTGCGTGGTTCTTATGTTGTATTTAATTTTTAAAAAAATAATTTAATCTCATATATAAATTTTTTAAATTTGTATTGTATTTTATAGAATTATGTATTTTATTTTTTAAAATTTTGTTATTCAAATATTACTATATTTATTTTTAATTCTTTATAATTTTTAAATATTTTTTATTAATTATTTTAAATGATTTATTAAATTTTTGTATTTAAAATATAAGATATAAACTCCCATATCTATTAGCTCCTTAGTTTTTTTGTGAGTCTCCTACAATTGGGGGTCAATCCCACCCATTTACCACTTTTGATGAGTGATTAATAGGAATAATCTACCTTCGAATTAAATGAGATTATTCAAATAATGGGATAATCGATTGGGATATAAAAGTGGTGCAGTTCACTGTTTTTTACAAAGTCTTAAATTGGATATGATGGGTACAACTATGAGCACCCGAATTTGGATTTGGCCCAAAGTTTTAACATTTTTCAACCGTCAATTGTTTGCATGATGCAAAATCTCATCCTTAAAATTTTGTCTTTTGATGAAGTGGACTTTGAGAAATCTCAGAGTAAATAAAAATTTATTAAAATATTAAAATTATAAATTAAGCCTATTTTGTAGAAATCAAGAATGTATTTGATGGGTAAAGATTTATACTAATTTTTTTTTATATTTAATTTAAGTAAATATTAACATCAGTAATTAATAATAAACATTTACATTACATTATAATTTTTTTAATTTATATTATAAAATATAAAATTAATTTATAAATTTTATTAAAATATAATCTGAATTTATTATTATTAATTTATATATCAATATTTATTTATAAATTAAGGTAGAAAAAATTATGAAAAAATTCTAATCCTTATTATATATATATATATATATATATATGGACAATTACGAAAAAAAAAAGAATAAACTCTGTTACTCTTCATGCATGAGAAATTACAAAACTTTAATGACCGAATGTTGTCAACCAAAATCAAAGATCAGCACAGCAGCAGGCTAGGAATGGCGAATGTACTGGCGGCAGATCTGATCTGTCTGTGAATATCCCCGCTAGACTAGTTGAATGAAAATGCAAGCTGTTTCACCGTCTTTTTCCTTTTCCGATCCATATTTGCATGCAATATTCCAAGTGGTGAGGTTGTAATCAATACAATAATTTTCATATTCTTTCTCTGCCATAAGTTGCTTCTTCTAGAGTTAAGTGGAAGTGAGAAATAAACAAAAGTGAATTATGTTTTTGAGTCCTTTACTATTTCAAATTTCTAAAAGGGTGAATTTTGTTTTCGACATTTACCAAACTTTAGATTTTCTTAATATGTGTGTGTGTTTTCTTTCCTTTTTGTTCCACCTTTTTGTCATCTATCAAACTTAGATGAACCTTATTCTTTGTATCTACTATATTACTTACTCCCCTAATTGGGTTTTTGTTAATTTAATAACAAAAACAGAGGAAAGAGAGGAGGAAGAACATAATAGTTAGAGAAACAAGTCTATGACTTATAGCTTTAAACTCTAATGAGTGTCCAATATAGGCTGGGTTTTATTTGGTTAAACCATTTTAATATTATAAATGTAGAAATTGAAATGAGCAAAATTCGCGTCAATCTTGGGCCTCAAAGAGCATAAAAGAATTTCTGTAGTGTGGGTTTCGTGGGGGCTGTGGCTTCCCAGATCATATGCTGTTGATATCCTCTTTGGATGACTAGCTAATTTTTTTTTTTTTTTTTGCCAATTTTGGAGTGTACAAAAACATATATTACAACCACTAGATGCTCATCGAGGCGCCATCTCAACCAAATGCCTATGATAATCTAGAAGATAATGAAATAATTTGAAACTTTATTCCTTTAAACCAAGGGGAAAAAAAAAAGAGAAGTGGTTAGTGGAAAAAGGAAGAAAATTAAAAAAAAGGGGTAAAGAAATAAAAAGCAAAAGACATTAAAAAAAAAAAAAAATTCCATCTAAATATTGCCAAGCTTGGAACTTGAATGAATCACTTTAATTCGAAATGACTTCTGTGCACTGAAACTTATTTCGTGCCAAAGACAGCCATTCATTCATTGCTTTATTTATTTATTTATTTATTTGGTGGAGTTACTTTAATTTATGCCTCGAGCTGCCTCCTTTGAAGAATCTTAGAAGCTAGTAAAAATGCCTGTTCCATTATTTGTGGATATGTTATGAGAAATTAAAAGTTTATGATGCATTCAACTATTACATTACTTCTTACTCATGACTTCCTTAAATGCAAAAATGGGAATTTCCTTTATATGGATGTGAATTATGTTTCAAGGAGGAATTTTTGTACTAATTTTTTTTTCTTAAAAACAGAAGAAATAAAATAATAGGACCACTTGCAACATAATGACCCACAAGGGAGGATTATATACGATTCATGTTCTGAATGATTTATTATTACATGGATTCTAAGAATTAGCAAAGAATATAGCCAATCAAGAACCAATTCCAGTGGACCCAACATGTGAAATGAAGAGAAGTTTGCAAGAACTATCTTCTCCTAATTTTTTTATAAGTTTAATTAATTTTTGTAGATTAAAAAAATAAAAAAATAAAAAAATTAATTAAAATAAAATTTAAAATTTTCATTATCTATTTTATTTATGTGTCACTAAATTAAGTAAAGAATACAAAAATTAGGAAAGAATTGTTTGTATAATTAACTAAATATGATTTTACAACTCCAAAATCCTACAACTATTATTGTTTTTGGCATACACACAGACAGAGGGAGGGAGTGATAGAAGAAAGAAAGGGCACAAAAATCCTGCTAGCACTCTCTTTTTCTTGATGTCCCACATTCTTGTTTAGACTTCACAACTCTTAGAGCCTACGTAGATGGGGAGATATAAAGTATAAATTGCTGTTTACTTCGCAACACTATAAATATCGGACTTACGCTTCACTTGCCTTTATGAAACTCCAAGGTGATTTTTGTATCAAATCTCCTAAAAACCTTCTCTTTTTTATTTTTTTTTTCCCTCTCCCTTTTCGTCTCTCTTTCTCGCTCTCTCCCCTTCTCGCTTACTCTCCCTCTCCTCTATGGCAAGAATGTTAGATCCTCTTGTTGTCGGAAGAGTGATAGGAGATGTTATTGAATATTTCAACCCAAGCATAAATATTTCTGTAACTTACAACCACAAGCAAGTCTGCAATGGACATGAGCTCTTTCCTTCAACTGTTGTCACAAAACCTAGGGTTGAGATCCAAGATGGTGATATGAGATCTTTCTTTACAGTGGTATTAATTCTCCTAATCCCAACAACTCTGCTTCCTTTAATTAGTGTTGTTGTTTTAGCTCGCTTTAATAATTATTAGCTAGCTCTATTATTGATATTCTCTCAAGTGTTGAACTTGCATCTAATGTGTACGTCAACCTAATGTCTGCCGTTTTAACTACAGGTTATGACAGACCCAGATGTTCCTGGCCCTAGTGATCCTTATTTAAGGGAGCACCTGCACTGGTAACCTCTACAAACTGTCAAAAAAGTTATGTCTATTGCATTTTAGGGCAATCCTGTCACTCGAATTCCATCTGTATACATCTCTTGAAACCCTAGATCAGAATTAATCAACCTTGTTTGAAAAGCAAAAAAAAAAAAAAACAAATTTACCAAGTTCATCATTAGGAAAATCATGGGGCACCAATGGAACAATCATGTACTCCATCTAAGCATTCTTCCTAAGCCAGATTTACCTTCATGAACAGTTTCGTCTACCCATAAAAGCATGCTGCTAAACACAGGGAACCATATTGCCATTTCTTGCATATGCATCCTTTGATGATGCATATGAATGCACAAAAATCCCTTTCTGCGTGCCTGAAGCAGCTATAATAATTGCAAACTTTTATATATATATTTTTTAACTTCAGATCTGGTGTAAGAAAGAAAAACTAAAATTAACGAAGATAAGGAAACCAATATTCGAAATCTGTAAGCTGCAAAAATACAGCGAAAAGTAACAGTAACTCTGATGAATCACCAATGTTACAGGATTGTGACCGACATTCCTGGCACAACAGACGCAACATTTGGTAGGTTCCAATATTTATTTGCTTTTGAATCTTTTGTTTTTATTTTATTTTATTTATTTTAGGTTTTCACAATGACATATATACATAAACAGGAAGGGAATTGGTGAGCTACGAGATTCCAAGGCCAAATATAGGAATCCACAGGTTTGTGTTTGTTTTATTGAAGCAGAAACGTAGACAGACAGTTAAGCCACCTCCTTCAAGGGATCATTTCAGCACCAGAGCATATGCTGCTGAGAACGACCTTGGGCTTCCAGTTGCTGCTGTTTACTTCAATGCACAAAGAGAAACTGCTGCCAGAAGACGCTAATTAACTAGATGGCACCAACTAAAATAAAACCCTATCAATGTATTTATATTATTTTGAATAAAAAAGAGAGAGAGGGAGAGAGAAGAAACTAGGTATTGTCCATTAAGTATTTGGGTGTTAATAAAAAAATAGTCATCTACAATCTAAATATTTTGCAGTGAGGCAGGGATATTCCTCGCTAATATTGCTTTCATTGCATACTTTCAATTTGAAGAGGGAATGTTAATTAAGATAGTTTTAAGTGGTATCTATGGTATCAATATAATAATATAATAAAATTATTTAATTAAAAAAATATAAATTAGTAATAAATAAAAAAATTAAGAAATTTATTTTATATTATTTATTTTTTTTATTAGCATTTTTTATTTATTACCACTTGATGCCGACCTGGTGACACCATCTCTTATGTTAATTTCAACAAAAGAATCATGGATACATGTGCCAAAAATTCATTTAGAAAGTCTCTAAACATTATCACTTATCTTAAAGCTGTTGGCTTTTGTATTATATGTTTAAAGGGATTTTTATCTCTTGAGATTTTAAATAATTGTATTTTGTAATATGTTTTATAAAAAAAATATAATATTTCTCCTTTAATAATAAGTTAACTAACTATAAATATAGTCTTAATTTATTTATTTTTTATATATAAAATTTTAATTAATTATTTTTGTTTAATTTTTAAAGTTTATTAAGTATATGTTTTAAAAGAAATAAAATAATATATACACACGAACATAAACCGTATTAATTATTTAACAAATTTATTTAAAATTACTTATT
>CP135545.1:5579612-5597504 GCA_032402905.1 Khaya senegalensis | reverse complement strand
TCCTTTTTCTCTCTCTATATATATATATATATGGAAAAACAAAGGAGGGAATGCTTGCAAACATTCGATGTGTGATTCGCAATGAAAAATTAATGGTGGTGAAGCCATCCAATAGGAAAGAGAGGCAATTTCACCCAATCACAATACTCCCCTTTGGATTCATCGTTTTTAATTTTGTTAAATATGCACAATATTGCCTTATTAAAAACCTTGCTAATAAAACTCAATAAGACAAAACTTAGTCCAAGAAAAAAAGGGTTCAATGTATGTTTGTCCAAAAATTTTTATAAGTTTTTTCTTGTAATAAATTATACTCCCCTTGATAAAATTCTTCCTCTCAAGATAACAAATCTTAATTTATCAATCTATGAAGTCAAAGAATGCCAACGTCATTTATTAACTTCTCAAAAGTTGACGTAGATAGAGCTTTAGCGAAGAGATCAATAATGTTGTCGAAAGAGTGTATTTACGTTACATCAATCTGTTGACTTTGTTAAAACTCATAAGTGTTAAAGACCTTAGGTAATATGTACTTAGTTGGATCTCCCTCAATATATCTTTTTTTAACTCAAGCAATACAAGCGGTATTGTCTTCGTATATTGTTGTTAGAATATCTGTAACAAAAAATAAGTTGCATGTACTTTGAATATGATGGATAACAAATCATAATCAAATACATTCCTCGCTTGCTTCATGTAATGCAAGAATCTCAGAGTCATTAGAAAATATAGCAACAAAAATTTGTTTTGTAAATCGCTATTAAACTGTTGTATTATTATAAATGAAAACATATCTTATACATGAATAAACTTTATGAGGATCAGAAAGATAGCAAGCATTTGCATAACTAACTAGTCTTGAATTTTGCGTTAGTTTATTGAAATAAAATAATTTTAAATCTATCATTCTACAAAAGTAATAAAAAATATGCTTAATGTCATTCTAATATTGACAAGTTGATACAAAATTAAATATAGCTAATAAATTCACAAAAAAAAGTTATATTTGACTTGGTACATTGTGCCAAACATAATAAAGTCCCAATGCATTGATATATAATACTTATGAATCAAGTATCTCTTCGTCGTCTTCTTTAGAGTGAAATAAATCCCTTTTAGAATTAAAAGATCAAACAACCATAGAAGCACTCAATGGATGAGCTTTATCTACATTGAAACATTTTAAAATATAGGCAAATTAATGAACAAATATTCGTTTAAATATATACTCAATTTGCAGATCGAGACAATAATTAATTTTTCTTCAATCTTTCATTTTAAATTCTTTTTTCAAGTATTCTATAGTTTTTAAAATCTTTTTGAAAGTTTCAATTTTATTTATGTTATCGACAAATACAATTATAATAGCAAAACTAAACATTGATTTCTTTATCAATACGCATGGACATATTGGATTATTAATGTATTTTTTTTATTAAATATTCACTTATACAATTGTACTACATGCATCCAAATTATTTTTGTCTATACAAAAATCATTATAATTTGATTGAGAATAAATTACGATATTTTATTTATATGCTTCAAGTATTTTAAATCATTTAGGGATTTTCATATAAATATCAGCATCAAACGACCTATATAAGTAAACAGTCATTACATCTACAAGACACTTATCAAGTTTTTCTAAAATTGTTTAACTTATCAAAAATTTTGACATAATGGTATCAATAATAGAGGAGTATGTTCATCAAAATCAATCTTAGATTTCTATGAGAAACCTTGAGCAACAAGTGGTACTTTGTATATTGTGATCTTATGATTTTCATTAAGTTTTCTACAAATACTCATTTGTATCCAACAGGTTTGACATTCCCAGGTGTCTTGACTATAGTTTTAAATACTTTACATTTGGTAAGAGAAGTTAATTATACTCAAATTATTTCTTTTCACTAAGGTCAATCATGTCTATGTCTATATTTATTAATAGCTTGTAAATTATAATCATATTTTATAATTTTAGTAACTACTGTAAATGAGAATAAATTATGGATAATTATTTTATTATGATCCTATATTTCTTTTATATATGTATAATTTATATATTATTCTTCATTTTTGGATTCTAGCACCACTATAGGGCAACTATTTTTTTATGAACATATGTTGCTTCAAGAACAGATGTCATTGCAGGAACACATGTCATTTCAAAAATTTGTATTATTTTAGGAATAATTAACTTTTCTAGAGTTAGTAGCTCAAACAATCTATGTATATTTATTGCTCGAGCATTATGTTTAAAAGAATTCTGATTTTTTTATCTTTATTTCATTGCAACAATATCTTTTGATTTAATTGGTCTACCACGCTTCTGGCAAGCAGTAAACGATTTATTTGCTACCTTATAATTAGATTGGTCTTCAGAAACAATGACCTGAGCTAGTGTATTGATAGCTGAAATATATGATTTGGCATTTTTGTGTTATTTGTAAATGTATCTAATAATTAATTTGTAATTTACTGAAGCTGTACTATCCTTTATGCTTTATTTTTAGACTGATTAACGCTAAAATTAAAATGAGATATAGTAATTATTTTTTAAAAAAGTTCAAATCTTAATTCGAGAGGCATTTCTTCCCCTTTTAATGGTGCAAAAACTATATTATCAAAATGATAATCCACAAAATATATGATAAATAGATCTCTTATCAGGGATTCAAAATATCTGATAATAAAAGGTGGGTTAAAACCAATATAAATCCTCAAACAATATTGGAGTCCCATCTTAGTGCATTTGAGAGGTGTTATAAGAATATATATAGTACAATCAACAGTACGTAAATGACAAAATATTAATGACCAAGCTCAAGTTGTAATGAGGAGTATTAATAATAAGTAGTAGGTCTAAAACGAATTAACGTTGTAGCATGCAAAATAATATATTTTGATGCAGAGATTGGTCATGCAATACATAATAATAAAGTTTGAATAATTACTTGGAGTTATTCGATGTGTGATTTAGCTAATCTATTTTGTGTATGAACATTTGAAACATGATTTTTTTATCAATCCCCACTAATGTACAGTAGTCATCAAATATCTTAGAAGTAAACTCGCTAATATTATTTAAATGTATAATCTTGATTAGATAATTAGGAAATTATGTCTCTAATTTGATAATTTGTGCAAGTAATCTAACAAATACATCAATACAAGTAGATAATAAACAAACATTGATTATTGAACAAATACATTAATTAAAACTATAAAATAATAAAATAATCTATTAAATGGGTTAATAGACCCACAAATATCTTATTATATTCTTTCTAAAAATGATAAGAACTCAAAATTAATTTTAGAAAAAGATAATCTAACCACCAATTTTTTTGTGTGAGCAAGCGATATAAATATTTTTATTGGACAATAAAATCTTTTGATTCTTTAATAGATATATGTGATAATTTTTAATATTTCTATGCATTATCATATATCTTAGGTGACCAAAATAATCATGCCATAATATAAATATTTTTAGATTAATGAACTTTTAATTCATTACTGTATAATTCTCAATTATATTTATAATTAAATAATACAATCCAAATAATAAAGTTGAAAAGAAACGCCTAAAATATTAAAAGTAATGTAGAAATACTTTACATTATTCTCATTTAGAGTGTTTATATGATATCTATTTCAATGGATATCCTTAAAATTAAGCAATTTTCTTTTGGATATGATTGAATATAAAGTATTATGAATGCATAATCTAATTTCACTTACTAATAAAATTATGACTCATTTAAAACTTTCAATCAAATTTACAGAAACTAATATGATATTTATATTAGTCCTAATGTTTATGAGCTCTAAAAAATATCTTTTATCTTAAAGAATAATGTGCGTAGTTGCACTATTAACTAGGCATACATCCTAAACTTTTTTTTCAAAAACAGACATTTTACTAAAATTCATATCATTTTATTAAATGAAAGTTCATATCAAACATTGGGTTAGTAAAATAAAAATATATAAAAATACATATGATGTGATTACAAAAGTGCAAAAAGATGATAAAAAAATAAAAAGAAGACTATAATTAAACTTTAATTGGTATGAACATTGCCATCACCAATTAAATAATCTATTTTTTGTGTTTATTTTTAAAGCAATAAGAGATGTTGAGATAAGTAAGAATTGTAGGATCTGAATTATTAATAAAATTAATTTCCATATTCTTTCCTTTGGCCTTGACTAATTCATGACTTATACACGACTAATGTTCTTTACCTTTGTAATGAATACAAGTATCATCAAAATTTTGCGGGGCTTATGCTAGTACCTTTGTCATTTTCTTGCCTTTTATAAACATTTCACTTTTAGTGGCTATGTTTGTTATTTCACTATCTTGATGATCTATAACCACTGTGAAGATGATATCCTTGCTCTTTCTTATATCTTCTGCTACTTCCATTATTACTATGTATGTTAACATTCACTTCTAAAAATGGTAAAAACTAATTAGACGTGATTCATAATTTTGTAACAACAGTTTATTATTTTATTTAGTAACAAAGAGGAATGAGATAAGTTTTGAATATTTTCTAAATCTACATTCACTCTATTGTTGCTATAGAACCACATTAGATACTTAAAAAGTAGATAGCATTTTCTCTTGCATTTCTTATTCATCCGTGAGATGATTTAAAATAGAGTAGAGATTATTTAATAATAATTTTATAATCTTATAATCTCATACTCGTCCATTCTTGCCTTGCCTTTGGGAGAAAAACATATCTTTGGTAGTTACATCTTTTTTTTTTAAAAAAAAAATTCACAATTCTAATGGATCCTTAACTATTAGATATTGAGTTTCTAAGCTCTCATTTAAATGATGGCGAAGAAAAATCATAACCTTTGATTTATCATGTGAGGATGCTTGACTTTCCTTACTGATTGTGCGTTTCAAGCCTATAGTTTAATAGTATATTTTTGCATCAAAAACTCAGTAAAAATAATTATATCTCGATACATCAAGAGCAAGAATTTGCAAATTTATGAGATTTGACATTTTCAATAAACTATATGCATTTTAAAATAAAGAATAAATTAGTGATATTATAAAATATGTCATATAAATTAATATGATACAAGAATATTAAAATTCTATGCATATGTTTAGAATTTCATATCCATACATGTGATAATTTTAAAAATCTACATTTCAAGTCTTAATCTAATAAGGTTATGTTTTAAAATTTAAGTTCTAATCATCTTTCTTGTTTTTACAAACTTTACGTTGCAATAATAATATTTACAATATCTATACATTGATAATGATGTAACTTAAAACAAGAGACTTAAAAAAAATAATTAGGAAACATTGTATTAGCATCATTGCTAAAGAAAATAAAAGTGTTTGTGACATGTCATAATAACGAATTGTAAATAAATAATAAATGAAAATAAGAAAGATTTAAACTATAAAAATAAAACCATAATAACATTAATATTGATTTTATTTGAATGGTATTTTGCCATTTTTCTACGTACATTCAATTACTAGGCACATGCGTGTGCATATATATATATATATATACATATGTATAAAAATAAATAAAGGAAGTAATGTTTGTAAACATACAATGTGGAATTTATAATAGAAAATTAATGACAGTGAAGCCATACAATAGAAAAGAGAGACAATTTCACCCAATCATAACAAAGATAACAAAACCAAATGTTTCACGATGAGTTTTTCTTTTGTACAAGAAGGCATATGTACAATAATTTATTTCACCATTCATAACTAATCAAAGATAGGCATGTATTTTTCTGTTATGCAAAATGGTGACATGACACATATTTATAGGATACTTGTCAAAAATTCATAATCTTTATCAAAAAAAGAGAGAGAGAGATAGAGAGGTGGAATTGGCCAATAATAAAAAAGGTCAAATCCACCGATTGCAAAACTCTATTTTGGATTTTACTAATTTTAGTTATATTCGACTTATTTATTATTATCTCATTAAAAAATTTAATATTAAAATTTAGTAAGATATGATAAAAAAAATGCATCTCATGTTTGTTTAGAAATTACGATAGTTTTACACTAAAAGAATTCACTCCTCTCATGAAATTTATTTTCCTAAATTAACATAAATTACCTGTTCAACATATATAGTCGATGCATGTCAAAACTATGTACTAACTTTTTAAAAGTTAACGTAGACAAAACTTTAATTGAGAGATCAATGAAATTATTAAAAGAGCATATTTGTTCAACACCAATCTTTTGACTAAACTAGAACTTGTGAATGTAAAAATAATATAAGTGAAATATGTTTAGTTTGATCTCCCTAATTATATCCTTCTTTAACTTGAGTGATACAAATGACATTGTTTATATATATCATTATAATTATATTTATAGTTGAGGATAGGCTACATATAATAGATGAAAAATTCCTACTATATACATTTGCTACTTGTTTCATATAATGCAAGAATCTCATAGTGATTAAAAGAAATAGTAACAAAAGTTTACTTTATAAAATGTTATGAAATTACAATATTGTTGTAAGTAAAAACACATATTGTTTGTGAACGAGCATTATAAGGATCAAAAAAAATATTTAGCCTATGTATAACAAATTAGCCTTGAATTTCACTTTGATTTATTGAAATAAAATGATCTCATATCCTTCTTTTCATGAAGGTAATAAAAAATATATTTACGATCATTTTAATGTGAATGATTACATGCAAAACTAAATATAACTATTAAGTTCACAGAAAAAACTATATCTCATCAAGTACATTATGCTAGTTATAGTAAAACACCAAATGCTACTTTTGGACCAATCATTTCTTCATCATTTTTTTTAGGCTAAATGAATCTTTTTTAAAATCAAGAACCAAATAATCACAAGAATACTTAATGAACAAGTTTTATCCATATTGAAATATTTATTTTTAACTTAAGCAGATTCATGAATAAATATTTTCTTAAATTTACAATAAATCTACAAGCCAAGATAATATTTAGTTTCTCTCAAATTTTTTATATTAAACTATTTTTTTTAAGTATTTAACTGTTTTTAAAACCTCTTCAAGCGTTTCAATTATATTTGTGCTATCATCAAATACTACTACTATAGCTAATCTAGATTATGATTTCTTTGTGAATATGTTTGAGCATATAGGATTATTAATATTTCTTTTATCAAGTATTTACTCAAGCAATTGTTTTAATTCATACAAAAATTGTTATAGTTTAATTGAGTGTAAACTACAATCCTTTGATATATGTACTTCCAACATTTGGAATCATCAGGAGATTTTCATATAGATATCAACTTCAAGTGTCAAGTCTTTGGAAAAATTTTGAGTAAGAAATTTATTACAAATACTCATTTGTATCCAACAACTCAAGCTTATAAACTATAAGAGTGAATACTTCACGTTTAGTAAGAGAAATAAATGTTGTTTGAAATGTTTATTTCCACTAAGATCAATTATGCCTCTATCTACATTTATTGATAGCTTATGGATAATTATTTTTTTATAATTTTAGTAGCTATTATAAAAGACAATATATTTTAATAATTTTTTTTAATTACGATCCTAAATTTGTTCTATGTGTACTTAATTTATAAATTTTTCTTCATTTTAAAATTCTTTAGCCTCTTCAAAGGCAAGTGCTTTTTTCAAGAATTTGTATCTCTTCAAGTATTTATGTCACTTTAGAAATAAATATCACTTTAAATATAAAGATCATTTTAAGAACTAATTACTTTTTTAAAATTAGTGGTTCAAAAAATATAAGATTTATTGCTTAAGAATTATTTATAATGAAAAATGCGAAATCACACATGAGTGAAAATTTTCTCAAAACTAACAAAATACTAGTCAATAATATAATAGTTATATTTGTTGTTAGTTAATTAACAAAAATAATAAAATAATTAAAATAATTTACTTTTTCAAAAGATAAATGAATGAATAAAATATAAATATAAAAATAAAAATAGAAATCCCTCCCCTTCTTCCCACCTTCTTCTTCTGATTGCAGATAAGAAGTGACGAGGCATCAACTATATTCAGTGTTTGTGGTATTCGAGCAGACCATACGGTGAGTGTTATAAGTTTGATTGATGTTTGGTTTTTGATGAAGTAAACTATTTTTTGTTTCAACTGTTGTAAAGTGAGTACCAGGTGTGAGTACCGGAAAGGATCCATTTGTTTGCCCACGGTAATTTTTTCTTTATATTCTTGTATGGTCTGCAGATTGGAAAAGGATAATTTTGCATACTAAAATGCAATTTTATGTATGAAACAGTGGCAAGCTGTGGTCTTTTCACTTTTGCTGACTTCTCTGAAATGTGCTGGAAGTTTGGTAATGCAATTTTTTGTATGCAATTTTTCTGACTTCTCCAATGTATGTTGGAAGTTTGGTCCTAAAGTCCCTATTATTGGTGAATTCATGGGCGACAAATATGAATAATGGTGGAGGATTTTCGTTAGACTTAATCAAAAATGTGCTGCAGGCATTCATCGTCCAGATTTTTTCTATTGCATCCAATGTTCTGGCTTGGCGAACTTATATCGTGATGAATTTGTTTAAGATTTAACTGTGATTTACAACAGATATCATCAAATATGAGAAATAAGAATAAGATGACAAATTTGTGTTTTATATATATATATATATATATATATATAGGGTTTTATGAATCATTAATTCTGTGTTATCTTAAGTTTTTCTTCTCGCGAATAAAACTAGTATTCTTATTAAGGCTATATTAGTTAATCAGTTTGCATTCATCATTAATATTCTTTTGTCAATTTTGCTAGTATTCATTGAATGAAAATTTCAACTAAGTTCCTCTTTAGCCCTTGAGAGTACTTTAATGAACAAGCACCATTAACGGAGGAGTTGGTGTCTAGAGCATGTATGATACCTATACTTCTCTGTGGAGGGTTCAAGATTTCTAATGTCATTTTTCTCTGCCCCATTTTCTTTAGTTTGGTTAAGTTGATAACTTTCGGTGGAAACTATAATTCTTGTTTGATATGCAGGATCTTTTGTAGCTTCGTTTTCCTGTTGTTTTTATAGAGTCCTTATAACTTTTTGAATTTCACTAGTTCGATCAATTGCTTGAAATTATGATATAAAAGATGCTGTTAAAGATGTGTGTGTCACTCTAGTTGATTAAAAAATCTACGGATTCCTGGTACAACTAGCTAACTGAATAGCCTAAATTTTTACTTAATTTAACTATTGTGCCACTTTATTTAATTATTGTGCCATTCTTTCTAGTAGCACTTTTGACTCGTCACTTGAATTTAAGAAATGATGATTGCATAGCGATAATAGCACCTTTAGTACTGTTTTCTCTGTTAACATTTACTTGTAGTTCTGCATTTCTTATTTCAGCTTCCGACACATTTATGTAGTATTCTATTGACCATTTACTCCTCAAAGCATTTGTTGAGGTGCATTGTTTCTCTGACTAGTTTCTCTATGCATAATCCCTGTTGTACCGCCCATTTGAACCGTTTAATGGAGATCTACAGCTCTCAAAATGTTAGCTTGCTCAAAGTCTCCATGAATGTTGGCATGCACTAATTTTTCGCTCTTTGTTTTCAATGCATTTAGTTTCTGTAATTATACTTGATGCTAGTAGAGTAGGTTGCTTCCTCTTTTTATTTCAATTATTATTATTATTATTATTATTGTGTACTAGTTGGTTAAACTAGTAAAAGTCACTTGGGGTTTGATTAATGGTTATTTACTATAACATGGAAAAAAAAAAAAAAAAAATTTTTTTTTTTTTTTATTTTTTTTATTGTTGGTTCAAATGTTTTTGTTCATTTGTTTAAAAAAGATAAATTTTTTAAAATAATATTATTTTAATATTTCTTTATATTTATAATTAATTTTAAAATTTTTTTATCAAAATAATTAATTTTCACAATTTTATCTCCATAATTTTGTCTTTACAAATAAATTATATTAACAATTTTATTCTCGTAAATTTACCACAAATTTGATATTTCTTTACTTTTTTTCACTTTCTTCTTTACTTTATTTACCTTCAAGAATGCACACATAAATTGATAAATTTTAATAATAACAAAAATAAAAGAGATTAGTTTTATTTGTATTATTAATTTTTTTATATTAATGAATTTAAAAATACTTATAAGTAATTAATTTATAATTAGTTTGTAATTAATTAATAATATTTATATTTTATATTGTAGAAAATAATAATTAAAATATATAAATCTTACAAGTTATATATGTATATAATTGAGAAAATTGGAAAAGTGGAAGATTTTGGATATTTTTGTTGGAAAAATGCGAAAAATGAAATGTGGGACTCAGACGCTCATGCACGCAGCACAAGCAGAGATCTTTCACTCGTGTTACGCACCTGGCGTGTGCCTCTCCAACACGTGACAACGTGGCGGGCATTGGAAGGCCCGCCCGAGCCATGCGCTTGGCGCGTATGTGCCGCTTGACTGGCTTTCTCTATCTCAACAAATGAGCCAAGAAGGAAGGCAGGAATTCCCATCCCCATTCCTTATGAAGTCTTGGTACTGATTTCATTCCCAAAATTAGATTAATATTTTGGGTCGGATGAGCCATATTCTGCTTAAATTTACATTATTTTGATACTTTTTTTTAAAATAAAAATAATGCAAAAAAATGTAACAAAAATATATTATAGTAAATAACACAAAAAAATATTTTTTTGATGGTAAAAACTTTTATTGGTTATTAATGAATACCTCCTTTAAGTTTTGATAAAATAACAAATACATAAAATTAGAAGTTAGAATTACAAATATTTCTCCTAAATGTAATAAAATCTTACCCATAGTTTGTTAAAAATATTAATGTAATATTTTTATTTTATATTTTTAGTATAAAAATAACTTATTAAAAACTTGAATATATAAAAATTATTAATAAATTATTTATACTAATAAAAAATTTTAAGCATATATTTTATTTTTAATAAAATATTTTTTTAACAAAAACAAAACAAAACAAAAAAGGCTAATTATTTATTTTTATATCAAAAAATATTTTTAATAATTTATTTAAAAATTATTAATTTAATAATTTATTAGTAAGTTTTATACATTCAACTTTTTAATAAGTTAATTTTATATTAAAAATAAAAACACAAAAAATTAAATAAAATTATTATATTAATATTTTCAAAAAATTAAAGGTAGATTTGTATTTTTAATAAATTTCATAATATCCAAGAGAGGTATCTATAATTTTTACATATAATTCTATAATTTTTATATATAATTCTATTTACCTATTATTTTAACAAATATACAAAAAGTTATTTCTTAATTACCCAAGTTTTTATATTATATTTTTATATAATTTATTTGAAATTAATAAATAAGTTGAATCGCAAAGATGGTCCACTTTAAATTAGTGTTACAACATGTTAATGGAGGCAAAATACTTGACTTTTTAGCCGGTCGTGTCCTCTCCTCAAACGGAACTAGTCTATGCAAATCATTGTATTCATGAAAATAATTGTCATCTTTGGAATACATAACCTTATTATGTTTTATATTCCATATGGTACTAATAATTTCTTGGGTGAGTTGTTGAATTAAATCGTTATTAGTTGTTACATTATACACCAATTTAGCTTTGGAATAATAGGATGCAAAGTTTTTTAACATATCTAAAATATTATGGATCACCCAACCACCAATCAAGTCGTTGTAGTATAGTGGTGAGTATTCCCGCCTGTCACGCGGGTGACCCGGGTTCGATCCCCGGCAACGGCGAGTTTTTACATTTTTGTCAATGAATTCATTAAAACGGTGCGTTCAGAGCACAAAAAGTTTTTAAAATTAACTGAAACCTTTGAGTTTTAAAGAAGTTTTATTGAATGGGTTCTGTTAACATGAATCTAAACTGCAAATACTTGGGTAAACTTGTGGACAACTGCATTACATCTTTGTCAATTAGCATACAAATTGATGCTGTATGCAGAGAAATTGTTCGGCGATGACGATCCTACAATGTCGTCATGTTGTAATTTAATCAAATAATATTATGGACAAATATCAAAAATGCAATATCATTATGCACATGTCAATAATTTGTGGTCGATTAATATTTCAGTTCACATGTTCAATTGACACCATTCCACAACTTAAAAAAGTTATGTTTTTCAGTTTCTAATGTGTTGCATGGTATGTGAACTAGTTGGAAGGATCAAAGATAAAAACTAACAAAAGACGCAGAACAGCCAGCAGTCACATATTTGCTCGGGGGTCAGCATACACAGCCAAAAGTCACCAGTCGATGGCACAGGTACCAATTTTTATGTTTATGAGAGAAAATTCTATGATCTGATCCATTGGGGAAACTGTAGGAATATTGTAACTGTAAATAATGATCTTCTTTGCCTGGCTTGGAAGTTTAGTTGATATGGCCTGTATGGAATATTATTGTTTCAACCATTATCCGAAGAAGAAATGTTTCACTCATTTTGTTTCATTCCATGGGAACCTGGAAGCTTATTGCAAGTAATAAATGCAAACTTCGAGAATAAACGCAAACTTAGTAGTTGGAAGCATAAGCCTTATTCTTGGAATCCCAAAGTTGTATTACAAGCGCGGCAAGCATATGATTAACTTTTGGGGATCCTGATTGAATTAGAATTATAGCAACCAAATCAGAAGCACCTAGCTAAGAGCAAAATAAAGCAAACCTCACGTGCTGAGTTTAAATTAGCAAATTACTGCAGTTAAGGAATAACAAGATTTCATAGTTCTTTAGGGACATTTCAAACTGAGACCAAGAGGTTCCTGTAAATGAAACTTGAGGTTATGCCACATTCTTATGTCAATTCTTTCTGTCATTGCTTATTCTCCAACTATAATGATGCTTATTCTCCAACTATAATAATTTACTGCATGAGGAACAATCCTCTTTTAATCCATAATTTCGCACTAGTTGAATGAGAAAATGGATCAGTATTTTTCACTGGATGCCAGTGACAACTTCCGCATTCATTTCTTCGTGCTAGTGATTCCAATAAGTTGGTGCAGTGACCATACTTTTGGGCAGTAACTAGGATACAAAGGAGTGTTTATTCAGTGAGTATCACTGGGAGCAAAACAGTTTTCCTTTATAAAAATTGTACAGCTTTGCTACCTAACTCTTTCTTTCTTTCATTTTTCTTTTTCCATTTCTCTTATATGTCTTCCCGATCTTTTGTTTGTGTCTGAGTCTCTGAGTTCTTCCGTCAGTTAATCCTTTACAAGGTCTTCTAAGGAGATTTGATTCATGATAGCTTGGTCCTCCTTTCAGCTTCTATATTGACTTGGGGAGTTGGTGTATCAATTCTAATGAGTGGATTTGGTGGCCCTCATCAGTATTCAGTGCTCAGGGAAGTGTGAGTGTGTAAGAAGCGATGGAGTTTCCTGGATACATTAGAGTTTGATGCGACATTCTTTATGTATCTGACACAGTTTTGCCTTTCTAGTCAACCCGCTTATGCCACGAGATGAGGCTATGTCATGTCCAATGTATTGTGAGTTACTTTTTCCAAACTTAAATCAATCCACATTGACTTTCTCGTTTGAATCTGAGGACGTAACCTTTGATTAGATCATCCCATCACTCTTTTGAGACAGGATCTGACAAAGCCAATTTTCAAATCTACCTATTTCTATTTTCTTTTTAATTTTTTCTCCCTTAGACAATGTTAAAAAGGCATGCGCTTGTTCCGGCTTCGAACACTAAAAATTTAGATGTTTCAATTGTTGAGCCATGCAACCAACTCAAGCGTGTTAGCTCTAATAGTCCTTAACCTGCCCTCGTCTAACTGCAAATAGCCTAGTTTTGCTGCTTAAAGTATTTGCCTTTTGAGGGATGAACTAATGATGTAGTCGAGAATTAAGGTCATAACTGTTCCAAGCAAATCTTGCTATTGCCTTCTTATGTTCTGGTTACTTGAATTTAAATTCAGCAATTCTGAACTTTAAAACAAGAATTTATTCCCTGCTCCCTCTAGTCAATTCTACTATTCCTTGGCATCGATAATTCTGAACCACTGTAGACTGCAGATGGTTTAATATTTAACTTTTTTTAGCATTTTCATTACATGTAGACTTGGTTATTGTCTTCTGAATTATACTGCTCCAAGCACGAATACATTGCATTCTACCATTTAACCATGTGTGTGGTAATTGCGAAGTACTTGAAATCATTTATCCAAGTTATTTATCTATTTCTACATATATATATAGAGAGAGATAGAGAGAGATGAAACTATAGATAACAATATGATATTTGTTTCTAGCAGATAGCCCAGATACAGCTTGGTAGTTCAGAAATCCATATCTTAACACCCCAGAAAAGAAGATATTCTAAAGATGAAAATAGAAGCTAAAAGTAACCCTGATAGAAAGGTACTAGTACTGTCCTATTATAACCGAAACTACTGCTGTTTGACTATAGTTTTACACACACAAAAGAAACAAAAGGGCGAGAGACTATAAGTGGGGTCATGATAAAGTGGGGTCATGATATCTATTTAGCAGAAATCATGGTTTGCTAGAATTAGAAGGATTTGGGTTTGAGCTGGAGCAGAGATTGAGATCAGGAATATTGCTTGAAGCATTAGCTTTTGAGTTTGCCTTGGCCAGTTTCTGTTTCAGTTCAGATAGAAGTGCTTGATTCTCCTGGTTGAGAAGCTGTGCTTTCTTCCTTAGCCTCTCATTCTCCTTCATTATGTAGCAGTTCTGTAGGTACAGCTTGGAGTTCAGCCTTTCCATGACAATGAAAAATACTTTTCAATCTCCCAGTAATGCCCCTGAAAACAAAACAAAAATATCAACAAAAGTATCGTATGGCCATAGGTAAGGAATCTTCTTTATCAACATAGATATTATTTTATATAGCACATAGAGACAGTATAGTTATACTATTTTCAAATCCTGTACCGAAATGATTTAATTAATTTTTTCAAAGAATGTTCCAAACTGAAGAATGTTTAAGAATACTAAAAATATGAAAAGAATATTAAAATATTGCTTCAAATGATATAAAAATACATCCCTTGGTAATAAAAATTTGAAGAAAAAATATTGTTGAATTTGTAATCAACTAAGACAATTTTACCCAAACACAGCAACAAATTCGAGAGAAGAGCAGAACTAGGACAATCAGTATCTAAAAATTTAACAGCTAATGTTTCTGAATGATTTTGATTTTGCTTGTAGTGATTTTTACAGTAATTGCAAGAAATAACAATTAACAGAGTAGAACAGAGCAGGAGAAGGCCAAAGAATGATATAAACATTTTAGGAACACATTGACTATAAATAGAGCAAACGTTCTGTCTGTGACATGAAAGAAGGAGAACTGGAGTTGGAATATCAGTTGTCCACATCTGTACTCATGAAAAACAAGACTCTTTCGGCTGCCCAAACATGAAAGAAAAGGATAAAGATCATAACAAGACCAACACAACAGAGTGAACTTGTGTGTGTCTGAGGAAGTACATATGTAACGTATATATGACTAAATATCTGCAAGTAGTCTGACTTTCGCCTTTATATTTAAGCAAGGAATGTACGATTCTATCCTCTTAGCATAAAGGATTGGGCCGAAAGTTGTTAAAAGACAGAAGGAAGAAAAAGAAAACAACGCCACAGAGCTGGAGATGGACAAAGAAACCATAAAAATGCAAAGAGAAACAAATGTTGGAAAATCCAAGGGAAGAAAATTTCAAAGGAGAGACATTCCCTCCTCAAAATAAGTTGAAACGAGACAACAGCAAAGAAATCCCAAGTACTAAAACCGTGAACTTCCTCTTCTTCTTTGTGTTGTGTTGCCTAGTTACATAAAGATCCCATGGTCCAACCATTCTTGGTGAAAGAAAGCAAAAAAGAAAACAAAAGAAAAAGAAAAGGAGAGAAAGAGAAGAAGAAGAGGGGGGAGCTTCTATTCTCTTTATATTTTCAAAATAGATCACCTTTTGAAGGTGGTTGTGTTGGAAGCTATATTTTTGAGAAGTCACTTGTGAATTGGAGGACAAAGTTATCGAAGAGAGAACCGTTAATATATAGAGCAAAAGCTTTGGACGGAGAGAGGGCAAAATGCAAAGAAAGCAAAAGGGAAAAGCATATGGTGTGTAGGGAGAGACATGCTCTCTCTCCTCTGACACAACAATCATGCATGTGTAAGCATGGAAGACGGCCGGTTAGGGGCGAGGATTTAATGTTTTGGTTTTCTATAATGATGGTGTGGCGTCATGTGAATGATGATGGGTCAGGGGTGTTTTTGTCTTTAAATTGAAATGACAATTATGTGATTTAATTAATTAATTTATTTATTTTTGGCATCAGGGTTTGTAGAAAAAATTTATGATGTGGAGGTTGGCCGTCCCCAAGATTCGCAATGATGGTTTGGATTGGTTCGACTTCGATGCATCATCACAACACTACACCCTCTCCTCTCTTTCTTCATCATATTTTCTCCTTTGTTTTACTTCTCTTCTTCTTCTTCTTCTTCTTCTAATCCTATTTCTATTGCTTTCTTTCATTTATTTTCTTGGCAATAATCATTCTTTGCCGTAATGCAATGTTTCTTTGTTGTAACTCTGAAAAAATGGCGGTTTTTGTGCATTGAGAAACTCAACACTAAAACTTCCACCACCCAGTATAATTTTTATCAATTATACCTGTACATGTATATAGGTTCTTATCATTACCTACCTCTATACTTTAGGGTTAACTTTGGAACACCACGTTAAGGTTTTTAAGACTTTTCGTGTTAGTATTCGCTTATTCAATAATGTGATAGGAGGAGGACAATGAACGTAGTGTCTCTAGAGCTTTTTTAGTCTTTGCAGCATTGATGATGTTTTGTTTTACGTTAAAAGGCAATTGGTTTTGCCAAATTTAGAGTCAGTTTTGAAATAATTATAATAAGGATGGGTCGGGCCAACCTCAGCCAGCCCCTCCCTCATGGGTTGTGAGTGCTTTAACGTGAACATCATGGTTGACAGCATGGTTTTTTGGACGAGTCTATGGGTAAAATTGTCCAATCACTTTCCTTTCAACCCTCGTGGAGCTCGTTCATTTACCCATCAATTCCACTGTTATTAAAACGAAAAAAAAAAAAACAGCCAAAGAAAAAATTAAAAATAAAAAAATGGTTTGACTGGCTTTGCACGGTTGAATTAATATCGGGAAGAAAGTTTACCTTGGTTCAAAAATAGATGGGACAACATGTGTACATTGAGTGGACAAGGAAGGAGCATGCAGAATGATTTGTCTGCATGGTATTGGTCTTTAGCCAAACACAAAAGATCGGGACATTAGATTGCCCCCTTTTTTCTTTTATTTATTTATTTGGTCAAAAAAATTATATATATTTCTTGCACGTGGGCAAAAAATTACACGTTTTGTTGTTCACAATTTTCCCTTTAGGTCACGTGGCAAAGATTGGTTTCTTTGATTAAATGTTTATCCCTTCATATTTATATAGATCAATGGAAAAAACAATATTAATTAAATTTTTTTTTTAAAAAAAAAGGCAAAATTCTTTGTCCTTTGAATGAAATAAATCTCGATGGATTTTTTTAATTATATTGCAAAATTAAAAAAGTAACTACGGGAGTCTTTATTACATATAATTGTTTTTCTTTTTTTTTTTAGGCTATGGTGTTCTAGTTGAATGAAGCACTTATGTACTAAAGGTGCAAAATGTGGAGGGTCAATGCATGAATACAAATGGGTGCTAATTTGAGCCATCCTTTGTTATTTGGATGTATTAAAATAGTCTAATGTAAATAAATTTATTTAATAATTATATTAAAAAATAAAAATTATAATTATATTATTTATTTAATATTA
>CP135545.1:5423183-5569661 GCA_032402905.1 Khaya senegalensis | reverse complement strand
AATATTAAACCTCTCACGTATAGATTAAATGTATGTATTATTATGTAGACTCAGCAAACCATTTCAAGAAATTAATGATATTCTCTTTAATTTGGTGTGTGAAAGTTTTGAAATTTTGTTCATTTGGTAATCTATCTTTGTTGTTCACCTAACCCACAAATGAATCCAGACTCACCACCAACCATGCAATAAATTGCAATCTTTGACACTAATTTTAGGCTTACACTCCATAATCACTTCCCTTATTGAACATAACCTACGGGATAAGGAGTTTCAAATAATAATAATAATAATAATAATAATAATAATAATAATATGATGATGTATTTACAAGTTGTTGGCACATATTTATTAAATGTTTTATCAATCTTATAAAATTATTAATTAGTTGAATTAGTAATGGAGTTATTGTTAACAAAAATACAAAACACACTTTCAAGCATTAAATCTCTTCGCACTTTTGGAACAGCAAGATTATTTCAGCAAACAAAACAATTCTCTTCTTGTCAATGGAGATCACAGAATAAATAATTAAGCAAACAAACAAACAATTCAATATTAATTTACCGCCGTCATGCATTAACGACCATGAAAATTGGAATTACCTGTTGAGGAGAAGAAGAATCATGATTATCTGGGTGAAGTAGAAACAGAATCTGACGAGGCGGTGGACGAACATATCTCGAAACAACGCCGCTGAAGAACACCGCTAAAGCTGCGGCAATTATTTCTAACCTAAAATAATGTCGACGGCCGTGAACCGCCACGGCCATGGCGCGGCGGGGTGGAGAGAGACGAACCTTTGAAGAACGAAACGAAGAAGGAGAAAGAAAGGAAATAGTTTTCGACTCTCACGAGAAATTTTCAAGTTCAAGGAAATTTGTTTCTTGCTATCCTAGTATGGATACAGCTACAGAAATGAACTGTACATTTTATTTTATTGTCCCGAGATGTGATTTCCCGGCATTAACGATCCAGACAAATACTCAAGAATTGGGTGAGTTCGCACGTGGGAGTGTATGTGGACGACAAGTGCAACCTGAGAATATTCCTGGCATCTAATTTCTGAGCTGGAATTTCCTTTATGTTAATGGATTGATTTGCATTACTGCCACGGTTTCTGTTTCCAGTGACTTACTTGGATTCACGCATTCTCTTTCCAAATTTCATTTTCAATAATTGATTAGAACGTTTAATATATTGAAAATATCATCAATCATATTTTGAAACAAACTCCTTACAAATTATATTCATACAAGCTAAAGCTAATGTAAAAATATTTTACTATTTGGCATATGAGTTGTGACACAGTCAAAATTAAATGTTTGAGAAATTATTATGATAAAATCGTAAAATTAAATAGATTAAATTTTAAAAAATAATAAACAAATTAATAAAGTATTTATTTTTTAAATTCATTGTCATTATTTTAAAATATAAATTTAGGGATAAAATTTTTATTATTTTTTAGCTTGAAGATAGTTGGTAGATGAAATGTTTAATTTTTAAAATTGGTAGGTAAGATTTTAACTTGTGATAAGCGATTTTATATTTATATTTTTGAATATTACAAAATTAAAATTAAAATAGTTTCTAAAATTTTACTATATTTTAATAAATGTTTTATTTATTTTTACAGTATTTAAGAAAATTTATTACCAAGAGAATTTAATGAAGTTCAAAAGCCATATATATGTCAAAAAAATTTCAAAATCAATAAGAAATAAAGGGTAGAGCACCTAAGCGCCGAACAAGCAATACCTAGTAACTGAAATAAAGAAAAATATCACAAAATTTGCTACAAATCGAGAGCACAGCACATAGATGCTACGTCACACTACAATAACCCCTTGCCTCAGGATGTTACTACAGTAATTCAGCTACAGTGATTATGAATAGTGTTGAGCGCCTTGGCGCCTAAAAACAGGCCTAGGTGCTAGACGATGAAAATAGAAAAAATATTTTTTTCTTCTAATTATCCAAAGAAAGTTTGGGGCTATTTTAAAACTTCTTCAAAACATATAAAAAGAATTACCGAGAGAGAAGAAAAAGAGAAAAGAAGAACTTGAGAATCTTAGAGAAAATAGTAAAATTTCATCATCTTAACTTAAAATTTAGATTTAATTTCTTTCTTTTTCTTTTCTTTTTTACTTTTCTTTATTTAAGATATTTAATATAATAAGTATGGTATTATTTTTCTCTCATTATGAACTAACTTTAATTTCTATATATGATATAGCAAACAATGATGTCGTGACTTTTATTTATTTAAAGTAATTAAAATTTATTTTTATTAGTTTAGTAGTTTGTATTGTTCTTAATATTGATTGATAATTGACTATTATTTAAAAAATTTAAAATTTATAAAAAAAATTTAACAAAAAAATTTATGATTTAATTCTTGTGTTGAATGTAAGATAAAAAGATACTTACATATTTTGTATAATTGTTGTGTGAAACTATAGCATTTAATGCGTTTTTACTATTTTCATTCAAATAAGAATATAATGGGTTGGTATTTTTAAATAATTTCGTTATAACTCTAAAAAAAATTAAACAATATCTATAATGTTATTAATTATCAATCACAATTTAAGTTTTGTTTATCAATAATAGATGGAGTTTTAGGAGATTAATTTTGACGAAATCAAATGTCATAAAACTCTCTTTTTATTTATTTTTAATTTTATTTTTACTTATTTTAGTGTAATTGTTAGTTAAATTTTAGTGTAAATTGTCTCATTATTCAAGTCATTAAGACAAAATTAAGTTAACATAAATTAGTATTTAAAATAAAAATAATTAATCTTTGTGAGAATAATACTTACTCATTACTTTAGTACTTATTTATAATAGTATGCACTTGTATTTGTGTAATTTTTCACAAATTTTTCACTTATCTCATATGATTTACTTATGATTACTTGTGTGAAAATATAGTATATGAATTTCTTACTTTAGGACCATTCTCATTTTAATTTAATCTAAAATAAGGCAAGCATTCCTCGTTTGAAAGTTCAAGTTTTCATCCCATTCTTTATCCTTGAATTCTCTGATTTTTTTGCCTTTATTTTTAATAGATATTAGTTATTTTGAATTAATTTAATTTATATTTTATTCAATTTAAAATTATTCTTATTTTATATTTTTAAAACAAACATCAATCATAAATTTAAACTAAATTATATTAACAATATAAAAAAAAATGATATTTACAATAATAACATACTCAAACAGAATGGTATTAATAATTTAAAAATTTTAAAGATACCATTACATTATAATGCATTACATTTACTAATTATTTTTTGATTATATTCAGAAATTCTTGTTTTTACTATTTTAAAAACTATTTGCTAATAGTAATAATTTCTTATAAGAATGTTTGAATTTTTCTGTCTTCCTAATTCTTATCAATAAAACATTACAAAATATACTTGTCCATTATTTATCATTCATTTTCTAGACATCTTAGATTGCTTTCGAATATTTGACTTGTCCATTTAGAGACTTCGCTCAAATATTGAGTGAACAAATAATTGTTTGTTGAAGAATAATTTTAACACTATCTTTATTTTAAAAAATAAATTTTTTTGAAAATATAAATATCACAACACAATTTTAAAAAAAGTTATAATACTAAACATATTCTATTAGTGAAACATACCAATCAAAAACCCTTTTCATTTTTTTTCTAAGAACATAAATAATATATATAAAAGAATAAATTAATTATTATCGTTATTCTCTTAGTCAAAGTTTGTCATTATCTTTTTGGCATTACATCATTAGTGTTAAAATATTCATAAATTTACCATGTTTATTATTGTTTATTATTAAAGGTGTATATTGAATTCTAGTTTATAAACGAGTCTCAACTAAACACGAAAAAGCATATTTTATCACTCAAAGTTCAACAAGAACAAGAGAAAATGAGGCTTTTAGTTAATCAATTAAGACATTGTTAATTTCAATATTTAGATTTCTTGTTCATTACAAAAACAGTTATTTAATAAAGCCGACATATTTGAGCTTGTCATTTTACTGCCGAGAAAATGAGTGGATTACTTATCAGTCCAAACTCTTGACTTGTATGTTATTATTTTAGCTTTATAAAATCAATTACTCCACCGTGATCTTTCCACATAGATTCAATCAACGGTGGAGAAGGATTGATCCATCAAAATTGGAAGTGAGTTGTCACATGGCCTAATAATCTTTATTAGTAGATTCCGTAGGATATTCTAATTAGGACTTGCACGCACGTTTTAAGTGGTTGAGATGTCACCAAATTTCTTAATAATTTTTAGCCGTTACACTGTGAACTTGGCAGCAAGGCATTGCATGTGAAGGAATGTGAAACATTATTAAAAATATTTCAGTGATTCGTTTCAGTTTACAAGAAATAAGGAATCATACCGTCAGTATCCGGATTTCCGGACACGGCTGGCTTCGGTTCATGTAGCCTAGTTTACACCAGCCTGTTTTTATTTATCTATTTATTTGTTTGTATGTTTTGACCAGCTATAGTAGAACAAATATCGTACTCGTTCAGTAAATATTGTTACAGGGCGCTTATTTTTTCCTTTTTCTTTGTCTGAAATTAACCTTCTAAAAAAGGTAAATGCTACACTGGCGGTACACTTAATAAAACTTGCTAAATTATATGCATAATTTAACACGTCTCTGCTCACGTCTCTGCTCATCTAGATAAGCAGTCATGTTGTTTTTCGTAAAATGAACGTGCTAAATTATTCAACGAGGTTTTTTCTTTGCTTTTAATGCTATCACATCAAAATTTCACATACCCCTTATTCTCAATCTCTTGTGGCCACTAATTTAGCAAACTGGACAAGAAGTCCAGCCAAAAGCTAAGCTGAGTAAGCTAGCTACCTACCCACCTAGCTAGCTGCAAATGCATAACCAGAGAGGGAAGAAGCGCGGACTTCTGCGTCCGCCGTGCGTTCGTTGCGGTAAGCATATCCAACTTTAATACTATAATGAATTTCCTTCACGCCATTGCAACTCATAACAATTTACAATTTTTCAAACTTTCGAAACCCCTTTTTGTACCCCTCTCCACCTTAAACATCACAACTCATTTATCCCCGGCTCATAAAAATATGGACAAATTATTCACCCCAGCCTTTCCTTTCCTCTTCTGTGTCTGCTTTTTCCCTCAAATATTTCTTCAATCTCCTGTATCTGCCGACGAATATTTTGTCCGACAACCTCCCCGCAGTGTTATTCAGACTCCACACCATCGTTCTGAATCTGATCCTCAACAGGTTTGTGTTTCTCTTATAATCTGATATATTTCTCACCCATTTTTTTCTTTGTCAATAATTTGTTTTTTTTAAAGGTGCATGTTTCACTGGCGGGGAAAGATTACATTAGCGTTTCTTGGGTTACAGATGATAAGAAGGTACAGTCGATGGTTGAATATGGAAAAATACCAGGGAAATATAATGCAATGGCGACTGGAGAACATACCTCGTATAAATTCTTCTTTTATAACTCCGGCAAGATTCACCGCGTTAAGATCGGACCTCTTGAGCCAGGAACCGTGTATTATTACAGATGTGGAGGTCAAGGCCCCGAGTTTTCCTTCAAGACACCTCCTGCAAATTTTCCCATTGAATTTGCCGTTGTTGGTAAGTAAGATGTTTATATGTGAAGCTCTAGATATAGCAATTCTTAGTCATAGGAAATAGCACCAATATTCCTTCATAAATTGGTAAACTTTGATTTGATCCGTTTGTGGTTTTCTGTTAATTATAAGGTAAGTTATGCTCATCGATTTATGAAATAACTTAACACATGCATGAATCAAAAGTCTATTTACTTTGGCAGAAGCTCTTTCAAGTTTAATTTGCACAATATCCTACAAATGGAACCAACGCACAAATCAGAATTGCTTTTTCATAAAGTGCTTTTGAAGCTAATAAAACGTGCTTTAATTGGCTTCATTTTGTGGGTCTGTGTTAGTTAGTCGGTTAGTGCTTTAAGCGTAAGCTAGTGTACCAAAAAGGAAAGGCTGATGAGTGTACACTTCTTATGCTAAGTGTTTGGCTTTTTGAACGACTCTTTCATTTCATTTTTTTTGTGTGTGTCTGGGCCTCCAGGTTTATGCTTGCATATCTTTGCAGCAGAGAGCGGCTTGGCTCTTCTAGATTACAGATTAGCCCATGGCACTAATAGTAATATCCATGCAATCCCATCCAAATTATTCTCAAAGAAAACTCATATATTTTACTCTAAGGATCCAAATGATATCACACGTTTATAGGCGTCCTTTTATGGTGCGTTCAGATAATTTCCATTATTCAATCTGTTTCAGTTTAGACCTTAGAGATAAAGCTTAATTAAATTAGTGTTAGAAATGCACTGACCAGCTGGCTTTTCTGCAAGAGCCAGCAGAAAACATGCATCAGGATTTATCTTCCTTATTTATTTTTCTGTTTTAATACCGTAAACCATGATTCTCAACAGTTAATTCTCAATTTATTTTGTTCTGACAGGAGACCTTGGACAAACGGAATGGACAGCATCAACCCTTGAACATGTTGGCAGCAAAGACTACGACGTGTTTTTATTACCGGGCGATCTATCATACGCAGATTTTCAACAAACGCTTTGGGATTCATTCGGCCGTCTGGTTGAGCCGTACGCGAGCCGCCGTCCATGGATGGTGACGGAGGGAAATCACGAGATAGAAATTATTCCGATCATCTATCCTCACGGCTTCAAGGCCTACAACGCGCGGTGGCCGATGCCGCATGAAGAGAGCGGATCGTCGTCAAACCTGTACTACTCGTTCGATGTCGCCGGAACTCATATTATAATGCTAGGATCATACACGGATTTTGATTCTGATTCTGCTCAGTATAAATGGCTTGAAGCTGACTTGGCTAAGGTTGATCGGAAGAAGACCCCATGGATATTTGTGCTGCTGCATGCTCCGTGGTATAATACTAATACTGCTCATCAAGGGGAAGGAGAAAGCATGAGAAAATCCATGGAAGGTCTATTGTACAAGGCGCGAGTCGACGTCATTTTTGCCGGGCATGTTCATGCATATGAACGATTCGTAAGTTCCTTTATTTTTAATGCTATATTTTCTCCTGTTTATTATTATTATTATTTCATTTATCTGTTTGATTGCAGACTAGGATTTACGATAACAAGGCTGATCCATGCGGTCCAATGTATATAACAATTGGAGACGGAGGGAACAGGGAAGGACTGGCTTTAGAGTAAGTGATCTTTCTTTTTCTTTTTTGAATTTAAATTAATTTTTCTATTCTCGTTTCAGCTCTTTCATCCATCGAACATATATTTGAATGTTTCGTGTTGTGTTGTTTCGTATGGGAAGGTTCAAGAAGCCAGCATCTGCACTTTCGCTGTTTAGACAATCAAGCTTTGGGCATGGACGATTGAAGATACTGAACGAAACAAGTGCTCACTGGTCATGGCATCGCAACAATGAATCAAACGCAGTAATGGCTGACGAAGTTTGGCTTGAAAGTTTAAGCACTTCTAAACTATGCTCCAGTAATTTTGATGCCCAAAAATCATCATCTTCTTCATCGTCATCAGTCACCAAAGACGAACTCTGATCTGATTACTACAAATAAAAAACTTCAACTTGAAAGCTTGGGGTCCAAGTTTACTGAAGTTACAACATAAAAGATTTTTTTTTTTTTTTGGGTTTTGTTTATAGGTAGGAGCTGGACAACTTGTCAGAATGTCTTCTATGCTTAGCGAAATAGCTTCCCAGGTTTTGTCAAATCCTATAGCCTGTACTTGTAATTCCAAGGGTATTTTTCTATTTGTAATTTGAAGGTTTAAACACCACAACGATTGTTTGTTTTTTATTTATCACTTAAAGTATGATTTTCAAATATTTATGCTATAATAAATTTTCGTGACTTATATACGAGTGAATGTATTTGAGAGTTTACCCAAATTCCGATTAAAAAAAATATAGAAAAAGAAAAAAACTACCCAGATATTATTATTTTTCAATCATGAAGATCTTTCTGAAGCATTTCTTTTTCAATTTAGTACTAAAACTTGATAATCACATTTGAGTAGAATTAACTACAAAAATTGATGTTACGACTGTTTGAATTAGTTATTTAACAACAATCTTAAAACATACTTATAGATTTTATTTAAGGTGTGTTTGATAGAGTTTATCTATTCATCTATAAAGGTATAATATGTTAAATCACTAATTTTAAGACATTTATAGTTATATGTACATGATTGGCAATCTAATAGAGGTTCAATTGAGATATTGTGATCCGTTACTCCAAATTAAACTTTATGTATATCTCAAAGTATTAAAAATTATTGTGGGAACGATTAATAATTACTAATGTCAAGTATTTTTTTTGTGCGTTCCGCTTGTGTCCCGGTATAATACCAGTAGGTTATGTTTGGTTAGCTAGGCTGAACCCAACCTGACTGGAGATACTATTTGCACAAAATTAAATCCGAGCTATGTTTGGTTGGCTACTTGGGTTGGACTGGGCTGCATTAAATATAGATTATAATGCATTCCAGCCTCGCAAGTACTAACTTGTGCTCGCCTACGAGTTGGCCTCAACTGTTTTCTTATATTTATATATATATATATATATATATATATATTTATATGTGTGTCTGTGTGCGCGTGTGTATAAAATGATTTAACATTATATTAAAATAATTTATATTATTACTTATTTTATAGATAAAACATAATATATTGTTGTTCTCATTAGAATATATATTACCACGTTATTTTACTTTATTAAGAATATTTAATATAATAAGTAGGATAATATTTTCTTTTATTATTTTTCATTATAAACTAAATTTATTTTATAGAGACATGATTTAATTATAATATTATGACTTTTATTTATTTAATATAATAAAAATTTATCTTCATTGGTTGAATGTTTTGTATTGTTTTTAATATTTTTAAATAATTACTTATTATTTAGATAATTTAAAATTTATAATAAAATTTTTAAAAAATAAATTTATGATTTAGTTCTAATATTAAATATCATAAAGTTTACCATAAAAATATATTTGTATGCTTTGTGTAATCATTGCATGAAATTATAATTTTCAATATATTTCAACAACAAACATATAATAAAAATTCACAAACAAATATTCAACAAGAAACATATATTTGACATGTAATATTATAGTTATAATATTTTATAATAAAAATATAATAAAAATTCTCTAATATATGCAAAAATATTGTCAAATGTATGAAAGTTTACTAATGTGGTTAAATGTATGTCTAGAGGGAATTCGAACATTGTTGTAGTAGCTTTGATTAAAGAAAAACTAATTGAGTGAATTAGTTACAAGAGTTGTTGACTTATGAAAGAATTGCTTTGAGAGAGAGATAAATTTGGGATAGATTTAAATTGAAAGTGTTATGAAAGCCTTTGTTTTTATTCATCAAGGATAAAAAGGTTCAAACAACAAAATTTAAGGGTCCAAATAAACAACAATTTGTGTATGGTCAAAACCCATTACAGGACCCTATAGGGATCTTACTTGAAATGTTGTTAATAGGCTACAAATTACATCTATAAGAAATAATGAACATAAAGAACTCAATAATTATGTTAGGACAAGAAACTCAGTGATTATTCTAATATGAGAATATACAACTTTTACAATGATGATAGAATTTGACTAACATGAACAACTTAATCACCAATAACTTTAATAGATATAAGAAAAGTCTCATACACCTAACAAATGAAAATATACTAATTTTTGTTACTAGATAGTTTAATGTTAGTAAAATTTGAAGACTAAACTAAGAAAAGAGAGTTTTGAGCAACCGAAAAATAACCTTGCTTCTTCTTGATTGTATTTCATGTTTTGATATAGAGAACAATATGTATTTATACACTTTAGAGGGAAAAAACCTAGTTAAAAGTAACGATAAAGGATCACATTTACAAAGTTGGGAATTATACTTATGTTTTGTTGTGATATGCATAAAAAAAAAAACTATTATAATGAGTTGCGATGGCTATTTGATAGTGTGATACTATAGTGAATCAACTTGTGGTCTTGAAGCAAAAGTGTCTTTCTTAGCAAGCAAAAGGAGCAACAACGAAAGCATTGCATAGATGGCATCTTGATATGAGATCATTGTTGACATGGCATCTAGCTGGTTTAACTCCCCTTTTTAAATTTAACTATCTATTAAGACATTAAGTTTGTTCTTTAAGTATCCGAACTTGTCATTGGATAATGGTTTGCTTAAAATATTTGCTATTTGTGCTTTTGTTAGGACGTACCTGACCTCTACTTCTTATCTTGCAATTCTTTCTTTAATATAATGAACATCTACTTTTATATGTTTGGACTTTTCATAGAATACTAGATCTTTTGCCAAAAAGATTGCACTATGGTGATCACACCAAATGATAGATTTTCGAGTAGGTTTTATGTTCAATTTAAATAGGAGGGAATTTAGCCATGCTAGTTTATAAGCTATTAAAGCCAATGATTGATATTCTAACTTGATACTTGATCTTGCTACTATTTTCTACTTTTTAGAGCTCCAAAAGACTAGATTACCTGCTAAGAAAATTGCATAACCACTAGTAAATCTTTTGTTATATGCATCCCCAGTTTAGTTAATATTCAAAAACCTTACCAAATTTATTTTTTCTTCTTTTAAGTAATAGAGCCTATGGTTATGAGTTCCTTATAGGTATTTTAGAAACCTTTTGTATCTTATTCAATGTTGAAGTTTAGAATTTTCTTAGAACTGACTTAATTTGTTCACACTATGAGATATTTATTATCTAATGAGTGTGGCATATTGTGATACACTTACCAAACTTTTGGATAATGTTTTGTCACTAAAATCATTTCTTATATGCTTTGAGAATTTCTCATTGGTGCTTACAGGTGTTAGCATAGCTTTACAATCCTTTATTATAGTCTTCACCAAGATATCTTAAATATATTTTGCCTAACACATATATAGCCTTTGATTGTCCCCTTTTATCTCTATTCCTAAAAAATAGCTGAGGATCCCAGAACCTTTCAAAAGAATGTTTTATCAAGTTTTGGAATTGCCACTTTGATTTTTACCTTAGCACTACCTGTGATGAGTATGTTATTAATATAAACTAGTAGAATGATGTTGCCATTTTTACATGATATAAAGAACAAAGATATGCTTGCTTTCAAGTTTTTAAAACCCTTGCTAATAAAAGCACATATCAACCTTTCATCCCATGCTTTGAATGCGTTTCAGGCCATATAAAGCTTTGTTAAGTTTGTATATATGTTTAGGCTTTTTCACATCTTTGAAACTTTTTATTTGTTCCATGCAGACTTCTTCACCCAAATTACCATTCAAAAATATATTATTAATATCTACTTACTTGATGTCTTAATTATGTTGTAATGCTAAGTTAATGACCACTCTCACAGTTGAAGACTTAACCGTATGATTAAAAGTTTCAACCAAATCTATACTTATTATTTGATGAAAGCCTTTTATGACCAGCCTTACCTTGTGTTTAGCTACTATTTCGTCTGGGTTATGTTTTAGATTAAACACCTATTTGTTTCTTATTACCTTCATTTTTAGCTTGGCAGGTACAAGATTCCAAGTTTTGTTTTTCATTAACGCATTGTATTCATTAATCATTGCTTGTTTCCAGTTTTGATCTTGTATTGCTTTTGCTACTATTACTAGTACAAACTCATCATGGTTATTTTTCTCGATCTGGTATAACTTAGGCGTGTAAATTTCATCCTTGGATCTTGTAACCATAAAATATATGTTAAGTTTTTGGAAAATTTGGTTTCGTAGTAAGGAGTAAAGTATATGTTTCAGAAGTGTGTTCTGGTTTGTTTTCAAGTCTTTTTACCATTGCTTCATTTTGTTAAACATTTAGTTACTATGCAAAATTTTTAAAGTTTGAAGATGCTATTGTTGAAGTGGTTTGAGATGATATTTTGTCAATTTCATTCCTTGCAAGAGAAAGCTAAAGAACTAGAAGAAGTGATAAATAATCATAAACATTTAACCTAATAGAGGACTCACTAGTTTAACCTATAAGGAAATTAAATTTGTAAGGAAAGTCATATTTATTAAAGGTTACATGTCTTGCCATATAAGTTTTTCCTTGTCCATCAAGACATTTGTATCATTTATGATCTAGACTATAACCAATAAAAGCATATTTAATAGTGTAAAAATTAAGTTTTTCCTTACCCATCAAGTTTTTTTCCTTGCCCATCAAGACACTTGTATAATTTATGATCTAGACTATAACTAATAAAAGTATATTTGATAGTGTAAAAATTAAGTTTTTCCTTACCCATCAAGACTTTTTCCTTGCACATCAAGACTTTTTCCTTGCCCATCAAGACACTTGTATCATTTATGATCTAGACTATAACCAATAAAAGTATATTTGATAGTGTAAAAATTAAGTTTATGTTAGTGGTAGGGTCTGAGTAGCAGGCATATCCATAGATTTTTAAAGAGAAACAATCAAGTTCCTTATGCTATAATATATCAAAAAGTGTATTAAAATTTAATAAAAATGATGGCAATTTATTTATAAGGAATATTGAGGTTTCCAATGCTTCTCACCAAAAATTTAAAGGAAGTTTAGCTTGTGCAAAGAAGGTCAAATCAGTCTTTGAGATGTGCCTATGCTTTTCTTTTTTCAATGACTCAATTTCAAATAAATGTATATAGACATAAGGGTTTCATCTTTAATCCTTATGCCTTTAAGATTAGTTTTAAGAGTTTGAACTTTGTGTCCATGTCAGTTGTAAGGTAAAAATTTTCTTATCTAAATATCTTTCAACCTGATTTTTAAAATTAAGAAATGTAAGTAATACTTCTGCTTTGGTTTTGAGAAGGAAAATCGAGGTAAATTTGCTATAATCATCAATGAGACTTATATAGTATTTGTAATTGTTAATCAAAGATATGTAAGCTAATGTATATTATTTTCAATGATTTTTTTTTTTGTTTTGAATTGACTTGATTTAAGTGATAATTTATAATTTTTACCATATTAGCAGGCTTCACAAAAGGAAGGAAAGTGAATTTTGTTAATAGACTTGAAGTTCTTATATGATGACATAATTTTTATAAGTACTTGATCATTGAGATGATCAAACTTCCTATGAAGAACTTCTACAACTCTAGCTAGTTCAATAGACTTAGCATCAACTCTTTTTGTTGGAAAATTAAAAATTGACTCTGAGCTAACTTAATTCTAAGGACTAATTAAAGTAGAGAGATTAAAAATAGACAACATGGACTCTTTATTAACTTTATTTTCTAAGTTCTTATCTTCAGTTACTCTCTTATTCTTAAGCAAATATAATCCACTCTCAGCCACTCTTCAAAACGACACCTTCATGTTCTTGTCCTTCACATAATAGCCATTGTCATCAAATTCCACAATAAGGTTATTATCTTTGGTAAGTTTAGAAATGTTGAGTAAATTTTTAGTGATGTGTGGTACGTACAAGATATTTTTCAATTTCAATGACTCTTTTCTTTTAACATAGAAGTTATTATTCCTTATATGTAGAATATTAAGTCTTTTTCTATTGCCTATTATAAGTTTTTGGTTATCTTTGTATTCGTTCTTGATTGATAGGTTCCCAAGCTACCTTGTGACATGGTTGGTGGCTTTTAAGTTAAGGTATTAGCATGCTTTTCTATTTGGCTCTTAAAAGGACACGAATGCTGAAGATTGCCTTAATTGCTAGTGTTTTGTAGGTTCAAATTCTTGATCAAATCTATACCAGTACACAATAGTTGTATGGCAAACTTTACTACAAATTTATATGTCGGTTTAAACTGACTTTTAGATTAGGAAGTTCTTCCACTGCATCTGCCTTTGCTACCTTCACTTGTGGCTTGAAAGGCTTAGTTTCTACCTTCTGAGTTAGTTCTTTTTTGCTGATTCTAATTGTTGTTGCTATTGTATTTAGTGTTAGCTTTAACTTTAATTTTATCTAAAACGTTGTCAAGTTCTAACTTGTTCTCAAAGATGAAAAGTTATCAATATACATCATTTAGTGTCAAGAGTTTTAACTTTGAAGAGATGTTGACAACAATAGCATCATACGACTATTAAGAATATGTTCCATTAGATTTTCTTCAAAAAGACTTTTTTTCAATTATTGTTAAGACATCTGCTAGACTTCTTATTTGTGAGAAATAGTCATTCATGCTCATGCTTCCTTTTTGGTGCTCTGGAGTTAATTCTTAAGTTGTATTATCTTGGCATGGAATTAAGATGAGTACAATCTCAAAAATACATCCTATAGCTCTGTGGATGTCATATAATTTGTAAAACAAATTAGAGCACTTTGTGAGATTGTGAAGAGCAGCCAACTCAATAAGAACCGGTCTTATTACTTCCATAGCAAGAAAGTTGGACTTTTAGTTGTGATTATGTCTTGATTCTCATTTGTTGATTTGGTGTGTCTCTTGAGTATCCTTATGGTGCTATCTATAAAACCTTTTAGAATTTGAATTTTTCACACTAGAAGTTATGCATATCTAGCTTGATTATGTACTAAATGAGAGACTGATGTGGATTTGTTAGTTTTGTGTAATCAATGCATTATTTTGATTAGGATTCCTAGTGTTTTCAACAATGCTTGCCATTGAATAGCTCTAATATCAAGTAAAATTTGAAGATTAAAGTTGAGAACATAGTTTTAAGCAGTCAAAAAATAAGTTTGCTTCTTATTCGTTGTATTTCATATTTTGATACAAAGAGAACATGTATTTATACACTTCAGAGGGAAAAAAAAATACCCTAACTAAAACAATGATAACAGATCACATTAACAAGATAATTATAGCTGAGAATTATACTATTTGTTTTGTTATAATATGAACCAAAAAGGTTGTTGCAATGAGCTACAATAGATGCTTGACATTGTTGTGTACTACAGTCAATCAACTTGCGGTCCTAAAACAGAGATGTCTTTCTTAGTAAGAAAGAAGAGCAACAACAAAAGCATTGCAGAGGTGGCATCTTGATCTAAGATGGTGCTGATATGGCATCTAGTTGGTTTAACTATATTAAAGCATGATAATATGTAGCATGATATATAGCACATACTACAAACAAAGATTTGTGAGAATAATCTTCCTTATAATTTAAAAAAAAATCTACCAAAAGTAATTTTAATATTATAATATTATTATTTTTTAAAAATTTTATTCTCTTATTTAAGCCTCAAAAAAAATTTTGAGATTAACAAAGAAAACATTTATAAGATAAAAAGATATTGAAAAAAAAAATTAAATATTCTTACATCCATAAGTGACTCAAGAGTTTTTGGGCAAGAATTTTTTAGATGTGTTTTTATTGAAATAAGGAAAAAAAATTATTTACTAAATTTTATTTTTAAATATTTTTTATTTAAAATTATTAATGAAAATTTTTTATTACAGTTTTGCTAATTATTAGTTAAATAATATAGTTACTTATTTAAATTTTTTGGAAACATTGTTGAACAATTTTATTAACGTTCATTTAGAAAAATTTGAAAAAAAAAATTGTCATATGGAAGAAATTGTTAATAATAGATACTTTTTAATAATACATATATTCGGAAAAGAAGATTTATTTTTTTGTGTGTACACGTGTGGGCATATTCAAAAAAGTGATTACATTAAACACAGTATTTTTGTTTCAATCTATAAAACACATTTTAAAATGGGTACACGCTTAAAGTGATCTATCTGTTGTAATATGACTGCCTAAAAGATGTACTCTCAAAGGAGAAGATTATTCTTTTAACCAAACATCTGCGGATCCAATCACACGCTCTTATGCCTTCATGGACTTCCGTGGTAGAATCTACCGCGCAGGTGTATTGCATTTTCATGAGCGTGATTTGGCCAAGAGTTTAATATTATTCTCTGGGGGCCCTGATCTTTGGCAACTAAGGGCTTATAAAGGCAGCTCCTCTTGTTGGTTGTTAGGTCTTCGAACTACATTGAACAAACTAGAACGCCCTCAATTGCTTCCTGCATCTGCTAGTTGCCTACGGTTCAAGAGGGTACCATTGCACCTTTTTTGTGTTTTTGTGTGTTGTACTTGAAACGAATAAAAAAAATATTAAAATAAATAAAATAAATAATAAATAGTACTTAAAATATATAATAAAAAATTTAAAATATAAATAAATAATATTTAAAATAATTTTAAAAATATTTCAAAAAATTTTTGAAAAAATTAAACAAATAAAGATATTGTTACCTATGTACCATAATGAATTTCTATTTTAAAATGTCAAATTAACTTTGTCTCGTTTAAGCAGTCACCACATTGTATTGTTCAATGGTGTAGAAGAGGAAAGCATTGACAGCTTTTCTGAGTTAAATAGCATTAATTGTTTTTATTTTTTTTAATTAAAAAGCAAGTGATTGTAATATGACTACAAAATATGAGGTTTGAAAATGAAGGCATGTGAAACGAGATAACGCGACTTCAACAATAAAACTAGTTTCTTCAACAAATGATAATAATTAAATAAATTTGACTTCAAAAACAAAATTAATATTTATCTATTTTAATAATACTCAACTATTATAATTAAATTATTAAAAGCTTTATAACTATCAATTAATACAAAAGAAATGTTGTTAGCGTATTTGACCTGTTTTCTTTTAACAAATAAAAGAAATTAAATGAGATAATACTACGTAAGAGTGCAGGCACATATTAATAAGACAGTGATAATATTGTTTATTGTTAACTGTTTTGTTTTAATAATATTCTTTACAATATTCTTTATAACATTGTTATTAGTAAAAACGTACCTTGATATGGCAAAATAGCAATGAATTTTAATTGATTGACAAATATGGGAATGCAACTCCAAAGGTAGTCGGTCCAATCTTATATGTTAGGTTCTGTATTAATGCAGCATGTACAAGAGTTCTAAATGACCTACGGGATTGAAAAGTAAGTTGATAAAACACGTTTCTATTTTTGGATTCTCGGCCTAAAAAAGATTCCCACCATAATAAAATCATCAATTAATTCATCGATTGATTGATTGCACCTACTAAATATCGTGACACTGAAAGGAAGCTGTGATTTGATTTGATGATCATCCATTAGCAGCATGCCAACAACAACAACAGTTAGTGCAAACCTACCGGCCCTTCTCTAATCTATCCATTGATAACAGCTATAGACAGCGCCAGCACCAGCACCAGCACCATGCATTGGCAGATGCCTTCTCACGATTGGCTGCTGCCTGCACGTTGCAGCAGTTCCCAATCCCACACAGACAATTCATTACCCCAAATCGAAACCAACTTCATCACAGAATCTACACCCAACTGGAAGATTAAAAACACCCGAATTTTTAATCCATACTTTTTTACATGCAGTAAAAAAAAAAAAAGAAAAAAGAAAAAAGAAGCCACATTTTAATCTTATATTAAAATAAAATTAAGAAAAAAAAAAAAAGAGAAAATATTTATCAACCATCGACTCTCACAGATGATGTACGGTCGTTTCGACGGCCGTCATTCTCCGTCTTGAAGTTCTAAGATGATAAGATCGGACGGTGCAGATCATATCTTCTCGAGCTTCTCTGCTTTAATCAGAGGATTAGCTCGAGCTATCTCCTCTCTTCCGATTTTCTTGAAATCAAACGTACAGCCGTGCTTCTCTGGGTACCTGTGGGTCCCGCAGAAGGAGGTCCCACACCTGCACTTGAACCCGATCAACCCGATCTGTTTCCTACAGACCGAACACCGATTCGGATGCCGCGGCTGCTGATCGGCAGCCATCATTACATCGGCTTCCTTGTCTCGGTTGACCGCCGGCAGTGTCAAGGACAGAGGATCGGGGAGAGATCCGACAAATGGCGTCGATTTTGAAGAAGGTGAAGCGGATAGAGAATTCTCAACCGTCGATTTAATCGACGCTTCTTGTTGTTCCTTGAGACATAAATCTCGGTAGCATTTTGAACAGAGATTCATCGTCGCCGGACTTCCGAAAAACCCGCAGTTGTTTGCGCAGAGTCTGTACCCCTCTTGTGCTTCAAATCTGTGCTCCTCCGCCATATGATCGCTTCGCTATAACTTAAAAATATTTTTTTTTTTCCCAACAGATCGCTTAATCTGTTAATTAAATAAGAAACATAAAAATTATCAATCCAAAATCAACTTTTAAAAATTAAAAAAAATATAAATTATTGCAAATCAGAATAGTTATCCAATACATAAATTTGCCCAAATTCCAAACAAAAATGAAAAAGCACGAATAGGTTCAATTTAATTTAATTTTATTTTATTTAAAAAAAAAAAAGGAATGAAAGAAAGAGATTATACCTGTGATGAGGCTTCAAAGAAAGAATTTGAGACGAGGAATGGAATTAGGAGAAGAGAGAAGATATCCGGAACAAACAAGAATTATCAGAATGAGTCCGAAGAAGAATAAAAAAGGGGAGAAAGAGACTAAGAGAGGAAGGATCGGCGAAAGGAGACAAACCGATGACGATTATTTATTAATTATTGATTTGTTTTTAAGTAATTTTAATAACATTTTAAATATAAAAAAAACAAATAGGGAAAGAAATATAAGAGGACAGCCTGGCTGGAGGAGGGTAGGCCGAAACGGAAGCTTAGCGTTTGCGATAGCGTTTGGCGTGGCGAAGGCGAATGAAAGAAACGTGCGTGGCCACGGAATTTCATGCCTGACCTGGTGCGCACCATTTCGGCTAATACCTGGCTTATGCTTTATGGTTTTCTTTTAATATATTAAAATAAAAGTGGTCCCACTTGTTATTAGAGTAGGTGGCTAGTTACGATAAAATGATTAATTATTAAAAAAAAATAAAAAATAAAAAACTACAGTATTTTTATTTATATTAAATATATTATAATATTTACTAAACAATTAGAAGAAGTTTAATATTAAATAATTTTACTGTATTAATAATTTTAACATAATAAAATTATTTCATTTAAAATTCACCCTCTTGTAAAAATAGTAGTATTCACAACCGCAGCAATGACAATTAACAGTAAAAATAACATCCATTTGTAGCAGTAACAGCAACAGCAACAACACTCTCAACAAGCAAAGACTTCTTTACACAATTGCAAATATGATTACAATTTTGCTTCCTAATAGAATCATTCAAGTGATCCCAAAACATAACTTGATCTCATTTAGTTACTGCTTTCTTTGGCTGAGAAACTTTAGAAAATAAAGATCCAATCCTAGAAATTTGCAAACCAAACAATAACGACTTCATACAAAGATTCAATGATTCAAACATAGGAATTTGTGAACCAAAGACAGAGGAAGGTTAGAAGAGAAAAAAGGGAGAGAACTACGGTTTTGTAAACTTACATCAACAAATGTTGCTTTTCGAGTCTGATTCAATCGCATGCACTAATAGATAAATGAGTAAAAATTGGAAGAAATTATTAAACAAGTAGAAATTGGAACACAGCTAATTAATCTAGAGATGAAGAAAATCGTAGCTTCTTTTTTTTTCTCCGAATTGAACTAGAGCATCTGAGAATAAAGAAAAGCATAATAATTTTTAAAGAAAGCAAGAAAGAAAGAAAGAAAGAAAGTTTTGTTTTTCTTTAAATTAGTTTGAATCAAAGCAAGTGAACAAGAAGGCAGAAGAAAGAAGGGAAAATTTTTAAAGTCACTTTATTTTATAATCAATTTATCAATATGACCTATTTCAAATTATTTTTACTAAAATATCTATTTTTTTAAAAAAATTTGGACACATTTATCCTTACATGATCCACTTTATTATTTATTATTTATATAAAACAAAAACTCAAAACTCATTTTTTCAAGTTAAAAATTATGGTCAATCTCATTCTTTTAACTAAAAAATTTTGGCAAATATGTGATAATCATAAGACAATGAGTTCTTTTTTATTTTTTTCGCTTATTTTACTTGATACCATAAATTAATATTTACATATGTTAAGTTTGAGTTTCATTATATAAATTTGTTGAGTTTGTGTTTAAAAATTTAAATTATTTTAAAAAACCGTTTCCAAAAACCAATTATTGAACATGGAAAGCATTAAAAGAGAAACACATCAAGCTTTCTTAAATACGCAACATTAAAAATGTTAAGCGCCCTCAGGTGCTCAATATTTGGAGCCCTTAAGTGTTCAACATCCTAATGTTGATTTATATGAATCATAAAATTTAAATTATAATTACAATTATAAATTTTAAACTATTATTCCATTGCAATTACAATTAAATAATACAATTTTTTAAAAAAAGTGTTAAAAAATTAGTAGTAATTAAATAATAGCAAATAAACAAAATAGGTAACTCTAATATTTATACCAATCTATATTAAAATTAACAAATTATAAAATGGCTAAATTAATTTTTTTTTGTATAGTTGGTAAATACAAACAAAATATTATGATTGAGGCCTATAATAAAATGCATCAAATAGAAAATATAAAATCTATTAAAATTTAAATATAAAAATATTACAAAACAATATAAAATATATTGAAATTTTGATGTGTTTTTATCTTGAATCAAATTATTTTTTTTATATTTATGTATTTTTTATTTGTTGCAATTTCTACTTAAAATATAATACAAATTATTTGCTTTATAATTAATGTTAAATTTTATTACGTTTTATAAGCAAAATTTTAGTGTGTTATATCTAAATTTTGATATCCTATATTTTTTTATTACATTTTTGTATGTAATGCATTTTATATTTAAATTTAAGTAAACTATATAATTTTATATTTGATGCATTTTATACTAGATTTCAATCATAATATTTTGGTTGTATTTACCAAATATAGAAATAAGTTTATTTTAAGTCATTCTAGTCATTTTTTTAATTTTGGTTAGTCAATTAGCAAGCAAAATTAGTGAGAGATAATTTTTGTTAATTTTTATAAAATGTACACTTACATATGATTTTCTTAAATCTTAGTGAAGGAATGAGAAAAAACCTAATAAGTTATTTTAGTAATTTTTTATTTTTTTAATCAATTAATAATTAATTACAATGATTTTATTATTTAAAAATATTTTTTATTTTTTATTTTTATAAAATGTGCATTTATATATTATTTCACCAAATCTAAAGAGAGATATGTAAAAATACTCTATATTTTTTCTCTAAATAAAATGTAAACTGTGCTATAGAGATAACGAATAATAACAAATTTATTTTAAAGTATGTACATATTATATATGTTAAGATAATTTTTTAATTTAAATTTAACTAATTTTATTTCAAAATTACACTTTTATATTATTATTATAAAAAAATTAATTAGTTAATTATTCTTTTATTAACTGTTTCATCACAAATAATTACAATGCTTAACTAAAAATTACACTCAAAATTAAAAATGAATTTTAATAAAAGAACTTAAATTTTTCCTATGAAAAAAATTATTCTTCGAAAATCTAATAATTAACTCTTCATATGTTCCCGTTTAAGCGAAAATGATGACCAAGTTACAATTTTTTAGTCATTGAATGGATTACCACCCACAAGTTTAATTTGAATGAGCCCCAATTAGTCACAATTTTCAATTACTTTTGATTTTGTGTGACAATGAATTATGAGTGATTGATGAGCGAAAATAAATGTCAAATACAATCAAAATTGGTCTTCTTATAGGGCTGTTAACTACACTCCACCTTTTTTGTTTTTTTTTTTAATTATTTTCTTAATAAAATTCTTTCATTTTATTCCTTAGCTTGGCAGAAATTCTAATGAAACAATTTTTTAGTAAGCCTTTTTTTTATTAAATAATTTTGGTAAAATATTTTAAATGTACCTATTTTTACAACTTTTAGAAGTTTTTAAGTTTTAGAAATAGTTAATGAAATGATGTTTAATAATAGTAACACCACACTTTTTAAGTAATATTTCAATGTTTTTTCTTTTAAATTTTAAACAAAGTAAACTTTTCTGCATAATAATTCTCTCCATTAATCCTGAAAATGTATATATTTTCCTATTTATTTATTTATTTACAAAAAAAAAAGAAAATATGATAGTTATACATATATTTTTGGATATTTCATAACTATTTTGAAATTCTTCGTTATGGTATTTAAAAAAGTAAAAAATATATATCAATTTTAACATATGTTTATATGTTCATTGTACTTTATTACAATACTTTAACAATAAACTTTATTAAATACACATAAAAAACGACCTGTTCTTTTGTAATGAACAATTAGATACTCAATTGGAAAAGATACTAATAAAGTTTAACATTGTCTATCTTTTATTAAAAAGGTGTGTGTGTGTGTGTGTGTGTGTTTATTAATTTATTTGATTTCACATTCAAGAAATCCACTATTATATGGGACAAATTTTAATTTAAGTTGGGGCAAGCTGTTGGTTCTAAATTATATATAGGTTTATATATAGGTGTTGGACCATGTAATAAGTATATAATGATAGAAATTTAAGGAATACTTAAATTAAGGGGTAATTATATATCTCAATCAACTTTTAGGGTGTTTTTTAAATAATTCATATTTTTTTTAAAAAAATAAACCGATAATTAATTAGGAGAATAAATACTATAATTTCATTGAGTTCTTATTAAGTATTTATTTGTTTATAAAATTTTTAATTATATTATTAGTTGTAATTAATGAGTACATGTAGATTTTTTTTTAATCTCCTCCAATCTTATATTGGTTATTTTATAAAAATTGGAACAATAAACTCTATGAATAAAGAATTATTAATAGAAATAAATTTAATTAATTTTTATATTAAAAAATGTGTAATTAATGTATTAAAATTTACTATTTTTGTCTATAAATTATGAGTTTATGGTCCAAATTTTAAGAAAAAAATGAACGTTGTACCTAATAAATAGTATTAAAGTAAAAGTGATTTCTAAAATATTAATATAGTTAATTTGTCTCTTAAGGTGGAAATAAGAAGTTGAGGATTGACTCTTCTTTACATTAATCTTGGAATGAGAATTTGTATTTGTAAGGGGTGGAATGGATTTAAATTTTTTAATTTCTTTTTTAAAATTAACTTTTTTTAAAAATAAATAATTATTTAAATATATAAATTTGAATAAATTGATTTCTACAATATAGGTAAAATTAGAAGTGAAAATTTGCTCTTAAGGTACAAGATTTAATGACTCAAAAAATTAAAATAAAATAATTATAATTAATAGGTAGTTTTATCATATATGTTCACTCATGTTTTGTAAAAATTTTAGTTCATAGTAAATTTTGTAGAAAAACACACTTAACACCCTTTCACTGTCTGTTGTCTAATACCAATTCATGCTATTACATAAATAATCCCATGTTAAAAAAGAATCCTTTGAAATATAAACTTTTGACCATCATTAAATAAACAAATTTCACCTTTTCCTGTTTCTAAGTTTATAAAATTTAATAAAATGCAAAATTACTCGCATCTTTTATTGTTATTGGGCATGTCAATGTACATTAACTGTTACTAAGTGAAATAATTTATAACATTTTGTTAAGAAGTCTAATTTACAATGCAATTAATACTTTGTCACTTTCAAGCTACGTAAGTAATTAAAAGCAACTATTTTTTTTCTTTTTTAAGTATAATTATATTTTGGGATATCACAATTTTCTTTAATTAGTGGTCATCTAACTAAATTAACAAAAGAAAAATAACTAATTTAACAAAAAGCCTTTGAAAAAATAGTTTGAACAGATCAAGCTTCAAATTTGTATTTCATACAATTAAGTTAGCAAAAAATAGATCTAGCATTATAATTAACTAAAACAAAGTTTAAATCAACAGTTCAATCACATTTTATATCCCAATACAAAACAAATAAATGTCTATTCAAAAGTGCAAATTTAAACTCAAAGCTTACATATTGATGGTGGACCATCTGTTGATCCATCTTCAAACGATGAAATATCATCTATTTTCCTAACCAAAAAAGAAAAAAAAAAAAAAAGACTTGTAATGAATGCTAGCTCTAGCTCTCTGTTGGTCCTAGATGCAGTTATAAGCACAAATATGTGATGTTGGATTTCGCATAACTTATTTTTCAAGTTTGGTTGAGTTGACCTATATTTTAATAAAATTAAGTTACCACACCAACTTGTCAATCTAAGTTTCACAATAACAAAATAATAAATTAATTTTGTTTTTGATATGCACCTACACTCATATATGTTTAACCTTGTATTTGTGTTCAACAATATTAGGACCATATGAAATCTACAACAAAGACTGTCACTGCAAGTTTATAAATTTTCACAGCCACAACATCTTATTAGATAACCAAATAATGTAAAATTTCACTATAACAAATCCTCATCAATCTGAATTCATGCTTAACTATAAATACTTGAAAGAATTTCTAAAGTCATACATAGTGTGAAATGTTTGACTTGCCTTCAACTCCATGTTACCTTTTGAATCCATGCAAAATGAAATCCCTTAGTATTTCTTTCATAGCTTCCTAGTAGGGTATTTCATTATGTTCTTCAATTGGCCCATTGCTATAATTATCAAATTCGTAGTTTAACATCATTGAATCAACATCAACATCATCATCTCCTACAATTGCAAGTTTATCTTTCGAGTTAGAAACACATATGTCAAAATTAGCTTATGTTTTCATTATTATCTCTCTCACGAAAATATGTTGCATCTCGCTATTGTCAATATTTTGTATATACATAAAAAATATAAACAATGCACAACCCAAAGCTTTATACATTCTTGTTCATTAATGATGTAAGAATCATTAATGACTAGCAAGCGAACAACATAGAGCAAATATAAAATTAAAAAAAAAAACTATATGTTCAATCACCTAAAATATAAGAATTTTCATGTTGGAATTATTTGCATTTACGGGAATATGGAAGTCGACAATCTGGATGCTTATATTTTTTGTATAAATAAACAAAAATGACTTAATAATAAGAAAATTACTAAAATGAAATTTCTCAAAATTAATAAAAAGAAAAATGAAACAATTAAAACAAAGCACAATTACAAAGCTTAATTGAACACTAACACAACAATTAAATCTATACTTATGCATAAAACTAAAAGGTAAAATGAGAATAAATTTATGAAAATCTTACAAAAAATAAAAATAAAGGACACCAAAATTTAAAAAAGAAATGGCAACAATATATGTTGCCAACTAAAATATATTATTGTTCATTAAAAAAATATAACAATAAATTTGATGTATGTAAAGATAAAGGCTTACAACCACCTTAATCTAACTTGATCTTACGATATGATATAGGTGAAGGACTTAAATAAATATTAAGTCAACTAAAGCATCAACATTTATGATGTTGTGAAATGATTTTTACTACCGAAAGTAACAACTGCCAAACAATTGTGTTAAAATTTTTTTAAAGAATTGAAACTAAAATTACATAAATTTTTAAAATAAAATAACAAAGAATATAAGAAATGTACCCAAATTTATAAATTCAAAAAAGCAAATAGTCTTTAATGGCCTCCCAGCATATCCACATGCTGGTTTGTTAACGATATATTTGATTTATGTATTGAAGGACTTGAATAAAGGTGTAATATTACCATTACTAACTTTAACAAGTCTTGAATAATTTTTTACAACTAGAAAAATATTCCTTGCTATTAAGAAGTAAGAAAACACAATCGAAAATAATTTTTCTTTTTTTCTTCCTTCTTTTCTTTTTCCTTCTCTTTTCCTTAAAATTGATAATAAAAATTATTTCTACACTACATAAAGAAGTGGCTGAATTTTCCTTTCTTTCTCTCTTAAAACATCATTTTTTATTTATATATAACACATGTATCATATATATTAATGAATGAATATGTGACAACCATTCATCTGTGAATTCCAAAATCAATAGAACTAAATTAATAAAATTAAATTTTGATTTATCTCTTTACTTAACAATTAAGAAATAATTAATATTAAATAAAAAAATAAAAAAAATAAGTGTTAAAATCTTCACCCCTAATTTCCATCATTTTGGATACATAATAATAAGATTTTGACACTTGCCAACTTTTCATTGTACCACTTATCAAATAAGTATTAATTAAATATTTCAAAAATACTTAATTTATAATTATTAGGTGTCACTATTCACACTATTGATTTGCATCATAATGGACAAGTATGAAGAATATTTTGACACTTAACAACATCTTATGTTACCATTTTATCAAGCAAAGATATATTTGATTTTGTCACTTAATATCTCATGTTGCCGCTTGTCAAACAAGAATATGTTTAATTTTGAACAACATTTATTAAGTATTATTAAATAAACTAATTTATTTAATAATATATAAATTAAACAATATATTTGTTAGTCTCCCATATATTCATAGATCATGTTTACAATATTAATAAATTACTAGAATATTTTTAGAGCTTACGATTGCTAGTGCGTCATTGTCGAAAAATTTGTTCTCTACTTTTAAACAACATAATTACTTTCTGATCAACTTATCTATGTAATTTAATTTTTGTTAATACTAAATATCATTAACTAGCTTAATAATATTTGTTTTATCTATTATCATCTTGTTGGTTAGTGTGTGTGATCCATTAGGTTCACTGTGAACTATACATAGGTTAATACAAACTCTTTCGCATCACTTTGGTGCAACTTATTATAACCAAAGTTTCCAATAATCATTAGTAATTTCTATCAAGATATCATGATTCCCAAAACATAGAGAATATATTTTTGAACAAACTCATAAAGTTACACTTTTGTGTAGTAAAGTGTCTTTATTATCAACTCTTGATCGAGTGCAAACCATGATGTCATCAAACTCCTAACTCAATCATAGGATCAACAACTCAATTATATATGAAATTTGTGCATTCGTAAAACTCATTTCAAAAAATTATATATTATAATTGAAGATTTTATTCCCGCGTATGACAATCCTGCTTAAGATTTCAAACTAAAATATTTGAGTCAATAGATTTCATATTGATCATCACTTGTCTTCATAAATAAAAACACATTGTCATCAAGTTTTTTTCACCAGATTTGGCTAACCTAGTGCTATATACAAAAGTGAACGATGTGCTTCAGTATAAAGGATAGTCGTGATATCTTAAGTTAAAAGACTAATGGTACATTAGTACAGCTGTGTGATAAATCATTAGTTGTGGATAATTATCTATGTGATTCTTCAAGCTTGGTTATATTCAGTAACATGTTCTTTAACGCATTGTCTATATTTATGCTCTTGTAATATGAGATTCGTCACTCAACTATTAGTATCATAGATTAATCGATGGCAATAACAAAACATGTCAATCATGCAATGTTATTATCTCCAGTGACATTATTTTAATTAGGAACACATTTAAATATATTTAAATAAAAAATTTTATACTCATATCTACAACTTTTTGTAAATAAAATTTTGATACATAATACATTATAGAATCTCATTTTGCATATAATATAAAGTAAAGAATAACAATTGAACAAATACAAAATGAAATAATTGTTATTTTATTAATTATAAATATTTTTATAATTAAATATAAATATATATACAAAAGAATGATATCTCTGAAGCTATCACACAATTAGCTGTATGGCATATCTACAAGATGACTTATGATTTCAATTGCAATCATTGACTTAGTAAATAATTTATTGCCAAATAATTCTCCACGACAAGAAATTGCAAATCAAGAAAGAGAATTTTCAAAATAGGTATATTCCCATTACCAAATACGAGCAATCAATCTCTTCATGGTAAATATATAATTAACATTTTAAAAGCATAGTTGGTGATGGACTCCATTAATGTTGTTAGCTCCAATGCCTTGTTACTTTTGTAAAGCAACAACATTCTAAAGGAGCCCAGCCGCGATGCTTACAATGATGACATTGTTACTAACCCAAAACAAAGAATGTAATCATAGACCAAGCATTTTGGCCAAATTGCATGAATGGATTTAAGCTACTCCAGGTGATTATGTTTACTTAAATGAGTAAATTGCATATATAATCAAACTACAAAATCAAAGCACTCCAAAAAGTTGATAAAGTATTATCATACCAGAACTCACATACCCAGCAAAAATAAAGCAAATATATTAAATAACTTGTCACCATTCTCGGATTAAGGAGAGCAACAAAGAGGTCAAACAAAGCAAAGAACTCACAATCCCGTGAAATTTTGCATCAACTATTGTCATAAACCCAGCATACATTAAACCCAACTCAAAACTCTCAACATTCAACTCTTTCCTCACAGACTCATCATTGAATCAGTTTCAAATTAATAAATCTCAGCTTTAAAACAATTGAATTTTGAAGAATAGTGAAGGGTTTCAAAATCAAAGAAATAAACTTCTTTTTCCAGCACAAAATAAAAGATAATTCACTCTTTCGATCTCAAACAAATAAGCATGCAAAGAAAATGATTCAATAATAAGTATATACCTCAAACTCATTGCGAAACCTTTGTGTTGATGTTGAAATGGAAGTTAGTATCTTAAGTTTTGCCTTAATAGTGAAGAACATGTAGGATAATAAAAATGGGTAGCAGTTTCTCTCAATATATATGTCTGCGCATCATAAAATGGTGCAAAATTTTCCTTCTCCATCTGCACATTTTTTATCCAAGATTTACTATAATTAGAAATTGTAGCTGTTTCATATGAGTTCAGCAAGAAACATACCCCTTCCAGCTTTGCTCTACGTTTTTAGGTTTGGATTTTGAGAAATAGTTAAAATGAAATTAGTAAATTAAGCACTATTTTACAGAATGGTCAAATGATATGGATGCTAAGGGTGTTTTTCTACAAACATTATCGTAAATTGAAATTTTCACAAATCTCACAAAATGTATACAATCAAACCCTCAATTAAATTATTATAGAAATTGGAAACCACTCATGAGAACGTGCAGCAAGAGCAAGTGTGATTTTCAATTGCTGATAACTTTTGTCAAGTCTCGACCCCCCAAGACTAAAGAAAAGAATGGTATCTTCAGATTCTTGACATTGACTAATTATCAAGCAAAATAAAAAAGTTAAAAGCTGGAATACTACTCGTGCTTAGTTACGTAGTATCTGTTGCATTAATTTTAATTAACAATAGAGTTAGAGTTGAAGTTGAGCTTGGCTTTGCCAAAGCTCTAAACTATGAACTACAACAATGCGAGAAGAAATGTAAGCTTGAGAATCATCTGAGAAGAAATGTAACCTTGAGATTTATCTATCTTCCGTTTCTAGGTCAAATCGTAACTTTTGCACTTGCCTTCATCAGCTTTTAGTTTTTTTTTTTTTTATTACAAATTTTGAACTATATAATATATAATTTGGGTTCTTCTAACTAAATAGACGCGTTTTGTGTTGTAAAATTCAAAAACAAACTCGTAACAATATCTACTTAATAGTTATTGGATTTTGATTATTACATGTGGTATCAGAGCCAGCCTGTGACCTGATATGTGAATATTCTGTTATGATCTATGATAGTGTCACATCCTACTATGACAATTACTCATGACAATATCTACTCAATAGTTGTTAAGTTTGAGCTGTTACATATGGTATTAGAGTAAGTCTGTGACCCGATGTATAAATATTCTATTATAATCTATGATAATGTCACATCTCACTAGGATGAGTTGTCCTCCTAAAGCGGATAATATCTACTCAATAGTTGTTGGGTCTGGACTGTTATATATGGCATCAGAATAAGCCTGTAACCCGATATGTGGATGTTTTGTTATGATCTATGATATGTCTTCTAATATGTGAATATTCTGTATGGCTCCTAAGGAGAAAGAATGTTACATCCCACATCGCTAGTGGATGAGTTTGAACTACATAATATATAGTTTGAGTTCTGCTAACTAAATAGACACGTTTTGAGTTGCAAAACCTAAAAATAAACTCATGATAGATTGTGTGCCTAAAGCGCTCAATATTTGAACTATTACATTTATACTTGAATTCAGTACGATTACGAGCAACAATGAATTACTTGCAGCTCCATGTGATTAAGCTTGCCCCATGAAAAATACAATAGATGCTCGAATACTTCATCTATTGACACTATCACGAACGCAATCTGTATCACTAAAGCTATGTAAAGAATGAGTTTTGTTGCGTGTAAGACGAATACCATAATTAATTGTATGTTTCAAGTAGCGGAGGATATGTTTCACTTGTCGCTAGCGAGTATATTTTGTCTGATGCATAAACTTGCGAACATAATGTATTGCAAAAGCAATGTCAGGACCAGTAAATCACAAATAATACAGAGATCCCACCATGCTTTGTTATAATTGAGGATCGACAAAATCAATTCGTTCAAATTCCAATAGATGACAAGATGTTATTATTGGGGTTAGACAAGGTTTGATATGTTATAGTTTCACCTTTGTTAACATATCAACAACATATTTTCTTCTAGTAAATAACAAATTCGTGTCATCATATAGTGCCTCCACAGCAAGAAATATGATAAATTGTTTAGATTTTTGACGCGAAAGTCATGACCAAGTAGTGAGATTAGATTACCAATTTCTTTTGAGTTTGAGCTTGTGATGATGAAATCTTTGACATGAATAAGGTGAACAATTGAAAATTACCTCGATGGAGCATGTAGAGAGAATTATCGGCCTTGGAACCAAGAAAACCATATTGCTACAATTTTTTAGTTTGGTATGAAAAACCATGCTTGTGGTGCCTATCTGTGGATTGCTGATTCAAATTCTCAAAGGAGTTCAAGCTTGTGATGAATATCTGCAGAGTGTGATGCTGATCTGGATTAGTGAGCTTTCAAGTAGTTAGTTTACCTAGTTAATCAGTTGTTATAGTTAGTTCGAGTTAGTTATCAAGATTTGGATTTGATTGGTTGTTGGAAAATATATAACATTGATAGTTTGTAAGCTGAACAAAAGAGTAATACAAGAAATACACGGCAGAGAATAATTTTATCTGGATTTCTGCATTTTCTTCTTGTTATGCTTTTTGCACTTTTGTTCTTGATACAGGTGTTTTGAATTCATTGTTTTGAGTAGTTCTTATTAGTGAGAGATCATAATTTCAACAAGTGGTATTAGAGGCATTCAAGAATTGAGAGAAATGAGTTCTTTAAAGTTCTCAATTGAGAAATTCACAGGAGAAAATGATTTTAATGTTTAGAAGATGAAAATAAGGGCTTATCTTGTTCATGAAGGTTTAGAGGAAGCACTAGTTGAAGAAGAAAATATGTCTGCTGATATTAAGGATGCAGAGAAGAAAGAAATATTGAAAAAGGCTCATAGTGCCTTGGTATTGTCTCTTGGAGATGGTGTGTTAAGAGAGGTATCGAAGGAAACTTCTGCTCTTGGTCTATGGAACAAGCTAGAATCAAGATATATAAAGAATTCTCTGGTACACCAGCTATACCTGAAAAAACAACTATATGCTCTTAGTCTTGAAGATGGAGGATTTGTCAAAGAACATCTTGATAGTTTTAATAAGATCATTCTTAATCTTGAAACAATCGACATCAAGTTTGAGGATGAAGATCAAGCTTTAATGGTATTGACTTCTCTTCCACCTAGTTATGAACATTTTGTAGAAACACTTCTCTATGGCAGAGATACAATAACTATGGATGATGTACAATCTGCATTAAGTTCAAAGGAATTGAGCAAGAAGACTGAGCAAAAGGATTCAGGTACAGCAGAAAGTTTGAATGCAAGAGGAAGACAAGAAAAGAGAAATAATAAACCAAAGAAGAATCAAAGATCGACTTCAAAAGAAAAGAAACTGACGTGTTTCTTTTGCCACAAGGAGGGACATTTTCGTAAGGATTGCCCTGAAAGATTGAATCAAAAAAGGTATGAAAATGCAAGCAAACCAGGGAATGCAGCTGTGGTGACAGAAGAAGACTTCAAGAATGCATTTATGTTGGTTGCATCACATATAAAAACAGAAGGTGAGTGGATTCTTGACTCTGGATGTACTTTTTATATGTGTCCACATAAAGATCTGTTTACAATCTTAGAAATGAAAGATAAGAGAAGGGTCTTGATGGGGAATAATGTATCTTGCAAGGTAGAAGGAATAGGTACCATTAGACTTAGGTTACATGATGGAGTATGCAGAAATGTTAAAAATGTCAAGTATGTACCTGATTTGAAAAGAAATCTGCTGTCATTAGGTATGTTTGATGATTTAGGATGTACATTCAAAGCTCAGAATGGTGTATTAAAGGTGTGTAAAGGGTCATTAACATTGTTCAAAGGAGTGAAGAAGAATGGTCTTTATGTTTTAGAAGGCAAAGCAGTATTCGAACAAGCAACCAATTTAAATGTTGTAGAATCTAATTCAATGATGCTGTGGCATTTGAAGTTAGGTTACTTAGGTGAAAAGGGTATTGATGAACTAAGGAAATAGGGTTTAATTGGGACTGGTACCTTTGAATCTCTAAAATTCTGTGAAAGTTGTATTATAGGAAAACATCATAGAGTTAAGTTTAGCACTAGAACCCATGACACTAAGGAGAAATTAAGATACCTGCACTCTGATTTATGGGGTCCTGCATAAGTAAAATCACTTGGTGAAGCAAGGTATTTTTTTTTCTATAATTGATGATTACTCAAGGAAGGTTTGGATACATATCTTGAGGAGTAAGGATCAAACACTAGGTAAGTTCAAAGATTGGGTAAAAATGGTGTAGAATTAAACTGAGAAAAAGGTGAAATATCTAAGGACTGATAATGGGATGGAATTCTGTGGAAAGGAATTTGATGATTTTTGTAAAAGTCAAGGAATACTAAGGCATAAAATAGTTAGGTTTACTCCTCAGCAGAATGGAGTTGCAGAGAGATTCAATAGAATAGTGATGGAGAAAGTTAGATGTATGCTTATCAGTGCTGGTCTTTCGAAACTTTTTTGGGCTAAGGCTGCAGCAACAGCAGTCTATCTATTTAATAGAAGTCCTACGTCAGTATTACGATTTAAGACACCTGAGGAAGCATGGACTGGTCATCCACCAAGACTTGATCACTTGAAGGTATTTGGATGTACAGCATATGCTCATACAAGCCAAGGGAAGTTAAATGTATGGGCCATTAAAGGTATTTTTGTAGGCTACCCTGAAGGGGTCAAAAGATATAAAATCTGGTGTAATAATGGTATAAATAACAGGTGCATCATTGGCAGAGATGTTAAGTTCCATGAAGAAGAAATGCTAAGTAAATTACCTGCTCAATCAAGAATCTCAGGAGATCAAAGCTCAAGGCAGACTGACTTAGAGCTCAAAGTGGAAATTGATTCAAGGAATAATGAGGAAACTCATGAAGAAACTGAAGTAGACCAAAAAGAGACACATGGAGAAGATATACAAGGCTATGAACTGACCAGAGATAGAAGCAAACGAAGTGTAAAGCCCCCAGTCAGGTATAGATATGCAGATTTAATTGCTTATGCATTAAATTCTGCAGAATATCTCATGGGGGAAGAACCTAACAACTATAAAGAAGCTGTTAAAAGTCTTGAAGCTGAAATATGGATTCAAGCAATGAAAGATGAAATGAACTCACTCAAAAGAAATCATACCTAGAAGTTGGTTACAAAGCTAAATGACAGGAAGATTGTGGGTTGTAAGTGGATATTCAAAACGAAGGAAAATGTCAATGAAGGTGGAGTTTTTAGGTTCAAAGTAAGACTAGTTGCTAAGGGTTATTCTCAGAAGGAAGAAGTGAATTTTTCAGAAGTGTTTACACCAGTTGTGAGGCATGTGTCGATAAGGATTTTACTGGCAATAGTTGCTATATATGATCTGGAGTTAGAACAGATAGATGTAAGGATATCATTTCTTCATGGTGAACTAAATGAAGAAATATATATGGAACAGCCCGAAGGCTTTATCAAAGAAGAGGATAAAGGAAAGGTCTATTAGTTGATGAAGTCCTTATATGGATTGAGGCAGTCACCAAGGCAGTGGAACCTCAAATTTGATAACTTTATGATCAGCAATGGATATAGTAGGAGCTAGTATGATAATTGTGATATTTTAAAGGAAAGGTTTTAGAAGATATGATTTATCTTCTAGTTTATGTTGATGATATACTAATAGCAATAAAGGATAAAAGAAAGATTGAAGAATTAAAGAATCAGCTAAGTGCTCAGTTCGAAATAAAAGACATGGAAAAGTCAAAGAAGATACTTAGAATTGATATCAACAGAAATAGACAAAAGAAGTTGCTGGTATTGTCTTAAGAAAGTTATCTGTAGAAAATATTGAAGAAATTCAAAATGAGTGAAGCTAAGCAATAAAGTTACTCTTGGCATAACATTTTGCATTGTCAATATCACAGAGTCCTAACACTGAATAAGAAAGAAGTTTAATGTCAAAAGTTCCATATGCGAATGCAGTTGGTAGCATCATGTATACTATGGTTTGTTGCAGACCTGACTTGGCATATTCACTTAGCATGGTAAGTAGATTTATAGGGAATCCTGGAAGATCTCATTAGGAAGCTGTAAAATGGATTCTAAGATACATCAAAAGAAGTCTAAAATGTAAGCTTGTCTATGGGATTCAAGTTAAAAATGTAGGGATCATAAAGGGCTTTGTAGATTCAGATTATACTGCAGATTTGGACAAGAGAAGATCATTATCTGGTTATGTCTTCAGTTTGTCCAGTAAGTTGGAAATCAGCTCTTCAACATGTGGTAGCTTTATCAACTACAGAGGCAGAATATATGGCCTTGACAGAAGCTATAAAGGAATCAATTTGGCTAAAAGGAATGATTACTGAGTTTGGGTTAAAGCAAGAATGTGTTGAAGTGTTTTGTGATAGTCAGAGTGCAATATAACTGTCCAAGCATCAAAGTCACCATGAAAGAACAAAACATATAGATGTAAGACTCCATTACATCAGGGATATGGTTGTAAATGGTGATGTGCAGATTAAGAAAGTTCATACTTCGAAAAATCCTACAGATATGCTTACTAAAGTTGTACCAACCAAGAAGTTTGATCATTGTCTGGAGCTACTGAGTATAACTGATGAGGAAGTATGACTTAAGTCCTGTGCTGTCTATTTTACTTGATGTTAACAACTATGAGAATGAGAATCAAGGTGGAGAATTGTGGATTGCTGATTCAAATTCTCAAAGGAGTTTAAGCTTGTGATGAAGATCTGCAGAGTGTGATACTGATCTGGATTAGTGAGCTGTCAAGTAGTTAGTTTACCTAGTTAATCAATTGTTATAGTTAATTCTAGTTAGTTATTAAGATTTGGATTTGATTGGTTGCTGGAAAATATATAACATTGATAGCTTGTAAGCTGAACAGAAAAGAAATACAAGAAATACACGGCAGAGAATAATTTTCTCTGGATTTCTGCATTTGCTTCTTGTTATGCTTTCTGCACTTTTCTTCTTGATACAGGTGTTTTGAATTCATTGTTTTGAGTAGTTCTTGTTGGTGAGAGATCAGAATTTCAACACTATCGAAGACCATACAAACTTTTCTTCAAACGGCACACATGCTTCGGGAAATCAAGATGAATGTAACCCTATGGTTGATGCATGTAAACTTCTTCCTGCAACAAGCCATGTAAAAAGGTATTTTGTATGTATGTCTATTTGGCGAAGGGTTCAACCATTAGTTATTGTAATGGATGAAATTACTTTACTTGTCCCTAGTTTAACAATTGGACAGAAAGTTTCACTAAAATCAATACCTTGTTATTGATGATAACCTTTGGCAATGACACGCGCTTTGCATCGACTTTTCTTTTAATTCTGTTGGCCCATTTATTTTCCACAAGGTTATGTTTCAATTTTGCTGAAACCAGTTACCATATGCCATTACTAAGTAAGGCATTGAACTCTTAATCCATAGCCTCCTGTCATCTAACATATTTGGAAGTTTCTGTGTAACATATGGGCTCCATAGTTGTAGAGATTGACTTCGCGAGTAGATGCCTAGGTAAACGGATATTTGACAGTACCAACATGGTGTCTTTGGTTTGAGAGTGCGTGTTTGAGAACTTGTCAACATACGAGGAGTTAGATTTGCTGGGACGGACGCATGGTTAGCAGGTTATTATTCAACTGATGTTTGAATGCCATGATTTGTTGAAACGATTGCACTATTTAATGGAGTATCTAAATATGAAGCAGTGCGAGCATGATCTTCTGAAATCAGTACTTGGATGATTAGCTGGCACATTTCCTTTTGGATGTTGTTAACAATAAAAGTCAAAAAACTGAATTGGACTTTAAGGACTTTTGGTTTCAATATACATGTAGGGAAGGAAGGACTCATTAAATGTGACATTCAGCAAAACAAAAATACGCACATTTTATAATACAAATTTTCAAGCTAAATTTGATTTTATGTTTGTTTTAAGCTCGTAAGTTTGGCCAACAAACACATTTTAAAATACGCATGTTAAAGATTTCAAAGGGGGAACGGTTGTTCAAGATTTTTGTGGATAAATGGTCTACGATCTAGGTTGGGTTTTGCAAGATTTTGAATGAGCTAACCTAAGCCCATTTCCACAATTTGGTAGTGATACTACCCTATGAAACCTATTCGTTCATATGTGCAAGGACAAGCAAATCGATGTTGAATTCTATAGTTATTAAAGTAGTTACGTAAGTATCGATATTCATTGTCCTAATCACTTTATATAGCTTTAATTTGAGTTTCAAAGTGGCGCTTGACGTATTTATGAAATTGGAAGAAAAAAATTTTTCAACATCAAATTTTGTTTCCAAGGAAACAACCAAATGAATTTTGTGAAACTTTATGATTAGAAGCATAAAATGGTAAATTGTGGCGTGGCTTTTAGCCATCTCACAGTTAGGGCATACAAATTGTCTTTTGTTTGACGCAACAAAAAGTTTATTTGCAGTAATCACATGATGGATGGCTTTGTAGGATGCATGTCCTAGATGACGATGCCAATGGAAGATGGAAACTCGAACACCAATGAAAGCTGAAGGAATAACTTGTTGTAGAGGCTCAGAAAAACAATAAAGGTCGTCTTCAATATGTCTCTTACGCGAGATGGTCCCCGAGTATTAACATTATTATCTTAGACGAATTTATGACCAGATAACAAGCTTTTTTTTTTTTTTTTTATTTGAGGAATGACTAGAATTTGATTTAAGACAAAAGATTTCAAAGGGGTGGATAAAGAAGCAGTGACAATGTGTGTGATATCTGAACTTGAACCATCACCAACTTGAATTTGATCATTCCCCGCATACTTGCCTCCACAGACATTGAGGTTGTAAAAATTGTTGGTCAGGTGATGAGTTACTCTAGTGTCACCATGCCAGTCTTGATCGGTCGATGATTAGGGCAATTAGTTTGATGCAAAATTATCTTGAGGATTCAATCGAGGTGGTGGTGGTGATAAAAAATTGAGATCAAACCGTTTAAAGTAGCGAGAGAAGTATGGCCTAGTTTGTCACAAAGCTGACACCAGAAAATATTGTTAGGATAATTAGTTGAACGATTTATAGGATTGAAATTACCTTTGTCTGAGCCACTATTGGAGTATTGACCATACCCCTTGCCTAAAGGATTTGAAGAAGGGAATACACTTCTTCCAAAGTAATTAGATTTTCGTGGTTAGAGATTGTGGCTACAAGTGAGTCATACTCTAGACCCAAGCCAGCAAGAAGGCAATGATATCATCACACTTAATTTCTTGGCTAGCAAACACCAAGTCATCCGTAAGCTTTTTAATATGCATGAAATAATCGTTTGTCGTTTAGTTTCCATCGCGAGTTGTGGCTAGTTGCAAGCATACCTGCACTGCCTTAGCACAGGATTTAGAAGCAAATGCGAAATTAGGAACAGTCCAAGCGTCATGGGAGGAAGTACAATGAGCGACTTAAGCTAAAACTTTATTAAGATAGCAGAGTATGAGATTGTCTCGTGTTTACCAAATTACGTAGGAGGGGTTGGCTGTTATAGTGCCATCAACGCCAGTGATGTCTTTGGAACATTGTTTAATGGTTTCGTCGACATAGCCGAAAACTTTTTGCTATATAAGTTAAGGAAGCATGGTGGCTTTCCAAATAGGATAGGTGGAACGGGAGAGCTTGGTGACAATTATGGTGGTGGTAGGATTGAAGAGAGGGAAAGCGTTGATGGTGGCATTAGAAGTTGAAAAGTTAGGGGAGGTGGACATAAGTGCTTAGACATGAGTCCGAAAGGCTGATACCATGTAAAATTTAAAAATATATATAATGATTTATTATTATTATTTTTGTCCACAATCAAGTGAGTACATCGTATAGGTTTTATAATTCATTGCCTGTAACTAATTGCCAATCTATCAATATAATTCAAATCCTAAACAACAGAAAATTCTGCTAACCAATTACAGCTACTGTTCCAAGATTAGTGTAACTCCTTCACAGCTAGCTATTATGTAATTCATGGTGCATGAATTGTCAATTCCTCTTCTTCTGTATATGACTCGGATTTCATTGGTAGTTGCTCCAATACTCTGTATACATGAATGCCTTCTTACTATTAGGATCTTTGTTAAGAAATCAATTGAAGATGATCATTAAGCAAGAACAAATCAATACAAACAATGAAATACTAAAAAACAATCAAACAAACATAAAGAAGACAGAATTATGTGGTTCAGCAGTATGCCTACATCCACAAGATCAACAAGCACAAAAGTGTTTTATTATCAAAAATAAAGATTACGAAAGTCTAAAGGGAACTCTCTGCTTTTCACCTAGCTCAATAACTCTCACTCTGGTTGTCTAGAACTTTAGACATCAACCTCGAAAGATTGACTCTGAGAAATTGTTTTACACCTGATATTTACCACAAAGTAAACAATTCTCTGACTAACAAAACAGACTAACGGACTTAACAGACTTTTTCTGCCAACTCATTAATAAGTTCTATGCACATCCATAGGAATTCTGGGAACACCCCTTAACATTATCTTGTGGAACTAAATTTTATGATTTTTTTTTTTATCTTCGATATTGGGCTTTGTGTGCTATACAAAATTGAATTCTAAAGGTCAGTTTGCTTGTCACCAACAGTTATGGTTATTGAGCAGTTTTGCTTTAGATGTAAAATTGCCCACTTTTCCTTTGTATCCTTTCTACTATGCAATCTCTGCACAAATATCATATTATAGTGTTGTTGGGAAAAGTTGTTATCATGGTTTACTGATGACATAGAAATGTTTAGGTCTATCAAATCTGCGAGTATCACCACCGAAATTTAGTCCTAATTCAAGTGTTGTGAATTTTAAAAATAATTTTTTTATTTTTTATTTTTTGAGTTTTGATTGGCTAGAAAAACTAATCATGAAACTAAAAAATCATGGAAAAAATATCTCCCATTATGAAACTTTCCTTTGAGATGTACCTGAGTTCACTACTCTTATAAGGATATTTTGCACACAATTGGGTGGAGCCGCAATGTTCAATGTCTCGCTGCTTACGGCTGATATGTGGGCAATTGTCTTTCGCATTTTTTTTTTCTACCGCCAAAAGTAATTTATTTCAGATTTATGCCTTTTTATTATTGGGCCATGAATGATTGGATAAAATAAAACCAGCTTGAGTTTGATGACACATTCATTTTTCAGAACCACTGAAATCCACTTTCATTCTTTTCTTTAAAATGGTAACCAGACATCTAAGCAGATGGAACCCTCGTATTACAGGTGGACTGGTTATGTTTTCCTGCTTTTGTAGTTGTCGTCATTGGACTTATTATTTATTCAACAAAGTATGCTCTAACTTTATTTGTTTACTCCTGTTTTGGATCTTTTTAATAGTTTGTTTCGTGAATGTACATGCGCATATTAGTAAATTCTTATGATCTTTCTTTTAAATTTTGGTAAAATCCTATTTTAGATCTTTATATTAATTTGTTTCACGAATAATTTATTATCCCTAATACCCATCACTGGTCCTACGACTTAAGTATACACTATTGCGCACACAGGTCCTCAGACTTGAGAACGTCACTCTCCAATGCTTATATAGCTGAGAATTGAGAATAACGTTTATATGGCCGAGAATAAGAACAAGGCTTATGTGGCCGAGGACACGAATGATGCTTATGTGGTCGAGAATGTGAATGAATATAGGTAAGTGCTCATTAAATATGAGAAAACTACTTATTAAACATGGAGAAAGTGCTCATTAAATATGAGGTAACAACCTATTAATTAAGCTAGCGGTCCATTAATTTAGTTAACTAACAATTGAAGTATATAAAAGGGGGATTCTGCTTAGAAGCAAGGAGAGATACAATTATATTGGGAATAAACATACATACTTTAGTCTATTTTATAATTTTTTTTTTGTTTAAACATTCTTCTTTCTCTAACTTAAGCATGAAAGAGTTTTTATTGGATATGTTAGTACTATTTAACTTTAGTATTTTTTTTGTTGAAAAAATTGAAAATAATAATACCGAAAACAATAATCTAATCGAAGACCTAGAATTGAGAAGTTGATAAACAAATGATTGAGGACTAAAAACTGAAAAGTTGACAACAAGTGATCAAAAATTGAGGAATGAGAAGAGTAAATCTGTTGACAATTGGCAAACGAAAATTCACAGTCAATGTAACTAAATTTTTTCATGCAGATAAACCCACCTCTCAATACTTTTTCCTAATAATTCATCTATTTTAGATAATTTTGTCAGCAAAGAAGTTGAGAAAATCTCAATCCGTGAATGAAACCCAGCAAGAAGTCCAACGCGGTTTAGGAGCAAGTCATTTTTTCATTTGTATGGTATACAAGCTTAGAATCGAACTTGTGGGTACAATTCTGCAATAACCAATGCTTAATGCTTATGTTCTTACGCCGCATAGCAGCGAGAAGGATCCCATTCCTATACTAGTTCTTCAAATCAGAAGCAACGATGTACAGTATCAAATACTTGACAACAAAAATGTAGCAACAAGAAACGAGTTATTCTCAGAAGTTCGGAGCAGCTCTGGTACTCTAGAAGTTCGATAACAAGGATATCTAATTCTACGTAAACTAACATTATTTATATTTTTTGCAGGGATCAACTTCTTATTCAAAATGCAGACAAACGAGTATGAAGATATTTTTCTTCTTTGCATCCTTAATGTTTCTGTTAACAAAAAAGAGATCGAAGCTCTAATTTTGAAAGATGGTTGCGCCTTAAATGAACAAAATGATCTACAAGATGCAGGATTCTAATAGCCTTATTGGAGGAAGATTGTTATTGGAAACAGACAGAACACACCTGAGCATATCTATGCTCTAGACCTATTTAATCTGATGTTAATTTACCAGTATTACTACTAATTAAGTCATGTGGGCAAGTGAAAACTACTCTATATTAATGCTAAACTGGATACTTATAGGTAATATAGGAACTAAAATAATGAGATGAGACAATAATTTTTTTTTAACAAAAAAAAAAAGCGCTCAACGAGTAAAAGATGGTAAGAAATTTTTTGTTGGTTGCTTAAGCAATAAGATTTTTTGACAAGATTTATGTTCATAACTTTACAAGTAAGAAAAGGGCGATGGCTTCCTTATCTTGTATTATGGAATGTAGGGTTTGCAATTTGTAGTTATGACTAAAATTTTATAATACTAAAATAAAATAAGAAAAAATTGTTAAAATAAGAAAGATTTAATCCAGAACGTTAGATTTTCTATCATGTAAAAATTAATTTAAGATATGATAAAAAAAAATTTAATATTGTGAAAATTCTAATAATATTATTATAATTATAATATTACCAAATACACTAATAAAATTACAAGGTATCGCACTTATAAATAATATATTTAATAGATTTCAACACATTCATTCATTATAAAATTTCATTGTCATATTTTCTGTCAATAGTTTATTGTGGAGTAAAATAAGTAATTGGATTTAATTTTTTCATCATTTATATTAAACAATTATTTTTAAAAGATTGCATACTAAAAGTTTGTATAATTAGTGAATAAGGACTCACAAAAAGAAATTTAATTAAGGCAAATATCACGTGACATTATCACTATTTATCAAAATTAAACTAAACTAAAAAAATTTTATTTTTTATATTTTTAGTATCCATTATACCAAAAACAAATTAAAACTGAACTGACTCATAAATGAACTAAAAAATACCAATTGCTTTATTTTTATTTTTATATTTTAATGAATTTTTTTAAAGAAAACTAATTTAATTTTTTGAATTTTTACTAATTTTTAATTAACTATAAATAATCATATTATAATTGTTGAATTTAATCAATTAAAATGTATCATGCAATTTTTTTTTAATTTAAATTTATATTTTATTTTAATTTTTAGTTTGGTCCAAATTTTTGAAATGAGCTTAATTTTTTGAATCTAATATAAAAGTAGATTGGTTATTGTTGGATTCTCAAAATAAGAACCGAACTATACTTTTAAAATGCAAAGATTGGATTGAAATAGGACAAAATCGAATGGTTTAGTCTGAGTTTTTGATTCCCAATAATTGTTTGCTCAACCCTAGTAATATAATTTTCTTGTAGAAATTTTATATTAAATATGTTTAAGAATTAAACCAAATTATATTTTTTTTAATCTTTTTTTTTACTTTACATACATATAAAATGTTAATACAATTGAAAGTTTTGGAGATCATCAAATATGATACAAGTTTTAACATATGAGGCTATTTACATCCCTAAAATTTACTCTAAACACTAATATTGTGATTTAAAAAATTGATGTTACTAAAATAACTCGGATATAATTTATTGTTAAAGATAATTAAATATATTTAAATAAAATATTGTGATTCTATACACATGGCATATATTTATTTTATCTTAAAATTTAATATTTTTTTCTTAAAAATTAAATTTATTTTTTCACCTAAAAAAAAATTAAAACAATATCTAGTTGGATAATCATATGGTATGTAATAGGAACGAGAAATAATAGGAGAAAGTTTAAAGAGACATAACCAAGATTCAACTATGGCTAACCCTTCTAAACTTCTTCTTTCTTTTAATCATTGTCTCTCTCAAATCTTTCTTCTGCACCAATGTAACAGACAATACCACAACAAAAAAAAAAATAGAAGAACGTAGAATACTTAGGAATAAATATTAACAAAAGCAATGAAGTACACCAATAAACAAGAAGAATATCAAAGCAAAAGATGGGTGTCGACGATTTAAACATGCTTTCAGGTTTTCCAAAAATAAAAAATAAAAAAAAATAATTTAAATATTATAATTATTATTTTCTATTATCATTATTTAATATTATATATAATTATTTTAAATTTGTAGCAACAGTAAAAAAAAAATTAAAACAATGATCAAATGCCACATCAGGGACATGCGGCTGTTGACAGTTACTGTCTGGTGAGACACATTTTTCTTACCAAGGGAAGTACCTCCCACCCCATTTCAGTATCTAAGAACGGTAGCTGCATATTTCAGAAACTGTCTTTACTGCATTTAAACAAACAAAACAGCTGCTGCATTAATAGACTTCAGCTTGGCTTTTGCTTCATTCTGAAAAATGAGCTTGAATGCCATTAACGCTACCAGCTTCTGGAGAAGCCATGTAAAATTGAGAACTCTCTACCTCCTGTTTCTGGGTCAGCTCGTTTCTTTTGTATTGGCACTCACCAGCTTCAGCTCTTCTCTTATTGCAGATCTAGGTATTTCATAGTTACTGTTATTCTTCTGTTCTGGTTCCTTACTTTTGGTAGGATTTTTGTATGTAATGGAGTTTGCTAATATCAATCGCATATAGGTGTTGATGCGCCTATTACTCAGTCAAGTTTCACTTACCTTACTTTAGCTTTGGTGTATGGTGGTATATTGCTGTATAGGCGTCAAAGCTTACGGGTAATGATCTGAATTTTAGCTTTTCACGATAATGATTTCCTGTTTTTTTTTTTTTATTTTGGGTTACGGAAAAACAGAATAGATGAAATTTTATTTTAGGCTTGCGCTATGGAGGACAAAATGGGAGTAATCTCAACGTGGCCTATACATTTGTTTGGTTTAGTTGAGATTATATATTCATGGGAAAGAATAATAAATAGCAAAACATTCAAAATTTAGTTAGATTTTGCCAAACATATAGTGTTTGAAGTTAGAATATTCAAATAGATCTCAGTGTACATTAATTTACTTCTGGATATTGAAGACGCACAATGGATTTATGACGTCTGCAGGTTGCTTCGTATTGGTATCTACTTTTGGGCTTTATTGATGTTCAAGGAAATTATCTTGGTAAGTCACAAACTAACGATAGTTCTGCTCTCTCAGTCTTTCATCTTATTAGAGACTGAAAAAGACTAGCATGCTTTAGACACAGCCATGTGTCTTAGATATGAAGAAAAACTAAACAACTCTGATGCTGATTTCTCTTTTGAACATTGGGTTTATAAGAAGAAAAACAACTCTATCGGTGTGATTGCGGATTTCGTATTGGAACTATACAAGTTTTCAGATGATTCAGGATAAATCACTGAGAGGAAAATGGAAACTTGAAATGCATGGTTTCTTTGATAAATGTGGGAAAAATTGCAGGAAATTAAGGGGAAAAAGTCCAATAATGAATATGAAGAGGGAGGAAAGTCGTAGCAGAGGAACACAATTAGTGAATACTGTTGTAACGTAGAGCATAAAAGCACGCCGTCATTGAACAACTTTGAACTCGTTAACTGCATGGCTTAATCAGGTTCATATATTTCTTCGTAAAAAATAAATAGACATTGATTACAAACAGATAACTAATCGGTCAGAAATTTGAGAAACTTTGTTATAACGCATGTTCTTCTATTTGGAGTATCATCTTGCATGAAGAATGAGGTTCAACTGTTTAGTTTACATATAGTGAAGAAGAATTCTCACAACTTGATGCAGTTAATAAAGCCTTCCAGTTCTCATCAATTACTAGTGTAACACTATTGGACTGCTGGACAATAGCATGGGCAGTAATCCTCACGTGGTTGTTCCTTGGCACTCGATATTCTTTATGGCAGTTGCTTGGTGCAGCCCTCTGTGTGCTGGGCCTTGGTTTAGTGCTGCTCTCTGATGCTGGGGTGGGTGGTGGAGGTGATATTTTCTTTTCCACCTTTTAGAACTAAGTAATGCATTCTGATTAGTAGTTCCTAAGTGGTCATCGGTGTGCTATTCCTGGTATTGTTTCTGTAAATTAATGGATATCTATAGATATTAAGTAGAATTAATTAGAAAAAATAACCCTCTGAATTAGGATAATTCCGAATGGTTAGTCATTTGTATTCATCAGTAATACAGTATCAATCTTTCAGGTGGTTCAAGACCCCTCCTCGGTGATTTACTTGTCATTGCTGGGACGATTTTCATTGCCATGAGCAATGTTGGTGAGGTTTGTTAATCCCATTGATCTCTGACCTGCTTTATATCATCTCATTGCATCTCTATCCCCTGAAGTTGAACTGTCGTGAAAACTTTTAATTTAGAAATGCCTGTTTCGAGTCTCTTCTCTTTCTCGTGCATCCTCAGGAATTTTTTGTGAAGAAAAGAGATCGTGTTGAAGTGGTATCCATGATTGGTGTTTACGGACTGCTAGTTAGCGTGGTTCAGTTGTATCCTTTGAGCTAGGTGATATGACTAAATATACAGATATTCAATTGTGTATGGAGCCCTAAGTTTCAACTTTCAACTGCCTTTTTAATCATTTTCCTCTGTTTTTCAATCTAGTTTTAGAGACAATGGGTTACAGTATCATACGTTAATTTGTAATTCAAGTTAAATCATAATGTTGCTTTCATTCCATAACTTTCTCTCAGATCAATACTGGAGCTTAAGAATCTTGAATCAGTCAAATGGTCAACAGATATTGTGAGTAACCAATCTTGGCTCAATCTTTGAATTGCTGAAGTGTTTGTACAGGGTTTATCTCTTCCTTCTCTGTTGAGCGAGCATTTTTCATCTCATAATTAATTTTGGATGGGAAGGAATTGAAGATCCCATTTAAATCATGAGTAATACATATGCACACAAAGCTCTATATTTCATCAACTCAGTTGTAGTCCTATAGCAGACATACAAATGATTTTTGACAGCAGATTTGTGCGTGAAGAATATAAGGAATCTAAGGTACTCGTCCTTGATTAATTACTGTCAAAATTTACTAAATATGCAGGAAAAAGTTTATTCTTCTTCTTAAGCCTAGTAATCTTCTGTATTAAGAGTTTACGCCTTCAAACAAGCTAAATAACCTTGCAGCGTTCCAAACCTGAACTAATTGGGTAACAATTTTCTACATGTTGTTTTACTTTCTGCCAAACCTTAAGTCCATATATAAAAAATTAAAGAGGAAAGATATAGATACTTATCTTTTTGCGTCATTATGCTATGCCTTTATGATAGTTTCCTTTTGTCTCATAAATGAATGTTTTGTTACCTTGTCAAACTGAATTTTTGGATTCTTGTTTACAGATATTGAGCTTTGTGGGCTTTGCGGTATCGAGTTTTATGTTCTACACGCTTGTTCCTTTTGTTCTAAAGGTCAAATTTCCTTGTACTGCCAACAATTATTTACTGAACAGTTGGTCTCCATGATAAGATTTTTCTTCGAGAAATATCTCTGGTCACTTGCTCTAATAAGGATAATTTTTGCATACAGTTGAGTGGAGCCACAATGTTCAATCTGTCAATGCTTACGTCTGATATGTGGGCAGTTGTTATTCGGGTTTTTTTCTACCGCCAGCGGGTATTCTTCTCAGATTCTTGCCCTTTTATTACCGTGTTATGAGTTAGTGCATGGAATGAAACCAATGAGTTTGATTCTACCATGTACTTTTCTTGAAATAATGTGAGCTAATTTCTTTCTTTTCTTTAGAATTGGAATCCTTGAAAACATATCTGACCAGCTGGTAGCCTCGTGTTGCAGGTCGATTGGTTATACTATTTTGCTTTTGCAATTGTGGTTATTGGACTTGTCATTTATTCAACAACGTATGCTCTAATTCTTATAATGTTTGATCCTGTTTTGGCATCTTACTAATGCAGTGTTTCTCTTTTTGATCTGGTTCAAACTTAGAACTGAAGGTCTTAGGCAATTCTGCAATAAGTTATGCCTACGTTGTTGACTGCTTTTTTGAACAGCCAGAAGGATCCAATTCCTACAGCAGCTCTTGAAAACGGAAATCATGATGAACAGTACCAAATACTTGATAGCGAAAATGTGGCATCACGAAATGAATCATCCTATTCATGAGAACCGAGGCACTACGGTAGTTTAGATGTTGGCTAACTTGCCTATCTAATTCTAGTTGAGCTATATTCATTAAATCCTTACATTATTTATATCCTTTGCAGGCATCAACTTCTTATTAACATAAAGACAATAGCAAGTGTGAAGATTGGTATGATTAATGCTATCATATTAACTACTTGGAAACAGAGAAAGGATTTTTTCTTGTTATCCAATGACCAAATTGTTGTTGTTGTAAATCACCTTTTATTTAATCCAATGTCTTTCATTTGAGGACATTATTATGTACGTAAAATATATATATATATATATATATATATATATAACTGGATTGTCGGATCAGATAATGAATGAATATCTTTTTTAAAATTTGACAAAATTATGAATGAATATATTTATATTCCCTAATCACAGATAATTTTGAAATTAAAAGAAAGGTCTATTTTTAATTGATATTAGAATAAAAAATTGAAATATCTTTTGTTATACTAAAATTGTAGAAACACAAAATCTAATAAATAATTTAAAATTTAATTTTTTTTCGAACACAATATATATATTTAAAAAAAAATTATGAAAAAGTGAACTTCTAACAAATACACCATTTTGTAATTCTATATTAAAAAATTAAGATTAAAGTTGATACATACTTTAATAAATGGTAAGACAAAGTCATTGTTTCTTCATGGTTAAATTCCTTATTAAATTTCTTTACTTAAGCACCTGTAAACATTCCTTGAAGCAAATAAACCACCTCAAGTAAAAGAGGAATTGAAACAGTGCACTTGCTATATACATATGCATGTATACAAACACCCGAAAATGACAAGCCCAGTGAATCAAATAGTACAAATGATTTCATTTCAGTAACAAAAATAGGTGTTGAACATTCAATCCTAGGAGTCGCAATACTTGCGAGATTCATGGGCAAACAAGCAAAAATTTCCAGCAGATGTGATTTTCATGTGTTTGTATAATGCATATGTATCTAGATTCTTCAAATTTATAGCAAATAAACAAATAACCAAAGACTACAAAACAAAATAATCAAATTGTCCAAATTTTCAAAAAGGATATCAAAAAATTTTCAGCAGTAGAATAAAGTACATCAGATTTCCAACAACAAAATAAGTACATCAAATTCTCAATAATTGAACAGTAGAAGTGATTTATGACAATAAACACGATATGTCATATTTTCAACAAACACAGTACCAATATATCACATTTCTAACAAAAAATTTTCCATAACTCCACCTGCAACTGCATTTTATTCTAACCACATTCTAAATATGAACTACCTTCCCGTGAGACATATAAATACTATAATTATACTTGACGCAACAAAAATTAAATGACCATTTAAGAATAATATTTGCAATTAATATCACTAGCATATTGACACATAACCCATGTGGGATATTGAATCCCGTTTCTTTTGGTGGAGCACTAGTTAATGTGAACTGAAGTCATAGTGTTTATGGAGGCATAATAACCATCCTTTTAAAAAAAAAGAAAATTACACAAGTTCTATCCAATTCAAAGCTTATAATTCTATCTCTTAAGAACTTGCGTGAACGTTGAAGATGATGCTACTGACATTTTCTAGTAGATGTTGTATTATTTGTTGATTTACAAAATGTTAGAATCTATTTTAGTTGTCAAATTTACTCATCTTCAAACTAATTGTATTATTATTATTTGAAAACTTACACGATCCGAGCTAATTCTTTTGTATCTTTTAGGGAAACTTACACGATCCAATGCTTTTGTATATTTTAGGAAGATTTCTGTGCCAAAAGTAGGCAAAATGGAAGGTTTAGAATTTGGATGTCAAGTGATTAAAATTCCCTCATCACTCACACTTTCACTGTAAAGAGGAAGGAATGAAGGAACAACAAGAATGGAGTTTGGCATAAGAAGGTTTGATGCAGCTAGACAAATTTATGAGGGAACAAAAAAAAAAAAAAAAAACCACCATCATGTCAAATAACCTCTGAAACAATATTTTCTAGACAAATTTATGAGGGAAAAAAAATTGCCCACCAAATACACTTCATTTGATAATCCACAAAGATATAATTATATTGTTATTGTGATTCGATATTTGCTTCAATAAACAATATATAAACAAAAAAAGAATAGATATTATTTTTAAAATATAAAAAAAAATAATTAATTAAAATAAATTGAAACCTATTAAAGTCCATGCCCAACTAAAGCCCAAGATTGAAACCTTTTTCCCGAATGGAAACCCAATAAAATCCCCAATATTTTTTCCAATTTTCCCTCCCTCGAATGGATCAACAGCAGCAACCACAAACGCAAACCCCCACTGCTTCCACCGCCACTCCACAGCCATCGGAAACACAGCCGCAGCAACCGTCTCAACAACCGTTACCACAGCAGCAACAGCAAGAACAAACACCGCCGCCGCCGCCGCCTTCCACAACAACAACAACAACAACAACAACAACAACATCATCAACTCCTACAACCAACACACCAAACCCTAACCCTAACCCTAATCCAACTTCGAAACCCACCTCACTTACACCGCCACAGCCAAGACCAGTCTCATTTTCCAGACCATGGCAACAGCCCCAACAACAACAACAGCATTCTCACTTCTCTCATTTTTCTTCTATTCCGTCTTCTTCTTCTTCTTCTGCGTCTCCTTCGTCCCCAGCTTCATCTCCAATGTCGAGGGGCGGCATTGCAGTTGGAGTTCCGGCGCCCCGCCCTAGCGCTGCTGCTCCGCAACCTGCGCCTCCTTTTTCAACTTCATTTGGCCAGCAGTTTGGTGGGTTGGGCCGCACTGGAGTTAATGTGCCTGATTCGGTCTCTACTTCGAGCCCACTGCAGGTTTTTTCTTTATCTCATCTTTTTAAGCTCTGAATGATTTGAGATTTTGCACTGTTTTGGTCCAATATAAATGAATTGACTTGGTTAAATTTTGATGACTAGTTCTTGGACAAGAAATTAAGTGATTTTGGCAGTTTCTTTAAATTAACATTGGCAAATTTAGTGTTTTATAATCATTATTTCCTTAGTTTTCTAGCTAATTTGTTTAATGGGCGTGTCTTTTGATGGGTTCTTGAACTCCTTATTTATTGCAGTTTGTTTTTTCCAACTTTTTCTCAGAGTCAGAGATGTTTAAGTGGCGTTATGTGTTGGCTTGTGTTATTTATTTGTAATTTGTTGTTTGAACTTGTAGGTGAGGCCACCAGGAATGCAGGGAATGGGGGTGATGAGATCACTAGGTTCAAGTTCACAAATGCGCCCAGGTGGGATTTCTGTACAACATCATCATCAAAGGCCTGTACAACAATCATCCCTCAGACCACCACCATCTTCCCCAAATAGTCAATCCCCTGCTACACCAGTCAGTTCTAATCCTTTTTTCTTTTTGGAATATTGTTGTGATTTTTAAATACATGTGTTATTTTCTGAATAAGACTATACTGTGTCAATGCCATAAGTCGGAAAACCAGCTAAGACTGTTGTGGTTGGTTTGGGGGGCAGTGCATGACCTTTGTTTAGACCAGAAAAATATACACTAGATTTTTTTCTTTTTTAAAAAAAAAAGGCTTACATTTTTATCTTTTGCTCAAATAAAAGATTCATAGAAAAGATTAATTTTCTGGGTTAAAATGAACATTAAACATCAAAAAAATTTGGCTTTAAGTTGGTACCTGGAACAAGTCAGGACTTTGGAAAAAACCTTCTTTGAGTATGGAAACCTAAACACCTTTTTTTTCCTTTGTTATTCTTTATAAAATTTTCTTATTGGTGTTTGCAGAGTGAGAGTGGCTAAGGTGCTGGATGATAGCCAATTAAAATGTCGTAGTCAGTTTTATACCAAAATACGAACTTTTAGAAGGCTGTACTCCATGATACAGAGGATGAAATTAGCTTCTTGTAATTAAATGGGAACCATGCAAGACAATCGAATTTGAGGATCACTATTTTTTTTCTTTTTTCGTTTACTTTTTTTTTCTCAATAAAATTGCTGTGAAACTAGGCATATAAGAAACCTTTGAAGGCTTGAGTAATAAGAAATATTTGACTTTGTTGGTGATATGAAGGATCAGAAATATGGAGTTTAAATTTGGATGCTTATTATTGTGGGCCTCCTATAGTTGGGCAAACCTGCTTTTTCTCATTGAGTATCCACTTAAAACTTGTAGTTGTCTGGGATGCTTGTTGATTCAGTGATTTTAGAATTTGATTGAAATGATTTTATTGTTAATTTCATCATCATTTGCAACTGCATGAGCTGTTCTTATCATTCTTCATGAAAATGATTTGGTGAGATTTGGGTTTTTGGATTTTTCTTTTAGCCTGTCTATGCTGATTTTTTTTTCTTTCTTTTTTTTTTTTTCTGCTTTTTATTTTGTAGAATTTCCAAGGGCAAGGCCATATCAGAGTCTCATCAGTTGGTTCTCCTGGTTCTCCTGGTTCTCCTTCACCAAATACATCACAAAGTGTGCAGTCCTTTAATCAGCCATGGTTATCATCTGGATCACAAGGGAAGCCTCCTTTGCCACCCCCCTCTACATATAGACCACAAATGAATTCACCGTCTATGCAGCAAAGGTCACATATTTCCCAGCAACATTCTCCTTTGTCAGCAACTTCGCAGCAGCAGCATGTGTCTTCTGTGCAGCCACAACAATCGAAATCATCACATCAGCTGCAGGAACATTATGGGCAACAATTTTCTTCATCGAGGGTCCCTCAATCTTTACCCCATCAACAACAAATTATGAGGCCTCAGGGCTCTACAATTCAGAAGCCTTCCTCTCTTGCATCAGTGCAGCCTAACACAGTGCAGCCAGGGAATCAGAGTAAAATAGCTGGTGCAGCAGAAAGTGAAGAATTTGGTAATAGGATTCTCAGCAAAAGAAGTATCCATGAGCTAGTTAACCAGGTGAGACATATTGGCCTTCTTTTAGTATTTCAAATTCTTTCTCCAATTCTGGTCACATTCTAGTCTATCACCAAAGCTAGCATTTTTTACTTTTAATTGTTTCTCTTTCTGGTTGTATTGCAAACAATAGAATTTTGTTATTTATTTCAAACTTGAAGAGGTGGACTTAAAATATAGCAGAGGAGATTTTGTCAACTATTTTCACCATTAGTAACTTGTTCAAATGGTGTCTTTTAAGTGCACAACTCCCACTTAATTATATTTCAACTGCATCTATGTGAGGCAACATATGAGAGAGCTTGTATAACCGTGTAAGCTGTTGCAAATAAAATCATTTAATGGTGCACATTGTTTCCAGTTGTGTTTGAGTCTCATCTCAAAAAAGTTTTTTGCAGAATTAAAATCTTATCAGACTAAACAGGATCATTAATATGTATGCAATTGTTTTCCTGTTGATAGTGCATTTCCTTAGTGTAGTGAGCCAATTTTTGGGGATATATAATGCAAGAAATTTGTGTAAATACTTGCATTATTTGTTTTTATTATTGTTGACATACTTGCTGATTTTGTTGTTTCAGTCTGCCTGTAATAAAAACAAATGCCTTTAGAATATAAGATTTTGTTGTAAATTACTTCAAATGTCAAATATTCTTTGATATAAATTTTTATTATGCAAGAAATGTGTGTAAATACCAAAAAGGTATATTTGTCTTCAAGCCACTGGCAAATCTCTGCTTGCCTACTGGGGCCCAATATGCTCAGTGTTTCCTCACACCTTAGCTAGAATGTGTATGCTTTTCTTAGAATTCAGAATTCACACGAGCTTCTGTTTCTTGTTTTTCTCTCCCAATGCTCAGTTCAACTTTTATGCTTGGACAGATTGATCCGTCAGAGAGGTTGGATGCTGAAGTTGAAGATATTCTTGCAGATATTGCTGAAGATTTTGTGGAGTCTGTGAGTAGCTAAATTTACACTCTCTTTTAACTCTCACACAATGCATGCACACACATGCTAGACATTTTTTGAGGATTTATCCTGCTACTGGGTGCACTTTTCTGAATTCCTAGGTTATTTTAGATTTTATTTTTCTGGAGCATCTATGCGATATTGTAATTATTCTTGAGAAAGGTTGCATGTTGCTTAGAAAATAACATACAAGATCATATATAGCTTCATATTGTCCTACTTTGCAGGAGCTAGAACGACAGAAAACAGAATTATATGATTTGTATGCCATTGAAAGTTAAATAGTGGACCCTGCACATTGCAAAATGCCTTTAGAATATAAGATTTTGTTGTAAATTACTTCAAATGTCAAATATTCTTTGATATGAATTTTGCAATAGGTGTTGATATTGTTGTCTCCGGCTGCCTGTAGCTGACATGGTGCCAATGCATGAAGAATATGCCTAGGCAATTTGTAATTTCCTTATTTAGTCAATATATGTGTATTAAAGTTTTGATTTAATCTTCTTCACGGTAGTTGAAGTAGTTCCCAGACCTTTTGTGCTGTGATTTGATGGTTTCTCTACTTTTATTCTTCTAAAATGAACTTTTTCGTTTGATTAGATTACAACATTTGGTTGTTCATTAGCTAAGCATCGAAAATCAGATACATTGGAAGCAAAAGACATACTTCTACATCTAGGTAAGTTATGTGGAAATATTTCTTTATAGTTTTTGTTTTGGTTCTTTTTATGTTCAATTGGGCTTAGTTTAGTTTTCATATGTTTTGCTGCAGAAAGAAATTGGAATATGTCACTTCCTGGGTTTGGTGGTGATGAAATTAAGACCTACAGAAAACCGGTAAAAATCTTTATTATGACTGGTTACTGATTATGTGGAATGGGGCCATGACTCAAAAATGTGGCCCGCAGCTTCTTGTATTGAAGGCATAGTTTCTTATAGAGGAGACTTTGTAAGCATATATATATATATATATTTTCAAATTTGGTACATTTTCTAATTGTGGTTGTGATAATTGTTTCAGCTTATGAATGATATCCACAAGGAACGGCTTGCTGTGGTGAGTTTTAATCTTGAAAATTTTCTTGGACTTTGATATGTTAAAGATGCTTGTCTTTCCTTCTGTGCTTAGCTATACTGAAAATTGACTAAAAATGGAAGTTATGATAAATTATTTTTGGTAAGGGTGATTTTGTTGTGTCTAATATATCATATCCCTTTTTCTTTTGACAGATAAAGAAATCAGTCATGGCAAATGAGGTGGCAAGTACTAGGACTTCTATTGGACAAGCTGCTGTGAGTGTGAAGGGTAACATAGGGAAGATGTCTTCTAGTATTATAGGCTCTACGTGAGGCAATTTTTGATAAGGTATGGTAATTTTATGGGCATATGATGCATATATTTCCTTGGTATATCTGTATTTCATCACAGTAGGAGTACATATGGTAGGCCTCTTGATAATGCATAACCATGGGGGAGTTGAAAGATATAAGTGGTAATTGAATAAATTTATGCCTCTCCTTTTGTTTTGGTATTTTTTTCATGTTGGAAGTGCATTTCTAATCACATTTAGTATGAAGTAGACTTGTGATCCATGCAGATTACCAGTAGACAAGTGTGGAGTAATCAAACTAAGCTAGCAATTAGTTTATGCAGATTTCTTGTTATGAAGTGTGCTCATCATAGATTGGTCTACTACAATTTAAATGTTCCTCCAAATCTTTGTTGTATGTTAATAGTGATTACGGATCTTGTCACTCTATTATAAATATGCTCTGGCAAAATCAAAACCCAAACCCATGTCTTGTGGAGTTGTTTTTAGAAAATCTTCTTTTGTGTGTGTGTGTGTGTGTGTGTGTGTGTGTGCATTGACCATTGGCATTACAACTCCACTCTGTGCATAGCTTTTAGTAGTTGTCATGGTCGTAGAATTTGTTATTATGAGGGGCTAGTAGTATTTTTGGGTGAAATTTGACTTGATGGCTACTTTGTGTTGTCAACATCATGCAAACTTTGATCCTTCTTGATTGCAAAATCAGTTCAAGCATTAACTTATGTGACAAAAACATATGGAAGGGACCTATTAGAGTACTTAATACAATCGATTGGGCCTTATGAGCTTAAACTTTTGGTCTAGGTATTAATGTGTTCTTATGTAATATGTAGAGCGATTGCAAAATCGTCAATGCATTCATTAACTTACATCACAAACCTGTTTGGAAGGGCTTCTCAGATTACTTGTGTACAAGTGTTTTGCACTTTACTTATGAGTTTAAGCGTTTGGTGCAAGTATTAATGAGAATTTTTTGTACAAAAATTATGGGTAAATATTATGAGTACGTGATAGGTTAAACAAAAGGAGTTTAACCCATCCTATATGCTTGTGTACAAGACATTTTGGTTATAACTTCTTGATAAGTTTCTTGTCCTTAGCATTTATGGTTGATCAACGTCCCATAAGAATTTTCCGTTAAAGATCTATCAATCTTAAGGCATTCTTAAGTACTGTTTTCCATTGGAATTTCATTAGGGGCGAGTATATCAAGGTTGGTTCTAATTTTACTCAGATCTGGAACCTACTCTAAATAAAATCTGTTCTTAAAATTTAAAATCGAAACTTACTCTATTTAATAGAGCATCTTATTTTTCGATTTCGGTTACAAAACATGGTACTTTATTTATTAGTTATCCCAATTTTTAATTTTTCCAAAAAACTTTATATTGTAAATGTTTGTTTAAGTAGAATATTATAAGTATTTACTTAAATTATAAATTTAATTTGATAAAAAAATTTTAAAAATAAAATTAATGATATTAAATTACAAAAGTAATAAAATAAATGAACAAAAAAATTGAGTGAAGGAAAGAAAAGAAAAATAAGTTATCAAAGAGAATTGATATACGATAAATTATTTATAAAAATATTATATTATTAATCGAGTTAATATAACACCACACAAAAAAAAAGAAATTAATTTTTTTTACGATAGTAAAGTTATATATTTAATAAAATTATACCGTGCATATGTTTATTCACTAAAATTATTAATTTATTTGATAATTTTAAAATAAATATATGTAAAACACGATTTTATTAAATTAGTATACAAATAACATAATAAAATATGTTAAATAAATATTATAAATATAATGATTAATTATTTCTTTATAACTCAATGGTTAAAAGGTGTTCTCTTTGATAAATTATTTACTAAATCAAATATGAATATATTTTGCATAATATTTACGTTTATATAAATTTATAATTTTAATAAAAATTTTTAAATATTATTGTTTTATTAGCTAAATAATTTGTTGATTTTTTTATTTCATAAAGCCCACCGGTTAAATTGGCTTAGATTATAGAAGATATGGTTCGAAGATATGCTTTAATTGCAGCATCATGTGAATAAGGCAGTATTTAGACCATAACGAGAGAATATGTGTTTTAATTGTAAAGATAAGGTATATGTGTTAAGTATCATTTGTGTATGGAGAGATTGTAATTTTATAGAGAGAATTATTTATATATGGAAAATCCCCCAATGCTACGGATTACGTTAAAATTTCTCATTCTAGACTGTTAAATGAGCTTTTCATTATACATATGCTTTATTATAAATAGTGATGCCTTCATTTGACCAAAGCATCCAAGTATTTGATACAAACCTCTCTCTAACGCACTTGTGCTCTCTTAATCTCTTTTTAGTGTTTAGTTTCAAGTTTTGTAAAGTTCGAGCAAAGTAAGGTTGATGTAGTGCCAATTGTTCAAGTTGTGCATTTGAGGCCACACGGAAGAAATTGGTCCGTGACACTATGCTTAACCTTAAATTTTATGGTCACTTGGCAATGGATCCTTTGTTGTTGGGGTTTGGCCTTTGTCCGCTCCTTTTCTTATATCTTGACTATTTTCTTTTTTCTCCTTTAAAATAAGCTCCTCTTTAGGGGCCAACTAAAAAGTGAAATGCAATTTTCTTATCATGTGGTTTTTAAATGATGACAAGCTTTATATGTTTATATGTGAAGTTACAACTTTTCTTGTAACTCAAAGCTTAATCTTATAGGTAAGGCCCAAACAGTAGTATTAAGCACACTGACAAGTCTCTTTACGTGCAGAACCCATGTCAAACAAGGTACATATTGGCTTTGATTCCATGTTAAGTTGCCTTTTGACCAAAAAATTTAAGCTTGTAGGTAAGGGCTTAGACAATATTATTAACTACTTTAACAAGCCATTGTGCACTCACACGTGGACTGAACAGTATATCACAAACTTAGTAGATTCACAATATATCACAAACTTAATAACAAACAGAAATATTTATTTTAATTAATTGAAAAAGACAGGTGTTTCTCTTACTTCAATTTATTTTCTTAATAATACTCATCAACTGCAAGGTTAATGTTACAACAATTTATTTCACCTAAAGTCATGTTAAAATCAAAATCCCACGAAGTCTTAATTGGAGGGTGATCTTTAGAATCTATGCCGACTTCAATTGGATAATCTGTGTTTCTTGCCAAAAGCTTCATCACAATAAACTATTGGTATACAAGTTGTTGACCAGCCAACTCTTATCAAGGTTTTACTAAAATTGGGATATTTTGTGAATGGTAAATCATACTTGTTGATCTGATCTAACATCAAGTGGATGAACCTTTAAAGATTCATTTGAAAGAGAAGATATTTCCTGAGAAGTTGTCCCATAAAAGGGTTTCTCATGTGTGATTTTAGAATAAGGCTTCCCTCAATTTTAGTGGCATCTAGATCAGGATATTCATTTCGAAGCTATATGGAGTGCAAAGATTGTTAAATTGAAATTTTGTAGTTTATCAAAATCATTTGCCTATGAAATTGGATTTACATGACATGTGGCTTGAGCCAAATCAAGTTATGAAGTTGATGAGTTTTATTATGCGAGTAAATTAAAGAAGAAAATAATCAACACTCTTTACTAGATAATAAGTTGTGTTTGTGGTCATTAATTTTTTGGTAGGTTGTTTGATTCACATTCAAGTGTACGTGGTGAGGCCTATTAGAGTTCTTAATACTATTTTTAGGCTCTAAATTCTATGTTTAAGCTTTTGAGGGAAGCATAATTTTTGAAATCTTAAATATTATGGATTAGATATTTACCTTCAAGTTTTAAACTTTTTAGGTCCAAGTGATAATTCTACAATTTTGACTAAGAGGTTGTGTTTGACTCCCCATGTCATTGCATTTGCATTTGATGTTTGCATGTCTCTATTTTTGTCTTCTCAATCACTTTTTGAACATGATCCATATGAAAAGCCTGATTGATAGAGCTTAAGGTGCATTTGGTAACAAGTTTTTTATATTATTTTAAATGGACTAAATTAGATTGAATTGTAATGGATTGTAATAGATTTGATATAGTATCAAGTTTGGTGTTGAGTTGTCCTATATGTATATATAAATTATATCTTATTATATATTATATCATATTTTATAATATATATAAAATATTATTTTATTACTTTATATTATTAGATTAATTTATGTTTTTTAATTTAATAAGAAAATTTAGAAACTGAATGTTATTGGTTGATTGCCATCAAATGTCTTCCACTTTTGTCATTTTGAATTAATAAGCACATTTTCAAACTGATTTTTAACTACTCTATATAAAGGTTTGATCATCATTATTGTTTGATTGCTTGTTTGTTGTAGATCTGAAATTTAAATTTCATTTGATGAAAATTCAACTCTAAATCTACAGTGAACAGTGGCTCAAATGATAATTGATAATTATACGATTGTATAAAGTAGTTAATAAAAATTTTAATGACATCAATGAAGACTCAAACGGACGAAGCTTGTCAATGGTTACAAATAATAGAAGGTGTCGACAAAAAGGGTGATTTGAATTTATAATAGTTTATTATATTTTATTTATAATTAATAATAATATAAATTATTTTAACATTATATTATATTATTTTAAATTTTTTTGTTTTAAAAAACAAGAAAGAAGCCAATCCAAGTTGACCCATAAGTGGGCACATGTTAATCCTTGTGAAATTAAAAATGCAGACCAGTCTAGTTTAAACATACAATTAAACATAGTTTAATTTTATTTTTGTGTAAATAGTATTCTTAGTGCATTTTAGTCCAATTAAACAAACACGCTTTTATGATTCTAGGTTAAGTGTTATGATAAGTGTAAATGCCATGAATAGATGCAAGGAATTTTTTTTCTCTTGCTTTGTGACTTAAATTATTAAGTAAAAGATTTGATAACTTCCAAGTGTATATGCTTATGCCTATACGGTTATATCTTCTTGGTAGGTTTGTTTGTCCTTTGAGTTGGGAGTTTGGTCCACGTTCAACAAGATTAGGTTTGACATTTTCCCAGTCTGAATTTTCATTCAAAGAATAGAAATATGGGAAAAGACAACCTAAATCTCAATTCCTATGAACACTTGTTCAAACAGGAGCTAGAATTTTGAAATTTTATGTACTTGACTAAGTAATTTTCTAAGCATGCTGATGTAAGTTCCTCCCTACAACCCTTGAAACAACGTGTAGCCCCAACTTGTTACAGAGCCGTACAATCCAAGGCCAAAGCCATACAAATTACCCACAATTGCCATAACAGGTTTGCTGATTAGAGTAATGCTAGTTTGGGTTATATGGTCCTGGCCTTCATTTTTTTTTTTCAAACAAACTTATTCAACATTTGGCTAAACCTTTTTGGGACTCCCAGTAAAGTTGTGGTAAGATGATGAACTTGGATTACGGATGTAGGATGTCTTTTGGGCAAGTGTACATATATGACAGTGTTTGTTTGGTTAGACTATATTGCACTAAAGGTACTATTTGTAAAAAAATAAAATTGAATTTTATTTGGTTGAATGTTTGGACTAGATTGGTTTGCATTAAAATGCAAATCAACTTCACAAAGGCTGACCCGGTGTCCACCTTAGAGTTAGCCGCAAATTAGCCTTTCTCTTCTTTTTTCTTTAATTTAGAAAAATATTATATAATATTAAAATAATTTATATTATTATTTATTTTATAATAAATTATTATAAATTTAGACTACTATCTTCATTGTCACTATTTGTTGTAGTCATCCGTTTGAGTCACTATAAATGTTAGTAAAATTTTTATTAATTGTTTTATACAATAGTATGATCATCATCACTATTTGAGCTGATTGGTTGTTGTAGATTTGAAGTTAAATTTTTATTAATCAGAATTTTAGATTTATAAGAAATGGTCAATCAAGCAGCAATTATGATTATATTATTATGTGGAGCGGTTAAAGATTAATTTAAATGTGTTAACGATTGTAGGTAATTGGGGGATTATATTTGTGAATTTTTGTAATAAATTAAGTAAAATATAAATTGATCTAATAATGTAAATAACAAAATAGAGTATTGTATAATAAAATATAATATTTTTTAATGAATTAAATAAATTATAAATTAATATGATAATATAAATTGATAAAATAATACTTTATATACATATAGTCTTAACTCAACACAAAATATGATACTGTTTAATCAGTTCTAATTTATTGCATTCAGTCCAATCCATTAGAAATAATAAAGTTCAGTGCGAGTTACTAAATACATGCGTAAGAATCCTGGATGTGATCTGTGTGCACAAGAAGAATGTGGTTTATCTTGAATCTTCAAGTCCAGCTTTACTTCAAATTTTTTTAAAAGGATGCTTCGTCTCTGGCATGTCATAGCTTATCATTTTATGCAGGTCAAACTCGTAGAAAGGAACTGTTGGTGCGAAGGAACCAAGATTTTCATGTCGACCTCCAATACGCCATGATGGGTTTTTAAGTATTATGTATTTAAAAGATGGTTTTGAACATTAAGGAGAAAATAAAAATTAAAAAAGAAGAAGAACAAGAATAAATTTAAAGACGTTCATTTTTTAGCACAAGATTATTACAGCGATGAGTTACGGTGACTAGAGATCGATAGCGAGGGGCCGGGAATGCCCATTATTGCCATTCCCGTTTTGGAAGGGGCATTATCATCTTCGGCAGGCCTTAGTTTTGAATATATATATATATATGTATTGTCTCCATTGTTTCTATTTATTGATATTAAATAATAAAAAAATTATATGAAATATTAATAAAGTTAAATAAAATAAGAGGTTAATATGTATAAATTAATTATAAATTTTATTCTTAATAAAAATGATAAAAAAATTAATTTTTTTTTTATTTTTGTAAGATAAAATTTTATTTAGTAAATAAAAAAATAAAATTTTGATAATTATTTTTTTGTTAATTTTATATTAATATATTAAAATTTAATTTAATATTAATTAATTATTATATTTTTATTTTAATAAGCTTTTAATTGATTAGAAAGTAAATCTATTCATATGTCATCTCTGTTCTCAGTTTATTTTCAAAGTTGGTGACAAAATTATTTTCGATCTCTGACCCAAACAGGGTGGACTATTGAAAACTCTATTTTTGCAGAAATTTTTGACAACCCTAATGTTGACGAAGTTAACTTCCCGCGTACAATCTTGAAATCGTTTGCGGGCTTGGTTGGATATCTACTCGGCTTGTTAGAAGCTTAAGCATTCATTTCATTTCATGATGCTTGTTGATTTGCTGCTGTTAATATATTTTGTTTAAAGAGATATCAGCCTTGGTTTGGCATTGTGGAAAAGCAGCAGCATTTAGGAATGTGCATGGATTTCGGGTCAACTCAAAATCTTGTGGAACCCAACCAATTGGTTTGATTCTTGAAGCAAAATCGGTATCATTAAGCCTCGTTTTTTCAATTGCATATATTATTGATTAGATTTATTAATATATAAAAATTTAATAAATTATTTAATTAATAAAAAATATTTTAAAATTTTTTATTAAAATTATAAAAAATTAACTTAATTATTTTTAAATAAATACATTCATTTAAATTTGTTATTGAAATCTATTACAAAATTATTATAAACATTACTTTTATATGAAATATATTCATATTTAATTTAATTAGTAATTTATTAAAGAGAACACTTCTTAATTATTAATCTATGTAAAAAAAAAAAGTGTTTATAATATATATTTAATTTAATTTATTATATTTTTTTTATGATTATTTAATAAAATCGTGTTGTATATATATTTATTTTAAAATTATTGATCAAGTTAATAATTGTTATAAATAAATATATATGAGATTTAATTTTATTTTATATTTAATTTTATTATTATAAAAATTTAATCAAAATTATTAATATAAATAAATAATTTATAAAAGTTAATATTTATTAGATATTTTAATTATTATGATTTTTAAAATTAAGTATAAACGATTACCAATAAAATTTTATTTATTAATTACTTAAATTTTAAAAAATTATAAAATTATTCCACAAATATTTATAGGTGATTGGACCTATTTTTTTTTTTTAAAAAAAAACTAGAAAGTAGCCTTTTATTTATTATTACAAAAAAAATATTTCTCTTTAGCCGATATGTATTTATCTCATTGTACTTAATAAGATCTTTTAAAAAAAATATTAATTTGTATTTAAAAATGTGAAATGTACAATATCGATGAGTTAATAATAACATAAGTTAATTACGTAAATAATTAATTATATTATAAATAAGTTTACATATTAATAATTTTAAATTTAAATCAAATATAAATAATATTAGTGTTTTTTTTTTTTTGTCTCAACATCAACATGTTTATTGTTTTTAAACTTAAATATATTTTATTAATTCTACTGTTACTCAAATTGTCATCCTCTTACCGTTCAATTTTTTTTTTTTTTTGAATGTCCACATCATCAACTAGTTTGCTAGTGTAAAAAACTAATCTCTAAAATATTTTAATTGTCATTTCCTAAACTTCGTTAAAAGAGTTATAATAAAATAGCAAAATTGCTTTTAAATAATTTATTTCTGGTTAAAAAGAAACAGATTTGAGATAAGTTATAAACATAGGGTCTATTTGTTATATCTACAAAACTATAGGGATCCAATTTGATAATTACCTTAAGTCTTAAAAAGATATACATTACCATACGCAAAAGAGATGTTGACTACGAGGAGGTTGTATAATTCGATTCAAATTTGTCCATGTATAACTTTGTGCTAGTGATGAAAGAGAACGTGTGCCACATGGCACTATGACTCAATGCATGCACTGTCATTCTCAATTATTTCCACTAATCCTGCTGTCCTCTTTATTTATTTATGTGGGTGCATATATATATAATATTCAGCGAAGCAAATTGTCTCCGAAAATATCGGCTTAAAATTATATATGATTTCTATTCCTAGAGAAGTTTCCCTATTTTATTTTAATTCATAGTGTTGTATTGTATTATATTATATTACTATGACGTTAAAATTAATTAATTTAAATTAAATTATTAATAAATTATAATTATATTATTTATTTAATTATTTTATTTATATTTTTATAATATTTATGATAATATTTTTTAGATATTAATTAATTTTATTTTAATTTAAATATTTTTAAAATAAATAAATATAATTATAAATTTTTTAAATAAAAATTATAAAATAAATTTATTAAATTATAAATAAATTAATATTATATAATTATTTTAATAATTAATTTTATTATTTTATAAACTTATTTAATAACTGTATAATTGTATATTAATCAAGATTTGGTAAATGTTAGGTTGTATTGGATTGGCCAACCTTATCAAAAGTTTTTTTTTTTTTTTTTGGGGGGTGCTCTACTTAATAAAGGGGTGAACTTATGACTTAGAACAAGATTATCCTTTTTAGAGGGATTTGGTTAAAGATATGTCGAATGTTTTTATTTTCGAATCATGGAATAATATCGGCGTTTGTATCGCGAGGGGAAGATTGTGCGTGACTCAGATCCAGTTAAAATACTCCACGTTTCGGAATCTGAGCGGCAGAAAGGAAGAAGCTTATTTGTCACTTTAGTCCACCTAACGGTGTCCAAAATAGGCCGCCTACGACGTTTTTAATACAGAGAAATTTCAGTTTTTCGGTGCAGCTTTAACTCAGCTTTAGAAACATCCCTCTTCGTCTCGTTTCGTCTCTTCCCATCAGACAAAACATTAATTACTAGGTTTCATCGTTATATAACTGCGCAGAAATCCCTTAGTTTCTGTTCTCGACCGTGGGTTGCGTTATGAAGAATGCCAATTCTCAAGCTGGGGTCGTCGGAGAAGTCGTTTTGGGATCTTCTGCCCATCCTGCCAAGCTCATTATCGATACTGATCCCGGTATCGGTGAGTTTCTGTCTTTTTTTTTTTTTCTTTTTCTTTTTGTGTATATTTATTTTCCTGGTACGTTACATGTCACTTTCAGAATTATGAAACTTTGTTGAAAGTGAATTATTTTTTTAAAAAATAATTTTTATGTTAATTTTTGAATTAGTCTGCGATAATACGAATGATTAACTCATCTGGGTCGTGTAATTTAGTTCTGTTTGATAATATTTGGGCTTTGTTGGATCTTTTAATTTTTCTTTCTGTTAATAAGTTTTTGGTTAGTAATCTGCACGAGCATCAAACAAAAAAAAAGCAATCCTAATGCATAAGGTCCTCTCGTTGAGGGTGACTGTACTTGCCTTAGTCCCAAATTGCTTGACTAAGAGATTGTGAAGTGCCTTATATATGCACAGTGACAACAATTCACAATAGGCTGGTCTTTTGTGATAGAATCCACTTGCATCAAACTGTGAAGAGAAAAGAAAAAAAAAAGAGAGAGAGATTTTTATGTTGCTGCAATTGAAAGCAATAAGGGAGTGTTTGCTTGGCATATAAAAAGTATTAAAAAAATTACTTTTCTTGAAGCAAAAAGGAAAAATTTATAGGTTAGGAAATTTAAGCTTTTTAAGATCTAACAGCTACTCTATTTTGAGTTTACAGTGATACATGATTGTATTGTTTTCTCAAAAGCAATAAGTAATAAAACACAAATAATAGTAGGACAAATACTAAATAAAATATGTAAAGTAGTAGTCATAATACTGTTTTCCGATATATTTTAGTGTGTAGATAATGTAATGAGTGAAATTCTAGAGTCAAGATGTTTGCTATGTCAGTCAAAATACAGAAATTGGTAATAAGTTGGCAAGAGGATTGCTACTGGGCTTTGTATTGGAAAGGGAATGAATATAAATTTTTTAAATTTCATAGATCAAAAAGTTAATAGCTGAATCAAATGCTGCTTCATAGACAATTATTTCTGGTGCTGAAAATTGGGGATATAGCTTTTCAAACAAGGTACATATATTGATTCAAAATAAGGGGGAAAAAAAATGAAAACCATTATGATGATAATAATGACATTTGAACAGGGTATAAGCTATGATGCTTGGGAATTTGTGTACCACTTCGCATGGACTAAGTGAATGAATAGGTTTACTATGAGGGTGTAGGAAATTTAGGCGAGTAATCAACGTGTTTTTTATGCGAGTGTTGGGAATTTTGGAACTTGTTTTCTTTCAAATCATTGAGATTCCTATTAATTGTTTATCTTTTATGATAAAAGAATTCACAAGAACATTGTAGTTACCCCAATGTTTGGTCTAGGTTGTTAATTTATCAAATTTTGTATGAATTTGCTGTCAGTGATGGTGTGATTCTGTGAAAATGGTTGTCATGGGTGAGATGTGAATAGGTTTTCTTTAATTAACAGATGACAGCATGGCAATTTTAATGGCATTTCAAATTCCGGAGTTGGAGATCTTAGGGTTGACAACAATCTTTGGTAATGTTACAACTGAAGACGCTACTCGCAATGCCTTGAATCTGGTATGTATATGTATCTGTTGATCCCGTGCTCATGTACTTGGTTTTCATCCATATTTCAGTTTTGTTTTCTTCATGGAACATATTCATGATCAATTTCCTGTTTTTGATGTGCAAAAGGATAGTGTGAGATCGCAGGGTGTCCAGGTGTTCCTGTGGCAGAGGGCAGCCCTGAACCTCTGAAGGTAACTCTTTAAAATATTCCTAGCTTGTTCTGTGTTAGCTGTGTTGACCAAAGTTAGATTGTTAGGTGGTAATGGAGATGATGTAAGCTGGAGTTACTTGATATGCCACTGGTCTGTTTAATGGAAGGTCTGATGTGTTGCAGTATAATTTTCTTTTACTTTTATTTTTTGTAGTTCGTTAGGCTCAAGTCCAATGATCTATTCATTGTACATTTGTGGAAGTCCCTTGCTACTTTCTTAGGGTTAAATTACCTTTGGTATTTTTGTCAGCTTTTCATGAATAGCTTTGTATCATGTCACCTCGTCAATTTGGATTTGTTTGATAGTTTTAAGAATTTCCCCCCTAGTTTTATGACATTTGTTGCCTAACTAGTTTTTCTGGAAAAAAGGGAGGAATGCCTCGCGTTGCTGACTTTGTTCATGGTTCTGATGGAATGGGAAACATATTTCTTCCTCCTCCAAAAGCAAAGAAATGTGATAAGAAGGCATCTAAATTTCTAGTTGATAAGGTCTCAGAATATCCAGGTGAAGTGTCTATACTCGCACTTGGACCATTAACAAACTTGGCTTTGGTAAGTTGTTTTTTCTTTTTTTGCTTTTTCCCTCCTATTTTGCTTAGTTGAAATTAGTATTTCCAGAATTCTCAGGTTCATGCCTGATGTTCTGAAACCAGGCAATCAAAAGAGACTCATCATTTGCAAGCAAGGTGAAAAATATTGTTATACTTGGTGGTGCTTTCTTTGCATTGGGAAATGTGAATCCTGCTGCTGAAGCAAATGTAAGTGCTAGCTTTTTCAACATTTATAATTTATACGGCAAGCAATGTGGAAGACCTCTTCAAATTGAACTGTTTTCCTAATCTATACTTGTTTCTTTCATAAATCAAATTAATAATCCTAATGGTGCTAAAAGTTCTGAAATTGGAAGTTAAAATTTTCCCTGGTGATCTTGCATAACTTTCTTTCAAGCAAACACTTAATAATCACTGCTTCTTCTTTCAATCTTCTGTCATACAATCCCTTTTGTTTTGTGTAGAAGTCAAGCATACTTATTGCCGAAAAAGGAGTCAATTTATTTTTTAAAGGTTCCACCACTATTATACAGAATGATTAACAGTAGTTTGAGTCACAAGTTGTGAAGAAATTAGCTTCTGCTTGAGCTGACATTGGACCAATCAAGTGCTGTCAAAGAGACCATTAATTTGTCTAACTTGCAGATTTATGGGGACCCAGAAGCAGCAGATGTGGTGTTTACCTCTGGGGCAAACATCAGTGTGGTTGGAATAAATATTACGACCCAAGTCAAGATGACAGGTGGAGATTACTTTGTTTTTAACTCCATCTCCTGTTCTTACTTCCCTTGTACTGATTTTGGTGAAACAGTTGCTTTCTGATTGTTAATATTGTTTCATGCATTAGATGATGACTTGCTTGAAATGAAGCAATCTAAAGGAAAGTATGCTCAACTATTGAGTGACATGTGCAAATTTTACAGAGACTGGCATGTGAAGTCTGATGGTGTCTGTGGTAATTTTCCATTTAAAAGTTTGATGAACATACAACAATTCTTTTGAAATTAAAAACTTCTTTAATGAATATGATGTTGATTAACTATTTGAAATATGGTTTCAGGGATTTTCCTTCATGACCCTGTTAGTTTTGTGGCACTAGTTCGGCCGGACCTCTTCACATACAAGAAGGGAGTAGTGAGGGTTGAGACCCAGGGCATATGTATGGGGCATACACTAATGGATCAAGGACTGAAAAGGTGTGTGCAGTTTCCCTTGCACATTTTACGCATGCAGAAGACTTCTCCATTTGTTATTATGTACACCAGTTAATACCACTGTAATTTGGTACAGATGGAATGGAAGCAACCCGTGGACCGGCTATTCCCCTGTTTCAGTTGCTTGGACAGTCAATGTAGATGAAATCCTTGTTTATATTAAAAGGCTGCTGATGAAACCATGAAAAATGCCGTAATCTGTGTTCCGCATCTCGGGAGATGTCAAAAGCTCAATTATAGTTGGTTGTGTGATTAATACTATTCTTAAAAACCCAAATTTATGGGTTTCAGGGCTCATAAATGGTATCATATTGATGAAATTCTTCTCATTATTACTTTGAATATTTAAAAACATACTCCTCATTGGTGCTTCAATTAATAAAAAAACTCTTTGAAGATATGAACATCATTGCTTCCTGATGCACATTTGTCCATCTGTTGAATCTTTCTGCTTAGTAATTACGTCCTCCATCTAAGCAGGAAATACACATTTTGTTACGGAGTTCAGCTTCTATTGAGCGATAAGATACGATACTGACAGTAAATACTATTGCATCAAACCGTTATCTTCCCAATCATTTTCGCATTAGTGTTATGGGCTCTGCAATCTGTGTTGTCTGTTAGGTATACAAACAGACCCTGTAATAGAGGCCCGGCCTTTTCCTGATGTTAAAGCAGGTGATTCGAATCTGCTTCTGGAAAAATGTCCCATGTCTTTACTTGATTATGCTCTTGCCTTTTGGTTTTTTAGATTATTCTTGTGCTGATCTCACAGTTAACAAATTATAATTGCCTCTCATAATTCTTCAAATAGGTAAACCAAATGTGGTTCTTATCTAACACAACACTTTGAAGCTCCTGCCAAACTCATAATTTGATCTTGCTTGGGCTTGACACTACTGTAAACTCAATTGCTCAAGCTCATTGCTACTTTAGAAATGTTAACTGTATTTCACCAACAAGTAGTTTCATAATTTAACTTGGGGGGCATGTTTGATACCCCGTTTGATGTTATAATACTTTTGACCAAGAGATCTTGGTAAAGTTTTACAAAAAAATGGCCAAATTGTTTTGCCGCCGTTTCATATCTTCTAAACGCATGCACAATGATTTCAATGCCCCACGATGCTTTCAAATGTTTGACAACATTACCTTGCGCACCAAATTGGGGCTTTGTTAAGTTGAGCTTAATCAGAAGGGCTTTAATTGAAGGTGCTTTTCTACAATTGCAAACAAGGAAAGGGTCTTTCAAATTTGTAATACAGTGATATCTTTGAAACTAATTTTAGCATATATAAGAAAAGGGAACAAGTCAAATCCAAAGACCAAAATTATTTGATAAAAGCAGTTAAACCAACTCTTTCTTAAGACTGCTCTATAAGTTTTTCTGGTATCGACAGTTACCTACCACACTGAGAGAACCGTTTCACCTCCCGCCCAGAACTATACCAACTCCAACAACAAGCGTTATAATCTCCTCTTTTCATATAAAACCTTCAAATCTATCATTAATCTCTCAGGAAAATCAAACTTGAATCAGCTTCTTACGCAAAAGTACACTTGAATTATTCATTCATGGCGCGAGTTTCCTCATCAACTGCAATGGCAGAGAAGATTTCTTGGTATTGTGCTTTGTTAATGGCCTTAATGCTGGTTCTAAGCTGCTGTGAATCAAGCGATGGTACTGAATTCATGGCAGAAGTGCAGCAGCCAAGGAATGTTAACAAGGTGTGTGACGAAATCTATGTGGTTAGAGAAGGAGAGACTTTGCATACCATTAGTGAAAAATGTGGAGATCCTTATATTGTTGAGCAGAATCCACATATCAATGACCCAGATGATGTTTTTCCTGGCCTTGTTATCAAGATTACTCCTTTCAAAAAATAGGCAGAGTAAATACTTTCTTCCGAAGTCTTTCTTTTTTTTTTTTTTTTAAAAAAAAAAGAGCTTCCTTCTTTCAATGTTCATAGTTGAATGCAGGCCTTCATTTATTCTGTTATTTGAATGTAAAATTACGTGGGAGCTCTGTGTTTCTTCTGCAATTGAATGCTCGGTCAGAGAAATTACACGCAAGTTAATTTCTATGACATAAAACAAGCTAATCCTTGTTAAGCCAGAGTTTGATTCAATTATATCACAGACTGCATTATGAGCATGGCCTTTCCTAATTTTTCGTGATGTTTCCAAATCATGGGAGAGGTAACTTGTAAGACCTTCTCTTTTAACAAATGTTAAAATACGAATAAACAATTCTCTATGTAACAAACAATTAAAACCAAGAATTCACTCAACTCTCTGAACACAGTTACATAATGAATGCATTAAAATTGACGGTTGTCTTTTGTTTTAATAGTGTTCTGTGCGAAGAATTGAATGTCGATAACACGACGAAAGGCTAAAGTTTTCTTCAATTACAATTTTGACTTGAAAAGTGGCATAAATTTGGAAAGAGAAAGTTGGAAACTCTGTAATGGCAGAATTAAACAGGTGGACTGGTTTGAAAAGTCGACTTATAGGTGGGCCAGATCATGATATCAGGCCCATCTTGATCCATAAACCTGCATCTGAACGGGCCGAATTTGCAAATTACATAGTTCAATAAACAAAAATAAAAGGCATATAGGAGGGTGATTCTCTAATTAATTTCCTCCTATCTTTAATAATTTTTACATATATATATATATATAGTAAAATTAATGTACTCTATTTCCATTTCTCTAGAGGAAATCTCTCTAGTAAGGACAAGAATTACACTATAGCCAAAGGCAGGATAGAAATCTACATGGGGTATTTTTTTTTATTATGATTAATTTTAAAAATGTAAAAGTTTTGTTTTTCATTTCTCAATTATTGACACAAAATTGGATTATTCAGTATTTAATATTTGAGAAGTTCCTGTCATCTATTTTTTTTGTTTCCCTACAATGACCATGATATGAAGAAATATTTTAAAAATTTTGGTGATGATCCAATTTTTTGTTAAAATAAAATTAGAAGAAAATTTATGAAAATTACTTTTTTTTTAGAATTTAAAAAAATATATTTTAGTTGAACTTCTGTAAGGGGTTTATAATGAATAAAAGAAGTTAAGGTTTCTATGATAAGAAATTGTTGGATTAAAATACGTTCATTTTTAGTTATTTTGCTGGAAGATAGAATTGAAATGACATAAAATATAAGTTGTGGGGGTGCAATTATACAAATTATGGGTGTAAAATCGCGATCCTAAAAGATATTTGATAGAATAAATTTAACAATTCTGTAAATTTATTCAATTTGTTAAATAATCACAGAATTTATTATATCGACAATTATGTTTACTTCATATTTTTGTAGGTATAATGGTTACATATAATTTGTTTATCACATACATAAGATAATACTGATAAAAATAATCTTCTCATCGTTTTAGATAACATCAAAAGAAAAAAAAAAAAATCCTTTGTTGGGTAACAATTAATACCCATTTAACATTAGAAAGGCCATTTCTAACTGTAATCTTTTCTGACCTAGTGAACCCACCTTTAATATTCAGATTGTTGAGGTTATTAGTCAGATGGTGAATTTACGCCACTGTATAAGTTACCACCCTTCATTAGCAGTACCTTCTCCTTGAGTAGGATAGTTTTGCTGTTGAGAAATGTTGCACCATTGTATAAGTACCGCCCCTTCATCAGCGATGACTTCTCCTGTAGCATGATAGTTTTGCTGTTGAGAAATGTAGACCTTGTTGAACCTCTGATAGCAAATGTTTGTTGTATGCCCCTATCTTGTTACAAATCTAGCACAAAGGCTTTGAACTGCCTCTCCCACCAGGCTAAGATCTACCATTTGGACCTTCTCTTCCTGTTAAATTACCTCTTCCTCTTCCAGTATTCTCCTTTCTTTTGAGCATTCTTAGCTTGAGAGTAGTTAGCAATAAACATTCTTTGATTTGTATTGGTAATACACAAATTTTGTTGTTGAATCTTGCTGTCATGAGTCAACAAAATCGTAATTAGTAATGGACATGCCTTCTTTCTTTGTTGATTGAAAATGAAACCTCGGTTGAAGCACCTTGGATTTAGATTGAGATCGAAATTGTTTAGCAAGTGCTTTCCATACTACAGAAGTTTTGCAACCAATAACAATATTGACAATTGATTCACTCATGAACGATAGCAGCCACCCAATCACGAGTTGATCAACATATCTAGATTTGCAGTTGGTAAACCATCAATATTTCTTGATATGAATCTTGTAGGGCAGATCTGATCATCATTAATGAAGTTCTAGAGTCCATCTCCTTTGATCGAAGGAAGAACCTGTGATTCCCAAGTTAGGTATTTTATGCCATCAAGCTTGAAGGGAACTACAATGGAGGAAGAAGAATTTGTGAATGACAATCGAAAAGCTTGAGAGCAACTGTTTGTTTGCTGTGAAAATACAAGAAAGTTCAAGAAAATTTCACAAAAAGAAGTGATTGTCGTTGCGAGGGTGTTTTGTTGCTGGAACCATTGCTTTCCATGTGTGCTCTTTGCTGTCTGAGTTATACTGAGAATTTTGTTAATTTTCTTCTGTGTTTACAAATGAGGATATTGTGATTACATATACTGTATGGACGAATCTGGAAAACTTTCTAAACAGACTTCTACAAGCTACAATTGCTTGACAGCTAAGTAATTAACAACATAACTAACTCTAACTATAAATCAATTCCAGTTGAGACTCATCTAAGTTCTCCAGCTGGCCTGCAACTTGTTGCAACTGATTTGTAACTTCGATTAGCTGCTGATGCACTTCATCAACCTTGCTACTAATGCACTTCAACTTCCCCAGTGAAGCACTGTATTGATTCATTAGTGATTGCTTTCGGGAATATAACTTCAATATTCTCTGTTTTTCTCACAGCTCATTTGCTTGCCTTGGGGTCGAGATGGAAAGCAGAATAAGAACTTGAATGAGATGCCTTAGCAATGGATGAAATCAATCAATTGAGAAGAAGTTGAATTCTTTTCCTTGGAGGTAGGGATTGGAGGTGATCTGTGACGATACTTGCCTGCTTATTCCGAGTGGAGCAACAAACCGATGAGAAAGTTCCCCAAAAAAAAAAAAAAAAAGAGTGAGAGAGAAAAAAAATTGGATTTTTTTTAAAATTAAAAACATAATTTTTTTTTTTTTTAATATGCTAATGGATTGCATTATCCCATCTGATATCATTTAAGGATGTTATTGTAAATGCTCCAAAACAAATAAATTTAAAAGGTGACCGGAATAATATTAAAGAGTATTGAATTATTTTTAAAAATATAGATGGTGTTAAGAAATTAGACCATAAAAACAAGATAAAACAATCATTATCTCAATTAATAAATTATAATTTAAATTTTATAAAGTCTAATAATCTAATTCATCGAATGAAATACGTAAATTTAGGTATATATTTTGATTTTTTTTATAATTAAAATAAATTTTTATTTAAAATTTTTTATTTCAGACGCTATACTTTTTTAAAATAATAATTATAAATTTTAATTTATTGAATATATCAATATCATTATGAATTCATAAAGCAATTTACACATTTTTGACTTATTATAAATACTTGTGAAAAATATAATAATAAATTTTAAAATAAAGTGATAATTTATTGATATAAGAAGGTACATATGAATCATATGTAGTTTAATTATTATTACTCTCTCTATATAAAAAAAAATTGGTTGATCCCGTTCAAATTTAGTCTTCTCCTTACGTTAAAGAAATAATTGATCTGTTCCAAAATTTGTCCTTTCTTTACCTTGCGCTACATTACATGCGACCGTAGATGTAGCAGCCCAAAGAAGTTGAACACGATGCCCTTCTATATTTTATTTTACATTCAAAAAGAGTTGGTAAAACGACCAACTTGATTTGTTAAGAGTCAACTGATTATATGTGCAATTATTATTTTTTAATTGTAAATACAATAATAATAATAATAATAGTAATTATTTGAAATTCGTTGAGAAAATCTTCTCCTATACAGCATAAACTTTCTTGTTTTATTTCATCGATGAGGATGCCTTTGTTGACTAGAAGAAATTTCTTCATTCCTTTTTTATCACGTTTTGATATCTACCCCCACTCCGACAATGACCAAGAAACTTCTTATTGTCGGGTCAGTTAATTATCCCCTTGGCGTTATTATTATTATTAGTAGTATTTTATTCAAACCGCACTTATCATGAAACTCGCCCACGCAGCCAATTCTTGCCTTGGTCATTGTTTCGAGGGGCGACATTGGTCATTGTTAATTTTATTGTGAACCCTGAACTGTTGTGACCTAATGAGAATTTTTTATATAAAATAATTTTATCATATTAATAATAATAAAATTATTTAATAAATAATATAAAATAAATATAATTATTAATAATAAATATAAAAATTATTAAAAAATTTTATTATTTAATTAATATAATAAATAAAATTTATAAATTTTATTAATGATAATAAAAAATATTTATTTTTAATTAAATAATTTTATCACATTAATAATATTAATGTGACAAATGCATATAAAATTATCTTAATTTTTTATTATTACAGCCTTCATATACCTCCACGGCAGCAGGATAGGTAAGACTAAAATAAATAATTACCTTTGGAAAAGAGAACTACAGAGGTATTTATCAAATGCCACTTCTTTTGTCAAAACAATTGTCGAGGATTGAAGGAGAGGAGAAATGGGTGCTTTCAGTGTATTACACTTCTTCAATTGAATTCATGTTAGGACTATATTTATTTTCTTTATGAATGGTACTTCAATATTTTTTTGAATAATTCATCAAAATACTCAATATTTACCACAAAATACTTAAATTCTGTTTTAATTAACACATAACTGTAGACTTATTTAAAAATTATTCTTAATAATATTAATTAAAATTAATATTTATTCTTAAAAAAATTAATCAAATACATAAATAAATACTTATATATATATATATTTTAATTTAGTACTGTTAGAAAAAAATATGGTGAAATGAATTTGACAAAAAAATATATAACACATTAAAAGCATTTGAGATTTTGTTAAGAAAAAGAGAGAGCTCTAAAGATATTAATAAGCATAAGTTTGTTATTAGAAATATGTTTAAGAGTGAAGTGCTGAAATTTTTAATACATAATTATTGTAAAATAAAATTAGGGCAAGTAAGAATGATGGATAACTGGTAAACCTTACAAGGAGGACAGCTCTAAAGTTGTTCTATTGATACATATTTGCCCACCTATAATTCAACACAAACATTCTGAACCGAATTGTATTTTCTCTCTTCTAATTTTTTACAAATTCGGGGGTTGACGAAAGCAAGGTCACAGCGGGGTGACCCAATCACATCTAAATGAATGCTACTCACAGGCTCATCCTCTATATAAACCCTTAAAGCATTCTACTTTCTTCAAAATCTCTCCATTCTGTTGCATCAACACTAAGTCTTGTCTTTTTCTTTATTATGGACACAAATAAACTCTTCCTCTCCTTCTTCTACCTCTTCCTTCTCTCCCTTCTCTCAGGTAAAGGTTCATAGTTTACATCATTTACAGTTAATTCTTGACTTTGTAGCTGATTTTTTTTAGGGTTTCAATACCTACAGGACAGCAACAAGTGCTGGGACATCGCCAACTCTTCGGTTTCAGGCCAACAAAACTATTTGTATTCGGAGATTCATATGTTGATACAGGAAACATCCCGAAATCTCTTACAACAGCCTGGAAACAACCCTACGGTGTTACTTTTCCTGGAAAACCAGCTGGTCGTTTCTCTGATGGTCGAGTTTCCACTGATTATCTAGGTAACTTATTTATTAATTTGCTTTAATAATTATCTTTATTGCTTTCTTTTTTCCTGTCATGTGTTTGCTTTATTGGGTTTTGTTGTGTTATTTTAGTGCGTAGTGGGATCCTCTTCTCTGCAGGTTTGACACTTTTGTTATTGTGATGGGAACTACCGAGTTTTATTTGCTTTTCGCCTCTATAAGTTGCATTATTGAGTCAATTCTTCTCTTTTTGGGTTTTCTTTTTTTCTTTTCTATGTATATTATGTCAGATAAGCAATTGAGCATCCTATCTTTTTCTTGCACTCTTTACATACTCACGCGATACCAAGATTGTACAATTTTCTTTATTATTAATTGTTTTAAATATATAAATACACAACTATAATTTTCAGTGCTCACTTGAAGATATAAACTCTTTTGCTGATTTTATATTTTTGTTTAATTAATGTTATTATATCACGTAAGTATCTCATAGTTTATATTAAAATTTTGTGTTTTTAACAGTATTTAATTAACATATTATGCTATTATTTCATTATCTTAAACCTAATTTCTTTACCCCACCATCGCATCATGGATGTTTTCGCTTATGTTTCCAGTTGGATCTAAGTCAAAAGTCTTAAAAGCACTTGTTGCATTGGTACAAACAAAAGGGTAAGTGGGGGACGTTTCTTTTTTAAAGTAACTACCACCAATATGAAATCGTCAAATAAATTAATCAACACAGCCTTTAATTATTTAATCTCATGTGTGAATCCCCATAAAACTTTATCGTTAGTGCTTTCCTACCAAAGCTACTTCTCATCTTGCATCGGCATTTTATGAGCGACCCCAAAAAAACACCACTTTTACATTGCACTCCAATTAATTTTATTAATTTATATATAATCATCTTACTTAAAATGTTTTTTCATAACCATATGAACATGCAGCGAAGTATTTGGGAATCAAGTCACCGATACCATACAGATTGAGGAAATTTGCATACAATCACGTAAAATATGGGATGAATTTTGCATATGGTGGCACGGGCGTGTTCGATGCATTGGTTCATATTCCAAATATGACCACCCAGATCGATTTCTTCCAACAGCTCATCAAAGAGGATGTCTACAGTCCAGCTGACCTCAAATCTTCTATGGCCTTCGTCTCCGTCGCCGGAAATGACTACACTGCTTACCAGCTGACAAATGGCTCCGCTGAGGTATGCACATGCCTCAACTTACACATGTGAATGAGTTAGAATTGAAGATTTAAGAAGTTGGAGTTTAAAAAGGTTTACAAATTAGGGGGCTAAATGTTCAACTTTGAAAGTCATAGGGTGCAAATCTAAAAACATATATTTTGCAGATTTAATATGCACACGAACTTTAACTCTTGCTGCAAAAAGTACTTTTAGGAAATTAATACATTTTTGTAAATTAAAAGTGAGAAATTTTGCGAAAACTATTAAAATCGATTAATAAACTTAATGGTGGGACCCTGAAGGTCAAATCCATGTCAACCAGAGTTTGATGACAGCGGTGACACAGACAGCCATATTCTCCACCGTTGTTCTGTAATTTGCAGTAAATCTCACGGATGGCGATATTCGTTCTAGGCTACCACGTCACCGCTTATCTCTTTGAAATTATCTAGGGAGTAATGACATCAGGGTCTCTAATTTATATGATTTAACAATTGAAACCATAGTTTTGTATATATATAAAATAAGTCCCTGCCATTGCTGGTAATAAAATAACTCATACTAGTGTAAATTATAGCAATTAATTTAATTATTTCAGCGTAAATTAGAGATTTACTTGTATAAATAAATAAATTATATTTTTATTTAAAAAAATATAGAAAGTCATGGATCCCAATCTTATTAACTTGATTAGCTATTGATCAAAGCTAAGTGAGCAAGCAAGTTTGATTCTAAAAATAGTATTATTCTTCATGCAAAAGTTTTATATATATTTGCCTACGTAAATCGATATGACAAATATTATCATAGACGTGGCTTACTTAATAAATCAGTCCTAAGTTTTGATAAAAATATAATAATTAAAATATTAATTCATTATTTGTACAATATGTTTTTAACAAAGATTTATATGAAATTTAAAATCACTAAAAGTTGTGGACCAATTTGTTTAATTTATTAAAATAAATTCTTTTTTGTTATTATGTTAAAATTCAAGAACTTATTTATTAGACCAACTGAAAATAAATTTTTATATATCATTTATTTATAACGTGTTTGTGTTTGTATTTTTACAGTTAAATATATATATATATATATAAAATAATAATAATATTAATAACATTACAATATTAATTTGTATACATAAAAATTAGGTAAGAGTTTATATTCTTAGTATTATTGTTCGGAACAATCTTGCAAATTCTACTCCGTTTTAATTTATTGATTTTATTAGGTTTAATTATATGTATCTCAGAGTCAATCGTGAGCTTATTAATACATACAGAGGAATTAAATGAAAGAAATTGCAATGCAACGAGACTCCCTTGGTTGATTGTTTTATTTGTTTTGTGTCATTTGGCGGGTATTTGCTTCACTAAGAAGTACCATGCTTGATATATAAATGCGACAGGGTTGGCAGCCATTTATTTCACAAGTGGTGAATCAACTTACCTTGAACTTGAAGCGCATTCATGACTTGGGAGTGAAAAAAATAGTGGTGCCTGCACTGCAACCAACTGGATGTCTTCCTCCTAGCACAGCTAAGTTGTCGTTTCAACAGTGCAATGCAACCGAGAACTCTCTCGCCAGTTTCCATAACCTCTTGTTGCAGCAAGCTGTGGCTAAGTTGAACAGTCAAACTAAGGATTCTTCTTTCGCCGTTCTTGATCTTTATACCGGATTCATGACTGTTTTCAAGAGCAAAGGGCACCAGCTCGGTTAGTAAATATTATTTCTTTGCAGAAGCAATCGGTTTATAAAATATATCCTAAGACAATGAATGACTTGCTGTAATTTTTCTTATCTGAGGAAATTCTATTTTAATGTTGTCCAGGAAGCTCGAAGTTTGGGAACCCATTTAAGCCATGCTGCGTTGGCTTAAGCGATGAAAACTCCTGTGGAGACGTAGACGAGAATGGAGTAAAGAAGTATACAGTTTGTGATCATCCTGAATCTGCATTCTTCTGGGACACGGTTCATCCTTCGCAGGAGGGATGGCGAGCCGTTTATTCAGCTTTGAAAACCAATCTTCAACAGATCCTTTAGTTGAATGAATGAATTTCCAAGATAAAAAATAAATGTACTTCATGCATGTTCATTAGCCTCGTCTTTTTTATGTCATTTTATTTTTCTTGTATGTTTATCCTTGATTCATTTGTTAATCGGTTTCTCGGTTTTTTTTTTTTTTTGGCAAGGTTCCTAATAAATTTCACGAGAAAAACCAATGCCTAGATTTTGTATCTGATTCATGGTATTCATCATTGACCTGGACTAGCAGCTGAATATTTTGTCTATATTCAGTTTAAATTAACTCTTTTATATTATCTATTCAATTATAAAATAAAGTCTATATTACTTCTTATTTGTTACATCTCATAAGTATAATTCCTCGACCCTCCAATATATATATGCCCAGAACAAACCAGAATAATCAATATATATATGTGCAATTTAGTAAGGCATTGAGGTTTGAAGTAAAATGTTACAGCAATTGAAAAGCAAAATATATTATTGCAGCTGAATAAGGGCGCAGATTTTAGCACCCTTATGCGCGATACATTGAGTTCTTGTTGCTTCTGAAAGTCTGAATTTCATTATCATTTCAAAGGCAAATACTAACGGGGCAAACTCAAGTGATAAAACCATTGTTAAGTTAATACTTGACCCTGAAACTTAAGTTAATAGATAAAGGCCCGAGGGCCCAAGCCGAGCAAAGATAAATGAGAGAAAGAAACACAGGTATATTTACAAGAAATAGAAAAAAAAATATAAATTCACAGCACACGGGGTAACTCAAGGACAAGGCGACTTGGTCAATCATTTTTGATACTATGTTAAGTTACCACTCTACTAATATTTTAACTAATTTTAATTATATCCTATAATTAATATCCTTAATATTACAAACAAATGCAAGCAATGAATTTGCTATAGCACAATAGTTGACCTCATTGTTAGATCAAAAAACAACTATTTTCTTGCTTTTCCAAAAGATAAGAGACGAACCAAGCAAGAAATAATACCCAGTTGTAGAACAGCGGTTTGAAGTATTAGTCACACAATTAGAATCAAAGTAAGCTTGAAGCTCCAAAGAAGTACGAGCAGAGAATTATAATCAGTGAATTAGTGTACTCTTAACATACTGAAGAATATGTAGAACAACTACAAAATGTGTGAGAAATGCAAAGCATGCATAAATTAACTGACTACGGTGACTGCATAAAAGATGTATAGAGTATCACAGTCAAATAAATAGGACTACTCACTAATTGTCGATAAAAATTTGCATCCTCTAAAAGCTTACCTCCAAAAGGAAGGAGCCAAACATTGGTCTCTAAATAACTATCCATAGTCTTACCATGAGGTAACCTAGCACGTGACAGTTATTTGAAAGCATACTTAGCTTGGGATAAATAGTGCCTATGTAAGCAGCAGGTCACCTCAAGATCAAGAAAATAACTAAGAGAATCCTAGTCTTGATCTCATAATGCTGACTAAGAAACTACTAAAGTACACGAATCCCTAAAAATATCACTAAAGATGACCATATCATCTATATAGTGTAGGTGCAGACAATGCCCACTTGAGACCATTGAAAAGATAAATCAGAATTATAGACGCTAAGTATGAACGTTTGTTGTGCTAATAAAGAGCTGAACTTTAACAACCAAACTCGAGGACACTGTTTAAGACCTTAGAGAGCCATACGAAGATGAAAAACTTTCCTAAATAAATGTATTACTTAAGCTAAATCATCATCAATAAAAGCACTCTTAGCATCAATACAAACATCTGCTAATGTCGTACAGTTACAAGCAAAGAACGAACAGTGGTAAGACGTGCTACAGGTGCAAAAGTCTCCTCATAGGTCTTACCATACTCTTATGTAAAACCCTGCTAATAAGACAAGCTTTGTAGCATTCTATTAAACCATCAGTAAGAGCCTGTATCCTATATATCCACTTGCATCCCACCGTAGTCTTACTTAAGAGGAAAATCAGTTAAAGTCCCATTCGTGAGCGTCAACAAGGCCTTATAGTTCATCAGACGTGTCTTTTTTGCTAAATAAGATCATAACTAGTCTCACGATAGTTACGATGTTTATAAAGAGTGGCCAAGCATAAAAACAATGATAATTACAAAGATGAGGTCGAGGAGCTCTTATCCAACTAGAGCATTATGTATCAGGACTTAATGAAGTGTCATGTGGATTGGATGTAATGTCTAGATTAGATGGTGTAGAATACTAGTTAGGAAGTTGACAAAATGAATCTAGACGAGCTCTCATCACCTGCAATAAAAGAAGATTTTAGAAAAGGATCAATTAGGGGGTCTATAAACACAAAAGAATATCAAAGTGGACCCCATATGTTTTTAAAATGCTGGTAAACATTTTATGATCCAAACCAATGCATTTTTGGACACGCAAATATGTTTGCTAGTGGATCATAACAACTGTAACACATATGTTGTATTCCATAACCTAGGAAGCAACAAAGAGGAGAGTGTAGTTCAAGTTTAGTATGCTTACAGGGTTAAATAAAAACAAGTGTAACTAAAGACTCTTATTGAGGAATAACTAGGCACGTTCTTTTAAATTTTAAAGGATTGATAATATTAAAATATTCATAAAATTTATGTAATCATAAAAAATTTTATATAACTTATAAAAAAAATTTATAAATAAATTAATTAGTCAAATATTTCAAATTATAAATAACTATTAGTTTATAAAATAAATCTTAAAATTAAATAATGAAAACAAAAAAAAAAAATTTTCAAAAGTCCTAATGCCTAAAGAATCAAGTGATAGTAGAAATTTGACAAAATTTATCCTTTAAGTACAAAACTTTTAATTATCTGAAATCATAATAAATTATAATGAGTTTTAAACTTAATAAATATACTAGTTTTTTTTATACATAAAATACATACATACCTATATACAATGCACCAATATATAATGCATGCACATGATATGACATAACATAAAATTATATTTATTTCAAAAATTTTGTAATATTTAAATACTATATAATATTTTTTTAAAATTTTTTAGGAATATCTCCCTTCAGTTACCTCTTAATAGAATTTCATTTATCACTTAATACTGAATGAGTTAATGTTATCTGTCGATAACATACCGTATGTGGGGTAAATGTAAGTGATACATATAATTTTTTTAAAAAATAATAAACACTCATGCTTGAAAGTAAAAGTCACACCCTTATCCTGATCATCGATGAGTTCTCTCATATGCACAAATATATTTTTATATGAATGTGAAGACCACTATACCCAGGGGTACCCCTAAGGTCTCTCCCATATTATACAAAATAATGAACAATAATAACAATACAAAACCCGAAAGAATGACTACATTAAACAATAAAAATTTTATATAACTTATAATTATCTATTAATAAAGTAATGAATTTCGATATCTTAGCACACAAAACTTAACTTTTATAAGTATTTTCTTATAAACTACTTTCTCATTATATTAAACACAATACATATATCTATACTTAAATGCTAATGCACATGACATAAAAATAATTACAATAATACAATCATAAATAATTACAATCACAATAATACATATACTTATAAATAAGCACATAAATATATAACAATGTCAAAATAATACTTTTATAAAAATTTATAATCGAAAAATATTCTTAAAAATATATTCAAATATATACATATGTTTATCATAATTCTCTTTCAAAAAATTAACTTAAACTTTTCAACTTATAATAAAAAATTCGTATTCATGAGACTTCTATATACTACCATAAAGTGCATATAATCTCATTAAACTTTAAATTTCTCATAAAATTAAACCCTTTTATTGTCTAAATTTAATCACTTATCATGACAGCATTATACCATATACTGAGTAACCTCTAATCATTAATTTTTAGAAAATACAATACATTCCCAAATGTATTAAAATTTTGCAGAGATAATAAAGATATATAGACAGTAAGTTATTAAAATTTTTAAGTCTAAATTTATGTTTTAACTATTCAAAATAAATTTTATTTTTAAAATGTCAAATTCTGCCAAATAGAAATTGGCAGTGAGTTATTTTCATTCAAAATTTTGTAACAAATCATAAATATAGAATTTTATTCTGAAATTTTAGTATGATAAACTAGACATAATGAAAAATCAGTATATAAAATTTTATAATTTTTTAAAATATTTTGATTAATTAAAATAATTTCATCATTCAATTCTTTTATAAAAACACACAATTTTCTACACCCTAGAGTTAGATTCGAAAAATCATTAAAAATTAAAAATATAATAATTTGTTATTAAACAAAATTCATAATAACCTTAAAGTTATTTAATTAATTTATTTAAAATAGTTTTGACAAATTCGAAATACATAATTTTATAAAATTCACGAATTAAGTCATTGTTATAATATTATTTTTACAAAAATTTTATTTTTTCCTGACTATCCTTTATAAATAAAAGTTTTTTAATTTTTTAATGATAAGATTTTAACTCTAACATCACAATTTGATTATAAATTTCAATCATTATATTCTATAAAACTTAATAACAAAATTACTTATACTAATAACAAATCATTAATAAAAAAATCAATACAAAATAAGAAAAAAAAACTTACTATTTTTTTTTGTCTTTTTCTTATTTCTTGTCTTTTGCTCTTACCCTATTTTTTTTTTCCTCTCAAATGTTAAAACCCTAAACATAAATAAACTATTCTATTTATACTAAAATAATTTATCAATTCAGTTCTTACTTTGATTTTTTTTCATTTATTTGATCTTAAATTTATAATTTATTATTAAAATATTCAATCATTTTTTATATAATACATATATCCTCCAGAACATAATTTATTATCTATATATAAAAACATAATATATATTAAAAGAAAATAGGGTATTACAACTCTCTCTACCTTACGAAAATTTCGTTATCAAAATTTATACATATCTAATATATGCTTCCTCTATTGAATGGTTTCGCTATAAAACTTTCACAAAAAAAATCTTTCTAGTATGCAACACTTGATTTTTACGATCTAAAACTTGAATAGGTGTTTTCTCGTAGGTTATATTATCTTTAAGTTGGAGTGGTTCATAATTTAATACATGTGTTAAGTTAGGAACATATTTGTGCAATATAGACACATGAAACACATCTCCTACTCTTTGAAATATCTCAAAAAGACTAATAAATCTTAGACTCAACTTTTCGTTTTTACCAAATCTCATAACCCTCTTTATTGGAGCAACTTTTAGAAATATCTTGTCACCTACAATGAATTCCAAGCTTTTTCTTTGATTATCTGCATAACTCTTTTGTCTGCTTTGAGTTACTCTCATTCTCCCTTTTATCCTTTCAACTACTTGACAAGTTTGTTAAACTATTCCTGATTCCATCAATTTCCTTTCTCCAACCTCATCTCAATGCATTAGAGATCTACATTTCCTTCCATAAAGAGTTTCATAAGGAGCCATATCAATTGTAGATTGGTAACTATTATTGTATGTAAACTCCACAAGTGATAAGTATTTATTCCAACTACCCTTGAAATCTATTACACAAGCTCATAACATATCCTCAATAATTTGAATGATTATTTCAGATTGTTTATCAGATTACAGGTGAAAAGCAGTATTAAATTTTAACTTTGTACCCATGGTTTTGTGCAAGCTTTTCTAAAACATTGATGTGAACTTCAAATCTCTATATGAGATAATAGAAATAGAAACTCCATGTAGTTTTAAAATCTCATCAACATAAATTTATGCATACGTATCCATGGTGTAAGTAGTTTGCACATATAACCTAAATGGCATTAAAACCCTTTTGTGTGTTCAGTAACCCAACAACAAAGTCCCTGGCTATATCTTCCCATTTTCATTCTGAAATCAATAAAGGTTTCAACAATCCAAACGACCTCTGATGTTCTGCCTTGATTTGCTAACATGTCAAATATTGTTAAACAAATTGTACAATTTTCTTCTTTATATTATTTTACCAATAAATAACTTATAAATCTCGATACATCTTCATACTACTTGGGTGTATGGCATATAGAGAATTATGAGCTTCCAACAAAATTTCATGCTTTAAGTTATAGTCGTTAGGCACACAAAGCCTATCCTCAAAACATAATTCTCCATCATCGTCCATCATGAATCCAGATTTTTCGCTTGCTGAAACTTCATTTATAATCTTTTTCAAATATTTATCATCTCTTTGTACTTCTTTAATTCTTTTTATCAAAGTAGGTTGTAAGGATAATTATGCAATAAGTGCATGACTGCCACCTCTTACCATTTCAATGTTAAACTTTTCAAAATTTGAAAAAATCTACCTTTGAGTGATTATAAGTACTGTCATATGTTCCATAGACTTTCTACTCAAAGCATTTGCAACAACATTAGCCTTCCTTGGGTGATAGTTTATTGTGCAATTATAATTTTTGATTAACTTAAGCCATCAATGTTGTTTCATATTTAACTCTTTTTGTCTAAAAGAGTATTTAAGACTTTTGTGATCTATATATACTCGCATTTTTCTCCATAAAGGTAATGTAACCAAATTTTGAGTGCAAACACAACTGTTGCCAATTTTAAGTCATGAGTGAGATAGTTTTGTTCATACCTTTTCAATTGCCGTGAAGTATAAGCCACCACTTTTTCATTTTGCATCAATACACATGCAAGTTCTTTATAAAAAGTATTACTATAAATTACATATCCACAAGATCTAGAAGGAATGGTTAACATTGAAGCAATCACTAATCGCTTTTTAAATTCTTCAAAACTTTTCTCACACTTTTTTAACTAATAAAACTTGACATTCTTCTTTATTAGTTGTGTTAATAGGTTGGCTATTTTAGAAAAACTTTTAACAAAACGCCTATAATATCCAACCAATCCAAGAAAACTTTAAACATCTCCAACACTAGCTGATCTAGGCTACTCTACCACTGTTTTTATTTTGCTTGGATCCACTAATATTCCCTGTGAAGAGATAATATGTCCTAAAAAGGTTATACTGTTTAACCAAAATTCACAATTTTTGAATTTTACATAAAACTGTTTTTAACTTAAAACCTATAACACAACTATTAAATGCTTTTTATGCTCCTCTTTACTTTTAGAATACACCAAGATATCGTAAATAGACACAATCACAAATTTGTCTAGATAATTCTTGAACATACAATTCATAATATTTATGAAAGCAACATGTGTATTAGTCAACCCAAATGGCATCACCATAAACTCATAATGCCCATATCTGGTTCAAAAAGCTGTCTTAGGAATGTTTTCTTTCTTGACCTTTAATTGATGATAACCAGATCAAAAATTAATTTTAAAAAATACTGATGCTTTCTGTAGTTGATCAAATAAATCTTCAATCCTTAAAAGGGGATATCTAATTTTCACCGTTACTTGATTCAATTCTCTATAATCGATGTATAAACGCATTAATCCATCATTTTTCTTGACAAACAATATTGATGCACGCCATGGTGAAACATTTGGCTGAATGAAGCTTTTCTTAAGTAATTTTTACAATTGCTCATTAAGTTCTTTGAATTCTGTTGGTGCCATTCGATAAAGTATCTTCGATATCATATTTGTCCCCGGAATAACTTTTATATTGAATTCAATCTTGCAATCAGGGGGAATGATAGGTAAATCCTAAGGAAAAACATCAATAAACTCATTTGCTATAGGAATATCTTATATCTTCACTTCAATTATCTTAATATCAATTACACTTGTTAATAAACCTAAACAACCTTTCCTCAAACTCTTTCAAGTTTGTAAGGCAGAAATTATCCTTGGCATCAAAGATAACTTAACACCCATTAAATTGAATTCAGGCTCAATAAGTGGCTAAAATACTATTTCCTTCTCAAAATATTTAACATTAGCATGGTAAGCAAATAACCAATCCATATCAAGAATAACATCAAAATCATACATTTTAAAATAATCAAATTTGCCAACAATATTCTATCTTTCAATTTAATTTTGCACGATCTTAATACATCTCTAATATATAATAAATTCCTTGAAGGAGCCCCCACACACAATTCTTCATCTAACAATATAGGTGTAACATTTAATCTTCTAGCAAATGTATGAGATATAAATGAATGCACAGAACCTGAATTAAAAAGTGATAAAGCATTGTGTCCAGAAATAAAAATTGTACCTGCCATCACAAAAAGAGAATTTTTCGCCTTATGCCTAGTAAGGGCATATACCCTCGTTTAAGCTCTTTGGTCCTTGTTAGATTCTTTGTGAACATTTCTCATTGCTAGACAATTTTGAATAAAATGACTAGGTTTTTTTCACATTTGAAGCAAGCTCCAATTTTCTTATAACACAGTCTTGTATAATTTTTTTCACATGTCTCACAAGTTGGAATGTGTCGCTTGTTTGAGTTCTCATCTCTCTATCTTTTCTTTCTTTTCCACTTATCAGATTTATTCATGTTGTTAATCCAAGGCTTTTTACCCGAAGAGTTATGAACTACCTTTTTAGCTTCAGATACTGTTGTTTCATCTTCATCTTTAGCTAGTATTTGAGCCTTCTGTAGTACTGCGCTATAAGTATTTAACTTAAGTATTGAGATTAGCTTCCTTAATTCTGTTTTGAGGCTCCTCTCAAAGCGTTTGGCCTTACGTGCTTCTGTATCTACCAATTGAAGAGCAAATTTAGACAATTCTTCAAATTTTCATTCATATTCCATCAAAAACATAAAACTTGAGTATGTTGAATAAACTCTACCTTATTGTCATCTCTCAAAGACTATGAAAAGTACCTCTCATTAAATAATTCTTTAAATCGAGCCCAGGTAATCCTGTTTCCATCCATATTGTGAGCCCTACTAGCCATTTTTCACTAGTGTCCAGTACTTCCCTTAAGCATGTAAGTCACACATGTGACTCATTGATTATCTGTGCAACTTATGAGTTGAAATATTTTTTTCTAATTCCCAGATCTATTCCTTAGTAATTAGTAAATTTGTTGAACCCTTAAAAACTGGAGGTTGAAACTTTTTAAACTAGTCCACTATATGCATAGTATCGGCATTAGCGTTAACATTAATATTGGCTGTTCGGAGTTACTGTTACATCATATTAGTAATAGATTGTATAAAATTCTGAATTATTGTATTTTGATCAATTTTATTTTCAACTACACTTTAATTACTACTTACTTCTTTAGCAGCAACTTCATCCATTCTAGCAGTTTTTTGATTTCGGGCCATGTCTTAAAATCAATTTTTAATTACAATAAACAAATAGAATGAATAAATAGAAATGAGATAGATTTATAATATATAACTACACATAAAAGATACATAACCTAAGGATTTGACACGCTATTTGGTTCCTACAATTAATCAATTAAATGTCTAGAGAATCCTAAATTGCGCTCTGATACCAAAACTATAACACCCTCAAATTTTAAAAGATTGAATAATACTAAAATATTCACAAAACTCATATGACCATAAAAAATTTTATATAATTTATAAAAAAAATTAATAAATAAATCAATTAGTCAAATATTTTTAATTATGAATAACCACTGCTCTCTAAAATAAATTCTAAAATTAAATAACAAAATAAAAGAAAATTTTCAAAAGTTCTAATATTTAGGGAATCAAGTGACTGTAGAAGTTTGGCCAAATTCATTTTCTAAGTACAAAATCTTCAATCATCTTAAATTATAATAAATTATAATAAGTTTTAAATACAGTAAGTATACTAATTTTTCATATATATAATATATATATATACAAAGTACGCACATGATATGACATAGGATGAAATCATGTTCGTTTCAAAAATTTTATAACATTTGAATACTATATAATATTTTTTTAAAATTTTCTAAGAATATCTCATTTTAATTATCTTTTAGTAGGACTTTATATATTATTTAAAACTGAATGAATTAATATCACCCATCAATGACATATCGTATGTGGGATAAGTGCAAGTAAGGTATATAATTTCTTAAAAAATTAATAAACACTCGTACTATAAAGTAAGAGCTACACCCTTACCTTGATCATCGGTGAGTTCTCCCACATACACAAATACTTCTTCACATGAATGTAAAGACCACTATACTCAGGGTCACCTTTAAAGTCTCTCCCATATTATATGGAACAATGAACAATAACAATAATACCAAATCCAAAGAAATGGCCACGCTAAATAATAAAGGCTCTATATAATTTATAATTACCTACTAAGAAAATAATGAGATTCGATATTCTAGTACACAAAACTTAACTTTTATGAGTACTTTCTTACAAAACACTTTTTCATTACTTTAAACACAATGCACATGTTCATACTTAAATGCCAATGTAAATGATATAAAAGTAATCACAATTATATAATCATAAATAATTACAATCACAATAACACATATACTTATAAACAAATACATAAATATATAATAATATCAAAATAATACTTTAATAGAAATTTATAATTGAAAAATATTTTTGAAAATATATTCAAATATATATATTGTAATTCTTTTTTAAAAAATCTAGTATATTTACCTCTCGATGATCACAATAAAAATTAACTTAAACCTTTCAACCTATAATAAAAAAATTAGCATTTATGAGACATCTATATATTACCACAAAGCACATATAATCTTATTAGATCTCAAATTCCTCATAAAACTAAACTTTTTCATTATTTAAACTTAATTACTTATTCTAACAATATTATACCATATGTTGAGTAACTTTTAATAATTGATTTTTAGAAAATACAATATATTCTCAAATATCTTAAAATTTTGTAAAGATAATAAAGACATATAAATAGTTAGTTAGTAAAATTTTTAAATCTAAATTTATGCTTTAACTATTTGAAATAACTTTTATTTTCAAAACATCAAATTCTGCAAAACAAAAATTGGTAGTGAGTTATTTTCATTTAAAATTTTGTAACAAATTATAGATATAAAATTTTATTCTAAGCTTTTAGTATGATAAAATAGACATAATGAGAAATTAGTATATAAATTTTTTTTAATTTTTTAAAATATTTTGGTTAACTAAAATTATTCTGTTATTCAATTCTTCTACAAAAACGCATATCAGATTCGAAAAATTATTAAAAATTAAAAGCATAATAATTTTTGATCAAACAAAAATTATAATAACCTTAAAGATGTCTAATTTATTTTTTTAAAATAGTTTTCACAAATTCAAAATTCATATTTTTATGAAATTTAGGAATTTAGTCACTGTTATTATATTATCTCTTCAGAAATTTTATTTTTTTCTAACTATCTCTTCATAAATAAAATTTTTTTAATTTTTAATCATAAGTTTTTAACCCTAAAATTACGATTTGATTATAAGTTTCAATCATTATATTTTATAAAATTTAATAACAAAATTGTTTATTACTAATAACAAATCATTAATCCAAAAATCGATATAAAATAAGAAAAAGAAAACTTACTATTTCTCATTTATTTTTTTTGATTTTTTGTCTTTTATACTTACCCTATTTCTTTCTCCCAAATACGTTAAAACCCTAAATATAAATAAACACTTCTATTTATACTAGAATAATTTATCAATTCAATCCCTAATTTGACTCTTTTTATCTATTTGACTATAAATTTATAATTTATTCTTAAAATATTCAATTATTTTCTATATAATACATATATCTCTAAAAATATAACTTATTATCTATATATAAATATATAACATATATTAAAGAAAAATAGGGTGTTATACTTCCTTTAAAAAAACTTCATATAGAATTTTAAGATTGTAAAAGATAAAACGCGATTAATAGTATAAGATGTAGTAAGAACACCTTTACTTTTAAAAGACGATAAGATTGTAAAAGATAAAACGTATTTAATAGTATAAGATGTAGTAAGAACATCTTTACTTTTTAAAAGACGAAGGGCAACAACAATGAGAAGAGGCCAAATAGTGTTAAGAATGTGTATATGTTTGTATTCAACACAATCAAGTAAGAGATAAAGCTTAATGTATTGTGAATAATCTTCTACAAAAAGCAAAAAGTAATGTGCTTTTTAATGAGAATTTGTAACACCCCTCTATTTAAAATCAACCACATAAGATATAATCTGAATTTTTTTTTTTTTTTTTTACATAAAGATATATATATATCTCATGGGTCAAATATTAGTAAACAACCTAAATTTAATTTAAGTCAAGAAACGTATTTATAGCCAAAATAATTGATACATCTATATATATATATATATGCGAAAATTGGATATGTATAATATCCTGGTTACACACATAATCCAATACAAGTTTACTGTACCAATGTATATATATACATATACATATAGATACATATGCATAATTATGCATTAACACCAAAAATACCCCTATCATCAAGATATTAGCCATATTGACACTTCGAAGAGTTTGCATCCATATCCCGCGGCGTCACATTACTTGTAAAAATCACAATTCATAAAGGGTGAGCGAAATAGCTCAGTAAGTAAACATAATATTCTAGTACAGAATTTGTTTCCCTACCATATATACTATACGATACTGATGACGTAGAGGTTATTAAACTCATATTGCCTTAACATAATCTAACGAGATAAATATACTCTGACCATATACTCTGTATCACTATCCACATAATGCTCATAGTTATTATATAGAATGCAAATAAATCTACATGCATTTCGAAATAAAAAATACATGACATTTTTAACAAATTATCGACAAAAATATGATTGGTCGTGCTAACACAGTTATGGATCGTGGCCACAAAGTAAATTCGCCCAACCCTCATCCATTCACACCACTTGTCTATCGGGCTGAGTATATATTTTACATATGATCGATTATGTAATTTGACTATAACCAAGCCAACGGATGTGAAGGGTATCTGAATATTCGGATCCATAACTAATGTAGTCACACAATTAATACCAAATGGCCTAAAGTCATGCATTTATTTTTTGAAAACTATTGTACACTCAAACCATGCACAATAAATACCACATATGCGCACCTATACACACAGAAATGATAAATAATGTCCACATCTCAATTTTATGCGCATATGAAATTCGTTCACATAATGAATGTATAATGCACTTGCAGATAGTGATACCTAACTAAAAATTCATAACACTTTCATAATCATATACACTCGCAAATACTCAGTTTACCAAATTCACTGGGATTTATTCATTACAATTATAATTTCTACTATCACGATAAATATATCGTATATTATTCAATATTAATGGATAACCACATCAACGCATCATTTACTAATAAAGAAAATTCACATAATAATTATAACTACTATAATTATTATGACAACTAACGTGCAATGTTCTAAATATTACAATCTATTCTAAATTCTATTAACCACGCTCCGATCATACGGCCATAATAATAATTCATTTATGCATTCCAACAACCATATAAAGTATTATACATACATAACATATCAAAATATTTCTAAATCTCCACAATAATAACTAAAATTATCATTTTACCCTTCCTTCAATTTTTTTTCTCATTTTGTCCACCCAAATCAATTTTTACTAATTTCATTCGCTCCCTAACATACCTATACACATTCAAACATACCATAACATATTAAAATTTATTATTTAGAGGCTCGATGAATAGTATTTCAAATTTATTATTTTGCCCCTCTTTCTAATTTTCTTCTATTTTATACATTATTCTATACTCAATTTCGTCTAAACACCATCCCTAAATCCATTCCTACACAAATCAACCACCAATCATAAATTTCATAAAAGAAAATTACATTTCCTTACCTTTAAAAAATGTCAATTGCTTGACTAAACTTCCCAATACCGCAAAACCACCTAAATCACCATTAAAAACCATAAACCGCTATTAAAATTACTTTTCAACAAATTCATAAATTAAAACTTAGTGAAATCAATAACTTTTACCGTCAAATTAAAACTCTCAACGCGTAGAACAATTTTTCCTTCTGCGGTAACCCGTTTAATCGGGCGGATTAAGAGATTTTGCTTGATTTTTGTCCAAAAATTTGAAAGAGAGAGAGAAGCATCGCACGGCAAGGAAGAAGAAAAAGTTGATTTTGCTTCAATTTTGAAAAGTCAACCAATCTTATCCAAATTCATATTTTTAAAAATTATACTATTGCCCAAAAATATTTCAAAACTTGCATTTAGCTTCCAAGAAAATTATGAGACTACCCAAGCCATTTTTATATTCTTTCACTTTAGTCCATCAATTTTAATTACTATTTTTTCTTCTAATTCCTTGTAAAAAGAACATTTTACTCATAATAAAGAAAATTGGTCACTTTGGTCATTTTTTATCCTTTCTAGAAAAATTCACATCCTAATTCAATTCCACTTTTTCTATATTTTATTTACAATATTTACAAGAGTTTTGGGTGATCAAAATCTGGCAGAGTCCTTCCGACCCTTAACGTAATGACCATTTTGTTATTTTTAGTAAAAATTGTCCATTTTTGTTTAAATAGAAATTTTGGCATTCTTATGATTATAAAATCTATCTTTCCTTCTAACACACTCTATCATACTAATTTATATCCTCGACATCCAGGTTGGTCAATCAAAACTTTATCAAATGATGATTTTACTCTTTTTGTTTTCGACTTTTCAAAAATATACCAACCGAGTCTCGAATTGAAATTAAATATACCAACATGATATTTATGAAATTCTAAGATTTTTTATGTAATCAAAACTCACTTTGGCCTCAATTTTGAGTGAAAATACTATTTTACCCCTACCTGATAAAATAACCTATTTAATTGATTTTCACTCGGTCTCCTTCCAATAACTTCATAAAATATTTTCAAGGACAAGAGATAATAAAGATTAAGGTTTACGTATATCTGAGTGTCACAGAATTGAAGTAGGTTTTCAAGATCAAAATGTATAAGATTTGTTAATACATGATATTTTTTATTAGCTAAATCAATTACATGTCACCAAAAATAGATTACATCAACACTTTTAGTCTATCTATAAACTTATTGAAATTATAAAACATCGTATAAAAAAAGTCTTAGGAGGATTATATTTTACTTTTCTATTGTAAAATGTTTTCAGCAAAGTCAATAGGCATCAAATTTTTACAATTTTTAAGAAATTGTATGAAGTTATAATTATAAATAAAGGGTTCAAATAAAAGAAAAGAGACTTCATTCTCCATTCTCGACATGACTATTATGTTTCCAAAGTAATATTAAAATTACTCCTCAGGAAACACTTTTTTCTTATTATTTTTATTATTTATTCTTGGTATTATGATTATACAATGAAAACCCTATTGACCTAAGTATCAGAAGAATTTTGCTAGGTAGTCGACACCTTTGATTGACGTTTATCTTGTAGGCATCTAACTTGAGGTGGATAAGACAATTTGAAGACTCTACATTAGTAGATAGATTTGTTTCCATATAAAAATAGATAACATGTCTATACTTAGATGACAAAAAATAAGTATTAACAATTGGTGTCATATGTGAAAACTTCAACAACATTCTATTTTGACATTCTTTTGGTAAAACATTTTCATAAACATGTATTGAATGGATGTAACTTAAAACAACCAAATTATTGAAACATGAAACATATGAAAAAATAGATACTCCTCCTTAATGTAATGTGCTACAAAAAAAAAAAAAAATATTATTCCCTCTAAACATGCAATCATATAATACACTCTTAAAATTCACTCTATATGAATATGCACATTCCTTTTTTTAACCATAAAGTGTCAAGGAGAAGATAATGAGATTAAAGTATGACGTTAAACAGAGATAGAAGTAAGATGAAAGTCTAAAAGTGCAAACAAAAGCATACTAAACATGTACCAAATAACAAAAATGCTTGTCATAAATAGAAATACAATAAAAGCTAAATGGAGGAGCAAGTATCCGATATTATGTAGTAAGTCACAAGTTCAAATAAAAAATTAAGCAAACATATTTAAATAAAATTTAGTTTATCCATTGCATATCAAAGAAAACCAGGTTCGTGTAAATGAGAAAAACGTCGTAATGGTGTAGAGAAAACAACTTTACATTTCTTAATGGAGTGAGGTTATGATTCAACAAAAGCTTGCTACTAGGAATCTACCATTGGAACATAAAATATTGGAGTCGATGCTATTGGAACAAAGGTATCATGTAAAACAAGTTTAAGACTTATGGTTGGCACAAGAGTTAGAATCGAAGCAAAGGAGGAAAAATTGAATGTGGTGGCTTTGAAGACAATATAAGTGAAATTAAAAATGTTAAATTTAGTTGATAAAGCAGTAAATGGTTTATGTGAGTCAATCTCTATATCGTTTCAATGTTCTATCAATAAGTGTTTCTTGCCATGATGTTATGCATTGAATTTCTTCTTTTGGACCCTTTTTCCAAGCAGAATTAGTCATTATTCTCAAATGTGAACTAGAAGTTGAAGCAGGTGGTAGAGGTTGATCTTTTGCAGGGGGTACGATTTTGCACAAATTTGTTTGGCATATTCAAGATTCGTCAAGCCAAAGATGCTTATACTCAGCCTTAACATTTAACTAGTCCATGAGCAGTCCATATATCAAAGAAGGGGTGAGGAGAGCATTTCTTTTGCCTTTGCTTCCTATATATGATATTATAATAGAAAATAGATGTCATTTTACGTTAATACGTTGTCTCTTACCTATAACAACTAGCAACTACTTAAAATCTTAAGAGACCGTGTTATAATGCAAAGTGGATGACCAATTTGTAATAGCAATAGAGTGTTGGACAAAATAAAACATGGTTAAGGAAGAGGTTCCTAAATTTATCTTAACAAGCTATGTTGTAGCAAACCCAATCAACTCAAAAACTAAAACATCAAGGGATTTAAGAGGTGTACTCATCAATAATTCCTCATCAAGATCATTGCAACCAAAATATTTATTAATCATAATAGAAGAGAAATCAAATAAGTGCCCTTAATGTAAACCTTATTATGCCACAAAGAGTGCCTAAACCCAATTTCAAAGGAATGTCCTTAATATATTAAAAAACCCTAGATACATTCCTTAAAAGTTTACTTTTCATTAATAAGGCAACCATACCACAATCCTTGAACTATTCTAATTGTAACATTCTTTCACCTATAAATTTTCTTCCAATCATAATAAAATATAGAATTTGGTTCTCCTTGGTGAAAAATCGATTAAAATATGCTTTTGAGGCATCAATAGGAGCGTATGAAATTACCTCTTTCCTTTTTCATTTATGTTAAATAGAGGATTGAGTTTTTAAATAACCTGGAGCATTTTTTATTTTGCTAAAACATTTAGTGTTGGCTCAACATTTGTTGTGATAATCAGTGGAGTTGTTGTAATATCACTAAACTCATCATCCTTATCACACTCTGAAGTTCCAAGTTCTAATGATAAAATTGATGGAGAAAAGGTTGTAACCTTAGCTCTCTCTCTCTCTCTCTCTATATATATATATATATATATATTTTCCTTTGATGTGAGAAGGTTGAACCAAAATTCTTTATCGGTGTTATGCCAAGGTAAGTCAATATATATTCTTCTTCATCATAACCAAATGATACAACATTAGAGGGGGTGAATTTATGGCTAAAATGTGGGTGACATCCTTGAATTGAAGAAGATAAAGAAGATGTCACAGTAAGTAAGACAAACACAAAGCCAAGAAGATGAAGTAAATATTATGTCAAACTAAAAAATACAAGCCAAAAAATAAGTTTAGATGGACTTGGCAAATTTCAATTGAACCATTGAAAATATTTATCTTTATGCCTATTAAGGTTTAAGAATATTTAAAATAGGTCATATGCATACCTTCGGGATTAAATTTATATTTTTGACTCACAAATGAAAAATTTTGTTCAAGTTAGTCCATAACAAAAATAGACATAATAAAAAAAATACAAAATAACTAAAGAAAAATGAACTTTACAAAAAGAAAAAATCATGTCAACATGTTTTCTAATTTTTTTTTAATTTAAAATGCATGATTATTTGCAATCAAAAGCTTTAGAATTTTACACAATAAAAAGATTAACATATATCTTAAACCTAGTGTGTGTGAGCAAAAATTGATTTAAGATTTTTTCTTAATTTTATTAATGTTAATAATTCAAATTTAAAATATCAAATGAATGAGTCAAATTAGTCATATTATCTTGATCTAAATTTTATTTTTAAAACACCACATGCATGTGAATGAGATGCACATATTGTTTATTACTACTATCTTCTCTTTTCTATTTTTTATTTTATTTTATTTTAAACCAGTAATTTTTACTTTATTATTAAGTTATATATTTTCTCATGGTAGATCATTCTCCATATATTGGCGATATATAGTTTAGATTATTTATAAATAATTTTGCACAATAATATAGATATTTTTTTTTAATTATTAGGTATGCTCAAAATTCTTATTTTTTTAAAGATAAAAATTTAGGCAAACAGTCAAAGTCAAATTAATATTTTATTTTAATATTACATTAATATTAAAAATCAATTTTCAACCAAGAATTCAATCATATATGTGCACAAGAGTTAGTTTAAATTTTTTCTAATTTATGTTATCACATGAAATTTTCAAACTCACACAATAACAGTCAAACATTGAATTGAAAAATTTAAACCACGCGACATAATTATGCTTTTCACACACATTTGAGACATTAATATAATAAAATTACATGGAACATAACCTTAAGATTTTGTTTAAAGATTCAAATCTAGGTACATCAAAAGGTTTAATAAAAATGTAAGTAAGTTGATGTTTCATTTCTACATGCTCTAAGGTAACCATTTTATTTTTTATCAAATCTCTTACAAAATAATGCCTAATATGAATATGCTTTATCTTAAAATGTTGCATAGGGTTCTTAAAAATATTTATTGCATTTGAATTATTGTAATAAATAGTTAAATGATCTCTGAAAATACCAAAATCCTCAAGTATTTGTTTCATTCATAAAATTTGTGCACAATAATTTTCCATGGTGATGTACTTAGCCTTAGTAGTAGACAAATAGATTGAATTGTGCTTTTTACTATATCATGAAACCAAGTTTTTCCCAAGGAAGAAACAATCACTGGTGGTGTTGTTTTGATCATTTGCATTACCTACCTAATTAAAATCACTATAGCCAACAAGAAAAGAGTTAGTATCTTTTGAAGGCCAAATACTATGATCTCTGGTTTTATTGACATAACAAATTATTCTCTTTATAGTATATAAATGTGACTCTTTCGGATTTGTTTAGTATCTTGTACACACCCTCATACTAAAATAAAAGTCTAGGTGACTCATACTAAAGTATAAACCAAAATTAACATTAGACCTACTCTTATCTTTTGACAATTTTACATTCATCTCTATAAATGTCTTTAAGTGTTTAATAGTTTCTAATACAAACTTCTTTACTAAGTTTTTGACATATTTACTTTGAGTGATAAAAATATCATCCTTAAGCTGTTTAACTTGCAAATTTAAAATAAATCAGTTTACCAACTACGCTCATCTCAAATTTATTTTTATTTTGTCCACAAACTCTTGCACCTTATTTTTAAAAGTAGAACAAAAAAAAAAAATGTCATCCACATAAATTTAAGTAATTATGATTTCAAAATTAAATTTATCGATGAATAATATTTTATCAACTCCTCTCTCTTATACCTTTTCTTACATAAAATTTTAGTTAATCTCTTGTACCATATTTTAGAATTTGTTTTAACTTATACAATATCTTCTTAGTTAAAGTTTAGAGCACATAAAATAATAAGAAGTAATATAATTGATCTAACCTAGTTATGGGAGTAAAGGTTTCATCAAACCTAATTCCTTCAATTTGTATGTACCTTTAAGCAACTAACATAACCTTATTTTAACTATGTTACCAAATTTATCAGTCTTATTCTTGAAAATTCATTTGGTCTAAGTACTAATGTTTATACATTATTTCTTACAAATTGTTCTACTTCTTCTTACGTAACATTTATCCAAGATTTGTGTTACAAAATTTCTTTAACACTTTTAGGTTTAATTAAAGAGGTGTAACAAATATATTTGATAATATGAACATATCTCCTTTTGATTGCCATATTTTCATCGAGGTTACCTATTATTAGGTCAAAGAGATGATTCTTCTTTACTTTGAATTATGGTTCTATTCTAATATAATATGTAAGAATGTGATTTAATTTAGAGTCAAAGCCTATTTTCACTTGTTATGAAATGTCTATTATTACATTGTCTTTTGTTTTTATCACAACATTAAGATAGTTTGATTTTCTATACTTTTTGTCATTTTATTGTTCATTTTAAAATTTTTTTTTTAATTTTTCTCAATAATTCTAGTAACTTCTTTCTTTTGTGAATAATTTACAAAATTTTTGAAATTATCAATAACTACATTTGTAGATTTCATAATAGTTTAAGTCCTTATATTATAAACATGATATGCTTGATTATTAAGAGAATATCCAAAAAAGAAAAAAAAACTTCATTGCTTTTAGAATCAAACTTACCTTACTGTTTTCTATCATTCAAAATATAGCACATACTTCTAAAGATGTGAAAATAATTAAAGTTGGGCTTCTTATCTTTTCAAACTTTATATAAAGTTTTATATGTGCTTGGACATAAATATATTTGGCTAATGATATAGCATACAGTGCTTATTGATTTAGCCCATAATCTCTTGATCAATTTCTTGACATTTAACATAATCCGAACCATTTCTTGCAAACTCTTATTTTTTTTCTTCTTATAACACCATTTTGTTCAAGAGTTTTAAAAGTAAAAAATTTATGTGAAATTTAATATTTATTACAAAAATTAGCAAAAATAATATTTTTAAATTTCTTGCCATGATCACATTTTACTCTTGCTATTTTTCAATTTTGCATTCTTTCTCATTTGCTAATTTAATGTACAAATTCCTAAACATATTAAAAGTATCTAATTCACTACAACAAAAGAGTAAATAGACCACTTGAATTGCATGTGATAAATATTTATTTACCGCATGCATCTTGCATGTAATGCATTAAAAAGTTGTAAAAAAGTTGTTTTACAATTACAATAAGTAAATGATAAATAATAAAAAAGTAACTAATTAAAACTTTTATCCACCACTTGCAAAAGTCAATTTTGAATAATATTTTAAATTTTATCATTCTTTACGTGCAATTGCATATTGTTGATATTCACTAATATACTACCGCTTACAAGCATGTGTTGTATTCATATATATTATCAATGAAATTAAAAATTGATATTAAATTGTATACATTATAAAAAATTAACTATAAAATTTATAAACAATATAAGACTTGTAATCATAACTTGATGATATCAACTAAAGTTTGCTATATGTATACAAAAAATGAGTATTGTTTGCTTTCGCTAAAAATTATATATCAAACATACATAAAAAATTTATATTCTAATATTGTTGATATCACAAAAAATAATATAATCACAAGCAATACATAGATCCTCAGTAAAAGCTTATGTATGTAATAATTGTTCTTATACCATCTTCAAGGACTTGTAAAACACTACTAAGTTAATATAAAGCAAAATTCTTCGAACTTGGAGTTATTTTTTTCACCCAAACTTTCCAACAATCTAATTGAGAATTAAAATTAAAGTCATCATCTTACCTTAGATAAACTTTCTTAAACAAGAGTTAATTTCATATTCATTGACTTGTTTTACTTAAATTATTGTATGATTTCCTTATAATTAATCTAATTAATTAAATAATAACCTCACATTAAGGAGATTAATTAGTTGATTGTATGTGAGAATTAACGATGATCATTAGAGTTGTTTGACTTTAGTTGAAAGACTTAATTATCTAAATTACCTAATATTTCAATACAAAATTGAATAGTTAGTCAACTCCCATTTAGTTACATTGGACACATTATTTTTCATTCTTTTAGTTTAGTTAGTTAATTATTTCATTTAAAATCACTTAAAATTGATATTTGTTTAGAGTGACTAGGATTTCATAGTCTATTAAATTCAATAATTTAAAAGAATAAATAAGAATTTAAACTACTATAATTCCATGAGAGATCGACCTTGGGCTAAACTTATCATTAGCTACTAGTGATTCGTGCACTCTGTGAGCATTTTAAAATTTGGACATTAGCTACCCTATTGTAACAATTTATTAATGTGACTATTAAGTGACCTCATTATGATTATCATTGATATTTGATCATATGATTTATTTATATTATTAAATTAAATTATTGATGCTTGTTATTATATATTTTACATTATGTATAAACTATAAATTTTCTAAAAGTTAAAATCACCGATGACCTTAATAATTATGGGCATAAATTATTTTATACTAATTATGGAGAGTTTTTGTAAAATCAACTTAGTTGAGTAACTATTGTTTTGAAATTCACGCAACACAAGTATATACTATTATCAACAAGTAATAAAATAATGATTGAATATTATTCTTATAGAGATTAATATTTATGATCTAACTATCAAGTTAAATTATTTTAATTTTATATAAATTGAATAAATAAAAAGATGATTACGCTAAAAATAACTACTTACTAAACTAAGTGAAGAAAAAATCAAGTTAAATCAATAAGAGTAAGAACTAGAATATATGATTTCATTTAAAGTAATTTGAATTGGTTCTATTTTATTCGTATTAATTGAATCTATATTTGATAATTTAGAATATTAAAAACATTCATTATCCTTTTTTGAGTTATAATGAAAATATCTTCAATTATCTATTCGCTGTATTTCTGTATAAGATTTATTAAGTTCATGAATTCAGTGCATTGATTACACTAAGCATATAAGTATATTATTATTTTATATAAATTTAATGACATTTATTACAAGATCATAAGCATAAAAATATTTTTTTAAAAGTATCGATATGTAATCAGAATATCTACATAACTAGTAATTAATCAAAAACATTAAGAATAATGAACAATACTTAACCAATAATAAAAAATTTTAAAAAGTTCAACTAAGTAAAAAATCAAATTATTTTATAGTTTGGCTACAACATAGTCCTATAATATAAAATTTAGTTCATAATATAATAAACTAAAACTATCATAATTAAGTTCATATCATTAAAGAAATAAACAAGAGAATAAAGAAAAATTCAATTTTCCTAGTTACTAGATGGCTTTCACCCTAAATCCAAACTTCTTAATTATTCTCCTTTGCTTTTTCTCTTCTTTCTCTATTATTGGTTGTCTGTCCATTCTCAAAATCTTCTCTTTGGGTGTTGTAACCTTGGCCTTTGTCATTATGATGCCAAGCCCTAATTTTCCTTGTGCTGTAGCTTTAGAAGCAATTGTTATAAGCAAAAACTTGATGTTTGAAGCCATGACTTGGATTCCAAAGCTGTAGCCTTAGAAGTTTCTTTTTTCCTTTTATCTTCTTTGCATTCCAAAGCTTATTTTTTTTTTTACTTTCAAAACCTATTATTCCATAAATTTATTTCCATTACACAAACAATAAATAAAAGCATACCAAAAGTAAATAAATAAATGTATAAATTATTAAAATATCAAAAGTAGGAGTATAATAACATTTTTTGAAAATAACACATTATGACTATATATCCCTATTGAGCATTGTAGTTTTTGCTCACCCTTTATTTTTTTTATTTAAGTAGACTTCAGGGTGATTTGAAAAATAAGGAGTGAGAGTATTCACAAGAACTTTTAGCTTTATTGATTGGGCTTTTCATCAACTCGATATTTGATGTGTCTTCTAGAGTTAATTGACTTGTATTTTTAATTATTAGACTATTAATTATAAGATGATGCATATTTTATTTGAACTATTTATTTTGAATTTAATAATTTAAAACATAACATGTATTTACATATATCTATGAGATTTATAATAAATTTTATATTTTACATAATTTGAAAGCTTCTAGTGCACATTTTGATTTATGGCCATTGGAACAAATTTTATTTTAAAGTTATGTTTTGTATTTGAAAGCCATGAACCACTATTTTGGGGATATTTTAGTTTCAAATGTTGTCATCCACCAAGATAAGGGTTGGTGTCTTTAAATATCGAATATAAGTTTTAAATAAAACTTACTTAAATAGTCATAAATTCTAAACATAGTATAGGATCTTTTAAAATATATGAAAATATAAAATCACATAAAATTAATTATAAGTCCCACAAATAAATATGAACACCTATTATATTTTAAATGAATATATTCAAAACAAATAGCCCAAATAATACATGCATTATCCCATAGTTGTTAGTATGATAATTAAAAATATAAGTAAATTAATTTTAAAAGATATATCTAATATCAAGTTGTTTAAAAGCCCACTCGATATATTTCAGAGTGCTCATGATACAAACTCATTGCTCACTTTCCAAATTACCATGAAATCTACCTAGATGAAAAAAGAAAAGGGTGAGCAAAATCATAATACTTAGTAAGTAGGTATGTCAGTGGATTGAATTTGAGGTGAATATCTTTAAATTTGTATCTACATCTATTAAAAAAATTCAATATTAAACTTACATTAAATTTATAACGGGTTTTACATCTCATTATCAAACTTTCTTAAATAAATATTTTATATATACCAAACCTATGCATATATCTAGAAATTTTTAGCAAATTTTTTAATATTTTTAACTATACTTGTATTAATATTAAATATTGAATTTAAATTTATAAATTATCTAATTAAAATTATAGATTCTCAATATTAATTTAAAATAAAATGCACCTACCACTCACATAAAATATCAATTATATTTAATATAAAATAAAATTCATCACAATCATTCCAAAAAATACATAATTATTTTGCAAATTCATATATAAAATATCAAAAATCTAAAATAAAATTATGAAATCATAAGTTCAAAATAATAGTTACTTTATTTATATATTTATTTTACTCAATTATAGCTAGCACTCACCTAAATATAATTTCTACAATAGCGAATAATAATAAATAAATTAATAAAAAATAAATTTTTATAAGTAATAAAAATAATTAATTTACCTCATTAATAATATCCTTATCAGTCAAATACATTCAATTTTTTACTTTTATTATAATATTTAAAGCTAATCATTAAAAAAATAATTAATTAAAAGTAAAATTTTTATAAAAAAATAAAAAATAAAAAAATTAAATATCTCTAGGTACCTCAAATTCGCATCCGTATTTGTCCTAAATTTGCTATGAGTTTTAATTTTTATTTTCTATACATGTCCCTAACATGCTAAGAGGTATATCATACCCATTCTATGAGGGTTTGGTACTAATGAGTTTGTAGGTTTGTGGGTTTACTCACTTAAGTTGATTTTACAAATTATTCTGTATAGTTACTATAAAATATATTTTGCTCATTACAATTAAACATCATCGATGATGATAACTCTTAAAAAATTTATAATTTATACATAATATATAATACATGATTAAAATAGGCATTAATGATATAATTTAATTATATGACAACACATCAAAGATAGTTAAAATTGGGTAACATACTAATCACATTAAATAAATTGTTACAATGGGATCATACAATAGCGTACCTTGCGTAAGATTTGAAACTCGTACAAACATGTCAACATAGCCTTTTCTATTCAATTGCAAACAAAATGCAATAATATCATATTTATTTTCATATTTATATTATTATTAAAAAAATTGAACATCATAACTACATAAATTCAATAAATCCACCATGTTATCAACTAATCAAAACAAAATATTTATTCATTTTGGGCAAAACATATAATAAGCACGCATTTAGTACAAGATGTGCTACTGAAATATTTAATTATAAAATATGACAATTGTTTTAAATATTTTGTTATGATTTTATATTTATAACATAATCATAATCATACATTTATACAAATATTTTTTTAAAAAATACAACCAAATTAAGAAATCAAATCCCTATCTCAATTGCCTTAATATGCATACTCCTCAAGTTTGGAATTATGTCTAATCAATTTGAGTTTGCAGTTAGATTCCTATTGTCATAACATCTTGCTGAAATTAACAAAAATATTTTTCAAAACTTGATAACCATAACCTCTAGAGAAAATTTCATCTCCGAAATTTTATTGTATCTTTTTAAAAATTAAATAAATTAGAATAATATTTTAAATTAGGTTGTTGCTTTGACACGATAGGCCTAGTATTCCCTCTTCATGTAGGAATTCTTCTAACAATATATTATTTTATCAAAACTCAGCACTATGATGATGCACATGAACAAAAAAAATTGAAAACAATAAAATTAAACTTCCAAAATTTTTTCTTTATAGGTGTCACATTCTTAGAAAAATTAAACATTGCTCTAATACAAAAAATGTTATCATGCCCCAAAACATAATTTAATAACTTTCATATATAAAATATGTGATTTCGGAGCACTCTTTTAATTATATATTGTATATTATATATCATATATTATATATTTAAAAATTACTATCCTTTATTTTAGAGCTTGACTATTTTTAATATCATACTTTATTTATTGTCATATATTATAACATATAATCTATAGTTAAAATAGTACTTTGATACCAAAATTATATGTTTTATATTTAAAGTGATTGATCCTTATTTCAAAACACTACAACATTTTTGGTATCATATTACGGTTTTAAGTTTTTAAGAATGTGACACTTGTAAAGAAAAAATTTTGAAAGTTTAATTTATTATTTTTAATATTTCTAATCTATATGCATCATCATAATGTTAAGATTTGATAAAATAATATATTGTCAATGGAATGTCACCACGAAGAGGAAATGTTAGACTTGTTGTGTTAAAAGAACAATTCAATTTAGAGCATTATTTTAATTTATTTGATTTTTTAGAAGATATAATAAATTTTGACGATAAAAGTTTTTGGAAGGTTAGACTTATTATCCTTAAAAAATGTCTTTGTTAATTTTTGATAAAGACTTATTTTAATTAAAAAAATTTAATTGTGCATTAAATTTGTTAATTTTTGATAAAGACTTATTTTATTTAAAAAAAATTTAATTGCGACATGGAAATGACTAAATGAAATTTTGAACATGAGAAACAGGCAATTCTAGGCTATTAAGGTAAGGATTCAAATAATTTTGGTTGTTATTTTTCATTTTTTTTATTTTGTGTTTACAGAGCTTCAGTTCCACTGAGTGATGATAACTTTTGAGCACAGCGTTTACGCGAAGTGAGATCAACCAACTTCGAGATTGAGTCATCATCGCGAGTTGACGTCTCACTGCTTTATCCTGTTGTCCTTGCCTTTGATTTTCAACGGAATTTGTAATAGGACTAGTTCTATTAGCCGTCATAGTCTCAATAATTGGTACATAACTAAGAAATTGATTTAATTTCTGAAATTTCTGAAAAATTCCAGAATTCAGACACATACAAACGTGCTATCTCCTGTTGATCAAAGTTCTTCGTATATTGATGTACAACTTTGCCGCACTAGTTTTTATATATATATATATATATATATATATATATATATATATATTTCACAACCTTTTTCTGCCTGATATTGCTCTTGCAGTGGGTGTCTGAAATTATCCATATGTAATCCAATCTACATGAATTAGAATTGATGGCAGGTCACATCAGTTAGATTTATAATCATTATGTTCTGTATTTTTCAAACCAAGAATGATAATTTAATTGAAGATACTCAACAGTTTTAAAATTAAGTATTAGTTATTTCCATTACTTTGAGAAAACTCATCATGAATTGAAACTGTTTTGCGAGGTGGACATCATCACATGTCTAATTCGATTAATGTATAAAAAAATTCTGATCCTTGGGAGCAATTATACATTTGGACACTTGTCTAGTCATTCTGAATTTAAAATAATGCAATTCAAATTATAAATTAATTGTCACCAACATATATTTTTAATGTTGATAGTGCTTAATTTGATATTTATCTAGACTTTACTTGTGTTGTTCTATCTTAATTAAATGTTTGTTATCTGCAATTTATTTATGGATCTAAAAATACGTAATAACTACTCCTAAGATGAGAGAAATTTACTTTTATAATAAGAAACAATTGAACCCACTATTTTAAAGAGTGAGCCACCAACCATCCAACTTTAATTTATTAATCTTAAATAAACTTCTAAGGTACAACAACAAACTCACTTATTGGTTGGCGCCCACCTCAAATCCGAGCTCACCACAAAGTAATTAGAATAAAGATTTTCTCCTTCAACAAAATTAGTAGATTTTTAGAATTAATATAGATTTTTAAATTAGATTATAATAAAATTAGACTGATTTTTTTGGTAGATGGCTAATGAAAATGTTAATATTTCATTGCCATTGTACGTAGTAATCCCAAATTTTGGTTGAAGCTGGCTTTGCATACAATGATGAAACATTTAATATATTTGGCACGTATAAATATTAAATTAAGTATCCGGATGATCGAATTTGATTTTATATTTTAGTGCCGACATGGAGACTATTGGGCTTGTGTGTTGTGAAAAGGACACAAGAGAATACGAAGAAAACATTGAATCTATACTCGTTTTGGTGCCCCCGACTTCAAATTTTTTAGCAAATAAAATCCCGTCTTCTGTTCTTGTGCATGGTAATGTAATGTCCGCTAGCTATTACACCGACCAAGTTGATGCCTTTTTTATATTCTTACTTTTTGTCTTATTGCGTAAATCTGTTTAACCTTTTACATAACGTGATTTAAATACTTACAATATATATATATATATATATATGTTTGTATGTATTTAAGTAAATCTCGACTGAACAGTTAATTAAAGAAAACAAAAAAACTTTTGGAATAAGCATACAGTGGAAACATAAATATTAAAAGAAAAAGAACTTAAAAAATATTAGTAAAAACCAAATATTTAACTAAATCTTTTTTTAAATACATGTGAGAAACATCAAGATCATGTGAACAGTTCTTTATGTATTCTTAAGAGGCTTTTGACAGGTTGAGACAATAAAAAAAAAAAAACAAATTATATGTGTGTATATATATATTTATGTATATATATATATATGAAATATTTTTGATTAATTTTGAATTTTAAAAACATAAAGTAAATTGAATTTTGATCAATTTTAGTTTATTAGTAATTTTTTTTTTCCTCAGGAAAATATTTTAGAATCAATGATGATTGTCAAGACATGAAAGATACGTTTTTCACTCTGGCAAACTACAGGCACATGATTACGATATACCCTTTTCTGTTCGGCAGTGAACTGCTTACTATTTGAAGTTAAAGCATAATTTCAGGAAATATAAACCATTCAGTCAATTCGATCATCACAGAACTCCACAATTACATGCTGAGATTTGGCGTACATTGAATTACAGAAAGAAGACTGATTACAAACCAACAATATCTATCTGCACAACATAAAAGAAACATGACCCACCAATCATCATTTTTTTTCCAGGAGGTAGGCAGAGACTGATTCCTACCAACACCAGTTACATTCTCTGTAATGGCATGGTACTTAATTCCATGAAATTACTCTGTAATTTCCTTAAGAATCATGCCATGAAATGAACTTTATTGGCTTGGAGGTGAATCTGCTTGATTAATATTTAATAAGCAGTATCTATGCACCGAACTGCCAACAAAAAGTAGTTAAATATGCTGAGATGGTGCTATCTTTCTCGTAAAAGAACAGGAACGCCACCACTAAATGTGGCGGTGAGGCCTGGAGAGAATCGTGGAATCCGATGTGCTGACACCAATTCGATTTGGAATTGTCTAAGAAGTGAAAGTGCTACACTTTTGATCTCCACCAAAGCCATTTGTTTTCCCAAACAGACCCTATATCCAGCTTGAAAAACTGGGTATTTAAAAGGGTTTTCTGGGAAGAACGCACCATTTTTCAACCATCTTTCTGGCTTGAATTCGAAGCAATCTTCACCCCAGATGTCTCTGATCCGTCCCATTACGTAGGGATGATATGTAACCCTAGTTCCTTTCTTCACGAATGTTCCATCTGGTAAGATATCATCTTCTTGACAGAATTTTGAGTCGAATTGAATAGGAGGGTAAAGTCTCATACTCTCATAAACCGCTGCCTGTAAATAATGAAGTTCTTGCAATTGTTCAAAGCCTTTAAGCTCTTGGTTTTGGCCAATAATTTTATCCGCCTCAAGTCGAATTGATGAACAAACGTGTGGATTCTTTGCCAATAACCAGATAAAGCTTGTTAAAGCTGATGCAACCGTGTCACGGCCAGCTAATAAAAAGCTTATAACGATGTCTCTCAAGTATTTTTCATCATTTACAGTACGCATGAAACGAGACAAAAGATCTTTATGTGTTGAGATCCCCATTTTACGCCTTTGCCTTATCACCTCTAGGGCTAAACTATCGATAATCTTGATGGCTTCTTTTAATTGCTTCTCGCTTCCCAAATTCAAAATCCGTTTGATTTTCCAAACCATCGGAGAAATAGTCATCGATCTCTCAGCTGACAATTTTGATGCTAGATCAAAAGCAACAGCAAATGCTGACATAGGTAAAGACAACTCTAGACATCTGGGGTCTAACCCAAAAGAGAATTTACACATGATATCAAATGAAAATCTTCTAAACACGTCTTGTAAATCCACAACTCCATCTTCCTTACCTGTGACTGATGATAATAGTGGGATAAGCCGATTTTTGATCTCATGATTAATAATCTGGAAAGCACACGATCGTATCGAGAATCTGTCGAGCTCTAAACTCGCCATATTCTTCTGAAACCTCCATAAATCACCATCAACGTTGAATATACCTTGACCAAGAAAGTCGCCTAGAATCATCGAAAAGGGTTTTCCTTTTGGGAAATTATCAAATCTTGTTTTGAGCATGTACTCAACGTTATCCGGATTAGCAGTTATCGTGTTGCCAAGTACATGAATGTGAACAGTCTTGCTTGGTGATTTGCTTAAAAGATGAGCATACCAATCACAGAGATTATCAAACTTTTTGAACCAACTCATCGTCATATAAGCATCACAAATCTCACAGTTGCACCAAAGCTTTCGCTTCAGCAAGTAGCGTAAGAATGAAAAAAGAGAGATGATGATGACAGTGATCACCAAATTAACAAGGAAGCAAAACGAGTAGTCATAGAGAGTATGAAAGAATTTCAAAGTTTCGTGCTCCATTAATGGATAAGATAAACAGATGATAGAGAAAGGGCAAAATGAATATTAGAATATGAAGAGACCAACTGAGAGAGAAAAGAGCGTAATTGTAGGTGATTCCTGCTTTTTATATTATTAATTACAACCTTCTTCGCCTCTTTCCGCGTTTACTAATTTATAATCCCTGAAATCACAATAAATTAAAATTAAAATTACCTAAAAAATTAAATTTTTAATTCTTAATGTACGGATCTCACGCATTTAACTTTCGTTTAGTAAATAAATATTAAATTCATCTTAATTTTAAATTTTAAATTTTAAATTTTAATTCTAAGCCAGTAAACACACCCTCAGTGTCATTCATTGTTTGGAATAAAAAATTGATTTAAATGAAAAAAAAAAAGTATAATAAATTTAGTAAGAGAATGAATTGGAAATGCTGGTGTGCTAAAAAAAACAAAAGTCAGTTACTGGTGACATCTTCTTTTGTTAATCAAGATAATTTTGTACTGATATTCACTCACGCGATTTTATTCCCACCCCTTCCCACTAAGTTTACTTTAGTGAATAAAAATGGTGAGAAAATGTTTGGGCAACCGAAGTTTACTAAAAGCAAAGACACAGCAGATTTGGAACGAAAATGTGAAGAATTTTCAAATATAAAATAATTGTATTATTCAATTCAAAACATATTACAAAACCTTTTATTTATAGAAAACAATCAAAGAGTAAAATGACAATGAAGTATACGCCGGATTTAATTTCCATAAAGATTTGACTAATAATGGTAGATTATCATTTAATATCTTTACCACGCAAATCGGTCAATAAATCTTTCAAGTTTATGTTTCGGATATTTAGAAGGATCTTCACTATCTTCTTTTCTTTTGCCTCTTATCATCCCATCTCAAGCTAGCAAAGAATTTTTATATATTTAAAGTTTATTTTAAGATGTTGTGAATAGTTGACAAAGAGAGAAGAAAAAATTCGTATCATTTTGGCTAGTAAATAAACCATTCACATCATTCGTTTATTAAGAAAATTTTTCTCGTCATGGTTGGTAAATATTCTTGTCATCCTCCTCGAGGAAGTCTGTCGACTGTATGCATGTGCTGTCCTTTTTATAGTAACTGTGTGCTGTCAGTTTAAGGCAGGTTTTCCAACTTTTACTTCATTCCATTCCATTCCTATTTCTTGTACAATCAAATCTCAATTTATTTTTTTTACACTACTTACAATTTTCTTTTTAAAGACTTTAAACCCGGCCTCTTAATACTCCATACTAGAAAAAAAAGGGTGAGAATATTTGGTGTAACACTTCTTTTTTAAGAAGTAAATGTAAATCTTTTTAGAGAATGAATGACAATTATCTACTTATTCAAGGGATAAAATGGTTATTTTTGTTTTATTGAAGGGCACATTTGTAATCAAACAAGTAACTGTATCAACGGAGAACGGTTGCCGAAATCCAACTGAAGTTTTTGTTGGATATGGACAACACGATGGCACAGAGACGATTGGTGGTGGTTGTGTGATGTGACGCGCGGGCGGTGGTGCACACTGTTCGGGCTCAATAGACGTCATTCTAGGAGATAATTGACGACAGTGATTGGTTGCATGTGACTGGAATCGTCTAAGAAAGTCTTTTAGTTGACTTTGTGCTTTTAATGCTTTTAACCTTTTTGAACTTACAATGGGACTGAGTTTGTTTGGGATTGCTAAAAAAACTAGTTAAAATCCGTAATTTCAAAATTTTTTTTTTATTTGGTTGAATTAAAAAGTGTAAAAAATTTAATTAATTTTTTTCTAAAAAATATGCACTTCTAATATTTGTTTACATTATTATTTATATAAAACCTATTATTCTTTACTTTTTTCAAAAATACATTGTTTTTCTATTTTTCTCTCTTCATTTATCAAAATTTTTAATTAAAATATTATTATTAAACATATGTATTTTATATAGTCTTTTACTTATTTGAATATCTTGATGTATTTATTTATTTGTTGTGATCTATTATAATGACTAAAATTGCATAACTTTAGGCATTTGATATTTTAAAATAGAATGATTATTATTTTTTAAATGTTTTTTTACTATAAATTTTTAAGGTTGTCTTATAAATTAGAAAAATATATTTACATTCCATATAACATTAGTTATAATGAAATTCACATTAACAAAATTTTGATTTACATGTATGGGTGAAAACTATTTTATTTATATTTATTTGAAATATTTTGTTATTTATCAATATTTTAAAAAAGGGTATGAATGTGGAGGTATTTATTTTTAAAAGTTTTTAATTTGAAAAAAAAAACATATGCTTATGTTTAGATTTTCGATAAAAACAAAAAAAGAAAAATTTTAACTTTAGGTCTAACACCGTAAGCAAATTTTTTAAAGTTTGCTTTAAACCCATTTTTGTTTTGTTTTAAGCTCAAATGCAAAGAAAAAAATTTAAATTCATTTTTTTTCCTCATGTTTTGGCCCATATCCTTAGATATATAAGTATGTAGATAGACTTGATTTCAAATAAAGAAATTGGAGGAAGATCGGAGAAGCTTTGGAAAGAAGGAGAGGAAAAAAAGAAAAGGAAAGAAAGAAGGAGAAAATAAAGAAAGGAAAGAGGAAGGAGAAAAGGAAGAAAGAAAAGGGAGAAGAAGGAGAGAGATAAGAAATATAAGAATAAGGAAAGAGAATTTTAAGGTAATATTTTCCTTTTACTTTATTTTGGAAAGAAAAATATTTATATTTAGCGTAGAAAGTGATGAAAATTAGATAAAATGGTTAGATTTTATTTTGATAGATTAAAGTTAGAAATTAATTATTTTAAGTTCTTAAACTTATAATCAATAGGTTTTTGGATTGATTTTGATATTTTAACTGAAAAATTTCTTAAGAATTGTTAAAAATTGGATGAAAATAAGTAGAATTTCAATTTGAGAGTGAAAATGCTATAATTTCAGAATTTTGTATTATTTTATAAATTAGGAGGGTCTATTTGTAAATAATTAAAAATTTTTGAGTTATAATAAAATTTCTTATAATTTAATGTAAGATTGTAAATTCTAAAATTTTAGACTTGGATTGTAGATATTTTAAAGGTACTATTGTAATTACTCATACTTTGAGGATTTTTTTTTTAATTTGTCATTTTTAATAATTTTTTTTTTAGAGATTCAAAATTCTAGAATTTTTTAGGTTGATCATAGTTTGATTTTAGGTTAATGATTTATTTATATTTTAATATAAGTAGTATAAGTTATCAGTTCATTTTATTAATTATGCATTAAATTTTGTCAAATGATATTAGATGATAATAGCATAAAGAATGAGAAATCATTAAAGACTTAGAAGAGATCATATCTTTTTGATCCAAGTAGGTAATTCATATATAATTGAATATTTTAGTATTTTAAAAATTGAAAAGTAAGATTTTACACTTAAATGTTATTATAAATATAAAATAAAATTTATTTAGAGTTTGTGAGTCTTTTAAATTGATATGAATATTGATATTTTATTTTAAAAATATGAACTCAAAATTAATATTCAAATATCATGTTTCTATTTTATTACATTTTATAAACTTTCAAAGAATTTAATAACGATATTACGATTAAAATACACTTCCGATGTTATGAAATGTTGTCAAATAATATAAATAAATTATTTTATTGTTATTATGTATGCCTTAAATATGAAATAGTATTGAAATAGTATAAGACTTTTTGTTTAACATTGGTGATTATGGATTTGATTTCAATCTCATGGTAAAAACTCATAAAATTGAAATTATGGCTTGTAATCTTTTGGTATAAAGATCCTAAAGTATATAAGTTACATATTTTTTGGATAATAGTTCCTGAGAATAGTGCCTCAAAATTATATATTGTACATAGAAATAATTAAATTGTATTAATGCTTTGTTATTATGATTATGGTTTATACTTATTTATGATAAAAATAATTGAAAGCATGATAATTACTGATTTTCTTTTATATATGAATATCTACTAGGTTTTGATTCACTACTTACTTTTTAAATTTTTTTTTTCGGATAGTTGGAGTCTAAATGAATATGAAAGAAATATTATTTTCAGGCTAGATATATTTTGAAAGAATATTTTGATGCGTACATGTTACTTACCAAAAGAATTGTAATTATACTATAGATAATACATATTTAGTTAGAATAATATATTAAGTTTTGATATAATGAACTTGTTATTACAATAGTTTGGGATTTGATAAAGGATATTGGAAGTGTTCCAAAAATTTAAAATTTGCAAGTTTAAATCTTTAGTGCCCATGTTGTAAGGAAAACTCTATCAAAATGTCTAAAATAACATACATTTAGTTTAAATTATTCTATAAAATCCTAAATCACGTACTTTGATTTTAGGGGCACAACAGCTCGGTATTAGAGTTTAGGTTATAGATTTTGTAAGTAAGTTGTTATAGTTAAATAGTAGTTGAAATATTATGGGCCTTCAATTTTTTTTTTTTTTGTCTTGTAAGATTATATCTCATTAATGCTATTTTTGTTGTTTGATCTTATAGTATGGTTAGGACTAAGTATGACAAATGGACATCTGTTGATTGAACTAAGCAATGTGCATTAAGCAGTGTTTTTGTTAAAAACCTTAAAAAAGTTCGAGCATATAGAATTAAAGCGAGATTAATGGCAAGATATAGATGGTGAAGAGGTATTAACATATGGTTTTCTAACATTGATGCCAGTTTAAGAGTTTTTGAGAAAATTAAGAATAATACGCTTAAGGGATTTAGAGTGTATAGTTAAAGAACAAATTAAAATAAACTTGTGGTCTAACGCTTATTTTTTGTTAGGAGGTACTTTAACGCCTTTAGTTTAGTGAAAAGATGGTTAAGAAAATTAACTACAAGTTCACTAGGTTAGAAAAAACCAGTGACATTGGAGCCTTTTCCCTCTAGGATGATAAAATCATTTAAACCTTCAATGATAGAGGGAGATCTTAAAGATTAGTGGAGCACAAGGACCTAAACCTACAAGGATATTTTATCTGTGATTTTGAATCACTAATTATTTTGCAGTTATGACTTTACTTACTTAAACTTGTGGTTTTTGGTGTGTTTTGTTTAGTTTTTATTTATATTATAAGCTCTTGTAGTTTATGTGAAAAAAAAAAAATTAACCTTGTAGCAATTTGTTTTGTTGTAATAGAGCATTGTATATATTTCATTGTTATATTTTAACTATTATAAATTATATTATATACTTCAATATGTTTGATGATAATAGATAATATATGTCAACTTCTTCATAAGAAAGATATGAGATTGGGAAATTTCATCAGACTATACAAAAATTTATTAGTGCAATTTGTGGTCTTACAAATAATAGGCTATTTGATCGTAATGGGAGTGCTAACGTCAGGAGTACATCAATATTGAGTGAGTTTAGAAAGTTAAATCTATCAAATTTTAATGAAAAAGCAAACCTATTGATTGTTTCAGAGTGGGTTAGGCAAATTGAATGTATCATTGATGGGTTACAATTACCTAAAGAAAATTGGGTTAAACTTGCTACTTTTAATTTTTTAAAGATGCCAATCGTTGGTGGAATATTATAAAAATTACTAGGCATGATAAAAAATGGACTTAGGAGGCCTTTAAAGAGATTTTCTTGAGTAAATATTTTTTTGAAGTATTTCATGATGTTGTGTTAGATGAATTTATATATCTAACTCAAAGTAATATGTTCATGTTGCAATACAAAGTTAATTTTGAAGTTTTGAGTCATTTTGCTACTTTTTTGGTTTCTTAGGAAAATGATAAAATTAATAAATTTATGAAGGAATTGAAGCCATTATTTAAACATGTATTGATAATATTGAATCTTCAAAAATATTCTAAGGTGGTAAATCATGCCCTAATAATTGAACAAGATAAGGAAGAGTTAAAGCAAAGTATAAGAGAGTTCAAGAAGAAGAGTTTTGAACAAAAACTGTCAAGATGAGGCAAAAAGAGGCAAATGAAGGGTCAATCCATATCACAGAATAGTAAAAATTTTTGTATAGTTATTGGACTTTGTTTTAATTGTGGACAATTAAATCACTATAAAAATTTGTGTCCACACTTAATGCGAGTTTAAAGTCAGGTAATTAGTTATGGTGAAAGGAATACTTAAAATATATTGCAGTAATATCAATAAAATAGATAGTCGGAATAGAGATAAAATAAGGAGTTATATTAGAGATCTCAATAATCACAGAGCTGTGGTAGACCAAAAATTCAAGACAAGGCTTTTACACTTACACGAAAAGTGGATGAGTTAGACTATATAGTTGTAGAATATACTTTTCTTTTATGTAATACCAGAATTATAATTTTGTTTGATTTTAGTGATACTTATTGTTTCATATCTTTAGATTTAGAGTTTTCTTTAGGTTTAGAAATTAAACCCTTAGAATCAAAATTGTTAGTTAAAATGCCTATTAAACATAGTATGAATCTTAATAGGATTTGTTGGGATTGTGAAATTGATATAGGGGTTACAAAATATCTTTTGGTTTAATAGTAATAAGAATAGTGAATTATGAGTAATTATTGGGATGTATTGCTTATCATTTCTCAGTGGAATAATAGATTGTTAGAAAAAAAGAGTAATTATTACTCTTTTCTGTATTGAAAGAGTGTTGAATCAAAAACACATCTCATTCTTGTAGTTGTTAAATTTTTTGATGTTTTTCCTAATGATTTACCTAGTTTTCTACCAAAAAAAGAAATATACTTTGTTATTGAGACATACCCTGAAATTTTTTCTATTTCAATAGCTCCAACAGAATTGGAAGAGTTGAAAGAGCAATGATAAGAAATGTTAAATAAAGGTTTTACAAGACCTAATATTTCTCTTTGAGGTATACCAGTTTTATTTGCCAAAAATAAGGACGACATTAAGATTATGCATGGACTATAGGTAACTGAATCGGGTGATGGTAAAGAATAAATATTCGTTACTTAAAATTGATGACTTGTTCGATTAGTTGTATGGTTCCAAATATTTCTCAAAGGTCGATTTTCAATCAGGCTACTATCAGCTAAGGTTTAGAGAGGAAGATATTTAAGAAATTGTTTTTCATATAAAACATGGGCATTTTGAATTTATGGTAATGTCTTTTGGGTTAACAAATACTCTTGCAACATTTATAGACTTGAAACAGTAAGTATTCCATTTATATCTTAATAAATTCATGGTGATATTTATGAATGACATTTTGATTTATTCAAAGACATCAGAAGAGCATGAGCAACACTTGAGTATTTTCTTACAAGTGTTGAGAGAACATTAACTATATGCCAAATAGAGAAAATATAAATTTTAGATTATTGAAGTAAAATTTTTAAGACATGTAATGTTCGAACAATGTATTTTTATTGACCCTACTAAAATGAAAGTAAAGTAAAATTGGGATAGACCAAAAAGTATGATATAAATAAAAAGTTTTCTTAAGTTAGCAAGATATTATTATAGATTTGTAAAAAAAATTTCTTAAATTACTATACCACTAATACGGTTAATAAGAAAAAGAGTGAAGTTTGAGTGGTGTAATGAATGTGAGCAAGTCTTTGCGAGATTGGAAGAGCAGTTAATTTTTGCTTTGATTCTAATTATTTATGAGCATGGTGTAGGGTATACTGCCTATTGTGATGCTTCAAGAATGGGCCTTGGTGGTCTTTTAATGTAGCGGGATAAAATAGTAGGTATAGCTCACATCCATTAAAGACACATGGGCAAAATTACCCTACTCATGATTTAGAGCTTGCTACTATTGATTTTGCATTAAAAATATAGAGAAATTACTTATATGTGAAAAAGTTTGAAGTATTTTTGGATTATTAAGGGCTTCAATACTTGTTCACCCATAAAAAACTAAATCTAAAATAGATCAGATCGATGGAGTTCTTAAAAGATTATAATTTTTTTTTTTTACATTACCATTTTGGTAAAACTAATGTAATAATGACAAATGCATTAAATAAAAAAATCTCAAGGCATGTTAACTAGTTCTTTTTGTCACATATGAAAAATCTGTAAACATTTGAAGAAATTCAATTTAAGAATTGATGAAGTAAGAAATTAGTCTTATTTATTTAATTTAGTAGTCCAGTATATTATTATTTAAAAGTTGATTGAAACTCTATAAAGTGACCCTAAAGTTCAAGCAATATGTGTTAAATTAAAGAATGGTTAGATAGTTGATGGATGGTCAATTAATTTATCTAAAGGTTTAAGATTTTCAAGTAAATTTTTTATGCCAATTGTGGACTCACTTACAAATAATATTCTCAATGAGATTCATAAATTCAAGTTTACTATTTATCCTAGAAGTATAGATATGTATTAGATGTTACGTAAATAATTTTGGTAAAAGGAAATAAAGAAGAGTGTGGGTAAGTTTGTGGCTAAATTTTTGGTATGTCAACAAGTAACGGTAGAATATTCGAAGCCAGTAGGATTGCATAAGCCTTTCCTAGTATCTGAATGAAAATATGAGCATATGACTATAGATTTTATGAGAGGACGTCTTAAGACTTGAAATGGTTATGATGGTATATGGGTAATTATGGATAGGTTAATAAAATCTACTCATTCGTTTCCTGTTAAGAATACGAATTCTCTTAATACTTTAAGTAGATTATATATTTAGGGGATAGTTAGATTACATGGAGTAACTTTATCTATTATTTCTAAAAGGGGCCCATGATTTATATTCAGGTTTTAGAAGAGTTTATAGAAAGCCATGGATAATAAGTTAAATTTTAGTATGGTATATCATTCATAAATGGAGTCGGAAAAAGTTATATAGATATTGGATGGCATGTTCAGATCTTGTGTTTTGAATTTTCAAGATTCATAAGTTCAACATTTGCCTTTGGTAGAGTTTACATACAATAGTAGTTATTAGTCTAAACTTGAAATGGTAATGTTAGAGGTGTTATATAGAAGGCCTTGTAGATCACCAGTATGTTTGGCAAAAGTTGGTGAAATTTCAATAGTTGATGATAAGCTGGTAAATGAAACTATTAAGAAAGTGAAATTGATCAAACAACGACTTCTTATAGCCTAAAGCTGTCAAAAAAGTTATATAGACCATAGAAGGAGATCATTGGAGTTTGAGGTGGGCAATCATTTTTTCTTGAGAGTTATGCCTTGATTTGATGTTAGTAGATTTAGAAAGAGTGGAAACCTTCATATAAGTTTTATTAGTCTTTTTGAAATATTAGAACGAGTTGGTGAAGTGGCTTATAGATTAGCATTACCATATTAATTATTAAATATTCATTGTGTTTTTCATGTCTTAACGCTTAAAAAGTATCAACTCATCTTTTATGAGGAGAACCCTATTCAGGTTATCGATCATAAAGAACAAATACTTCACAGAATAATTATTCTATTAGTAAAAGTTTTATGGCAACATCATGCTAGAGAAGAAGCCATTTAAGAGCTCGAATCTAAATTGTCAAGAAATACCCTTCATTATTTCAAAACTAAAGGTATGTTTATTAAAATTTTGAGAACAAAATTATTTGAAAGGGGGGACTACAATACCTTGGGCCCATTTTTTGAAATTTGCCTTAAGTCTATTTTTGTTTTGTTTTAATCCTAAATGCAAAGAAGAAAACTTTAAGTTTATTATTTTATTTATGTTTTGGCCCATTTCCTTAGGTATATAAGTATGTAGACAAACTTGACTTCAAATCAAGAAATTAGGAGAAAGAAAGGAAAAAAAAAGAAAAAGAAAGAAAAAAAGAGAAAAGGAAGAAAGGAAAGAGGAATAAAGAGAAAATGAAGAAAAGGAGAAGAATAAGAGAGATAAGAAATTTAAAAATAAGGAAAGAGAATTTTAAGGTAATAATTTCCTTTTACTTTATTTTAGAAAGAAAAATATTTATATTTAGTATAGAAACTGATAAAAATGAGATGAAATTGTTAGATTTTATTCTGATAGATTAAAAGTTAGAAATTACTTATTTTAAATTCTTAAACTTATAATTAATAGGTTTTTTGGATTGATTTCGATAGTTTAACAAAAAAATTTCTAAAAAATTATTGAAAATTGTATAATTGGATAGAAATAGGTAAAATCTCAATTGGGGGGTGTGAATGCAAAAATTTTAAAATTTTGTATTATTTTATAAATTAAGAGGGTTTATTTACAAATAATTAAAAATTTTTTAGTGATAATAAAATTTCTGATAATTTAGTGTGAGATTATAAATTCTAAAATTGTAGGCTTAGATTGTAAATTTTTTTGAGTTACTTTTGCAATTACTCATACTTTGAGAACTTTTTTATAATTTTTTATTTTTAATAATTTTTATTTTAAAGATCTAAAATTCTAAAATTTTCTAGACCAACTCTAGTTTGATTTTAGGTTGAAGATTTATTTATATTTTAATATAAACAGTATAAGTTATCAATTTATTTTAGTAATTATGCATTGAATTTTGTAAAATGATATTAGGTAATAATAATGAAAAGAAAGAAAAATCATTAAGAATTTAGAAAAGATTATTTCATTTTGATTAAAGTCGGTAATTTACATATAATTGAGTATTTTAGTATTTTAAAGGTTTAAAAATAAGATTTTATACTTAAAAATTATTATAAATATAAAATAAAATTTATTTAGAATTTGTAAGTCTTTTAAATTGAAATAAATATTAATATTTTATTCTAAAAAAATGACTTGGGAATTAGTATTCAAATACCATATTTCTATGTTATTATATTTTGTATAAATTATCAAAGAATTTAATAATGATATTACAATTAAAGTATATTTTTGATATTATAAAATATTATAAAATGATATAAATAAATTATTTTATTATTACTGTGTGTACATAAAATATGAAATTGTGTGAGATCTCTTATTTAGCACTAGTAATTATGAACTTGATTTCAATACCATGATGAAAGTCTGTAAAATTGAAATAATTGGAGGTTGTCTTTGAGTATAAAACTTTTAAAGTACATAGGTTACACATTTTTTATATAACAGTTTTTGAGAAAAGTGTCCTAAAATTATACATTACACATAATAATAATTAAATTGTGCTATGACTTTGTTATCATAATTATGATTTATGCTTATTTATGATAAAAATAATTAAAAGTATAATAATTATTAATTTTCTTTTGAAACACTCTTTTATATATGAATATTTACTGAGTTTTGACTCATTATTTACTTTTTAAATTTTCTTTTTGAGACAGTTGGAGTCTAAGTAAACATGGAAAAAATATTATTCTGTGGCTAGATATATTTTGAAAAAATATTTTGATGTGTATATATCACTTACCAAAAAAAATTATAATTATGCTAATAATTGTACATATTTAGTTAGAATAATATATTATGTATTTATATAATAAACTTATTGTTGTAGTAATCTAGAATTTGATTAAATTTATTAAAAGTATTATAGAAGTTTAAAATTTATAGATTTAAGTTTTTAGTATCTATGTTGTAAGAAAAATTCTATCAAAATATTTAAAATAATGTACTTTTAATTTAAATTATTTTATAAAATTCTAAATCACATAATCTGAACAAATATGTTATATTGTAGATTCATAATAAAATCAACACAATAATATTTATTTAGATTAAGAAATAAAATAATAATAATAATATTTATTGCGGATTATGAATATTTCTATCCACACAAGTACATATTGATAACTTTCACAAATAAAAAAAAAGAATGTATTTTTACTGTATCAAATAAATTTTCAAGGCCTTTATTTATTAAAAATATCAAATATAAAATAAAATAATTTAAAATACGTAATTGTGAAATTTAGTTTTTAAAGAATATTTGATTAATTATTAAAATTATTTTTTTATTGATTTATTTACTCTTATTGTAAATCAACCAATTATTTTGAGAAGGATGATATTGGATATTAAGAAGGAAATGCAATATCTTCCTTTGATTCTTGTCACATACATTCATTAAATACACCAACGTATTTTATGGACTCAAAGGAATGTTTTCTTTCTTTTTTCTTTTTAAATTCTAAAATTCAAGTGTTTTAATGATTTTAAAACTGTTTATTTTCAACTTAATGATAATAAAAATAATATTGTTTTTTAGTTAGAATAATTACAATAAAAATTTCGATTTAAACTTAGTATAAATGTTTAATTCAGTTTTTGTTATATAAATTTTTAACAGTTTTTTTTAAATTTTATTTATTCTTTAATCATATAAAATTAATAATTCTTACATGAAAATACTATGTATAAAAATAATTATATATCATTTAAATTTATTCATATATTTTAAATTTAAAGTAAGTAATGATAACAATATATTAATGTGTTTGTAAACTAAGTTCATATCTGAGGCAAAGTATCCTTTTGTATACGGAATAGCTTGATTTAAAAGTAGAAACTGTAGATTTTCTTAAGCTCTCATTTTCAAAAATTATTTGATAGTTAATAACGATTTAGGAAGGTTTCCAGGTAAAACAAAAATGTTATCAAATCTGTGCAAGAACAGTATCAAATCTACCAATAGATTCGGATGTTTCTGAAAATGAAACTAATTAGTTCCGCCATATTCGATGCTGCCACGTGATGGAAAGCACTTGTATTTCATGTTATGTGAAAAACGATATAAAATTAAGTAATTTGCAGAGTGGTTGGAAATTGGAAGCACGATCGGTCCCACTTTAAAAGTGGAAAAAAAAAATCAAAGGTGAGAATTATTGACAGCTTTGCGATAAAGGCCTGCCACCAACTTCTTGTTTGGAAGCTAAAGCGCATATTATGTGTTGTGACAACTCAACACATACAGCTTGTTTTGTTTTCATACACGTTGAAAATATGTACATCCAGGAAAAACAAATACACAATATTTTCGAGAACCAGGAAAATGAATCCTGATACATTTCCAGGCCGGCCGGCCGGCCAGCAAATCTATTAATTAATTCTGTTGTTAAAAGATTTTGTCAGTTCTTTATTATTATTATTATTATTAATTTTTTGTTCTAAATTTAAGATTGTCAATCTATAAATTAGGATTTGAAATTCTTTCAAACGTAATTGTGTTATTATTCTAACTGTATTTTATAAAGTTTCATCACATAGATCTATTTTAGTTGAAGACCGTACTAAAATAATTTATTTTAATATTTTTTTTATATTTTATATAATACATTAAGCATGAAAATTTATTACAATAATTAAATTGATAAGACGAGGACAACAAAAGTTGATGCTAATGATTGAATTCTTCTACCGTCTTACTTTATTAGAGAGAAGAAATTGTTGAAGTAACTAGTGATTATTATTTCTTTTATTCTTCTTTTCTTTCTTTTTTTTAATAACTTACTAGGTGATACCCTTTTTTAGTTAAATATAACCATTAAACTTAACTAAGAATTTATATTAACAATTCTATAATTCAAAGAAAGGAAAGAAGAATTGTTGGGGAATAAAAGTCGTAATTAGGAAAAAGTTTTTCTTATTTAGAAATATCTATTCCTTTTATATTTAAGAAAACAAAAATAATCTTTAAACAAGATTACATTTTAATATAAATATGTGTTTTTTTTTTTTTTTTTGTCATAACAGAGACATGCCCTGACTGCATTTTATAGAGCCTTTGTGAGTGATTTTGTTCCTTGGTCTACTTGTTTTATTTTTCAAATTGTTCACGAATTAATCTACTCTTTGAAGTAAAAATAAATTAGTCAAAATTGTAAATATATAATTTCTTTTCTCATAAACATAAAAAGTTAGTTGGTATAAGTATTGTGAAAACGTTTTGGTATTTTTTTTTTTTCAAAAGATGAACAAGACATTTATTGGAAAAAGGATTTGTACTAGTTGAAAAGATGTCAACATCGTTAAAGTGAAGGGAGCTCATTAAAATGAAGGATCTTGATTTGTCAAAGAAGGGAGATTTTGCTAGACAAATCTACCTAAAAGATTCAACATAATGGCAAAAACATAAAAAAGGGACTCTTTAATTTTATTTAAGTCCATTGTTATTTGTATCATTTTGATTTTGTTAATAAACTATTTTTTTTCTAGTCATGACCTTGTAAATTTATGATTGAAAAATTTGAATCACATTAAATTGTTTATCTTTTTTATGTACTTGCTTTGTGGTGTATTATTTTAGATAATTGGATAATTTGATTAAAGTTGGTAAATAATTGATAAAACAAATTTAACGATTGGTATCAAAGTGAGTCATTAACTTCTTTGGTGAGATTTTATTTTTTTTATTCATTTATATAGGTATAGATTTTCAAAGAGAAAGAGGACCAATATCTCAACCACCATTATTTAATGGCACAAATTATTCATATTAGAAGAACAAAATAAGAGCTTTTATTAAAGAAATTGATGAGAAGGCATGGCGTGCTATTATTTTCAATTGGACTCCTTCTACCATGATTGATAACAAGAGCATTATATTTCTAAACCCAAAGAAATGTGGACAAGTGCAAAAGATAATCTATCAAATTACAATCCCAAGGCTCTCATCACCATCTTCAATGCTTTAGACATAAATCAGTTCAAGCTGATTTCAACTTGTAAATTTGCAAGAAGGTATGGAACATTCTTCAAGTTACTTAGAAGGGAACTTTAGTTGTAAAACATTTTAAACTTCAAATATTTGCTTTTAGATTTGAAAATTTGAATGTGAAAATGATGAGTTACTTGTTGATTTTAATTCCAAATTAAATAATTTTGTTAATGAATCTTATGCATTACGTGAGAAATATTTATAAACCAAATTGTAAGAATAATATTGTAGTTTTTTAAGAAAAATTATAAGCAAAAGTCACACCATTAAAGAAAGTAAAGACATTAATTTAATAAAGGTTAAAGAGTTAATGAGATCTCTTTAAACTTTTGAGATGAATTTGAAGCAAAGTAAAAATGAGAAAAGCTTAGCCTTTCAAGATAGAGGATGATGAAGATGAAGATGGAGAAGAATGAGACCTTGAGGACTTTAAAACAATTCACCTTCTCATGAATAATTTCAATAAGATTCTAAAAGATTGGGACAAAAAAAAAAAAAATGTAAACTTTCTTAATTCCTTCAAAAGGTAAGTCTCCTATCAATTTCTTTAAAAATAACAAAAAAAAATTTTATTCAATATAGGAAATGTGATGGCTTTAGATATATATAGATTGAATGTGCAGATTCACTCAAGAAGAAATCAAAAGCTATGAATATCACTTAGATAACTAATGAATGAAAAAAAGGATACTTTAGAAAGTGTAACTAATCACAATGCTTTTAACGTTTACTCACATTCTGGAAAAAATGAAAAACTTTTTGTGAAAAGTTATGTAAACTCAATTGTATATTATTGTAAACAAATAACATAGTGATGAATGAGTATCATTCTCACAGAGATTAATTATTCATGCTTTAAATAACAATTTATACTATTCTAATTTTCTCTTAATGAGTTAAATAAAAAGATAAATAATGTTAAAAATAACTAACAACTAAACAAACTTAAGCAATATAAATGATAAAATGAATATGAGTAAAAGTTTTAGGGATATGATTTCACCTAAACCAATATGAATTAATTCTGCATATTTTTATTATAAAAGTTTAAGATTATGGTTGATAATTGAAAATTTTAAAAATATCATCAGTTTATCAATTTATTATATTCCTATGTGAATTAGAATAATTAAAATTTAATACATTAATTACATTAGTATGCAAGTATATTTCTATTTTACTTAGATTTAATGGCATTCAACATTAAATCATAAGTATGAATATCCCTTTTTAAGGTATTAATATGCAATAAAACATCTAACTGGTATTTAATTAATTAAAAGTATTAAGAACAATAAAGAATACTCAACCAATAATAAAAATTTTCATTTAATTTGAAAAGACAAAAAATTAAAGCATTTTAGTTCAGCTACATCATAGCCCAAAAATAAAGAACTTAGTTAATTAAATAATAAAATAAAACTATTATGATCAAGTTCAACATCAATAAAAGAACAAACAAAAGAATAGAGAAAATTGATTTTTTCCACGTAGCTAGATAGTTGTCCTTAGATCCAAGCTCCTTTTTGATGATTTTTTTATATCTCTTTCTCCATTAAAGGCTTTCTTTTTATCAAGGTTATGTCTCTCTTTTTAAAGAAAGAAATTCGAGGAAACAAATAAAAAGTATTCACATTGATGCACTGTAATGTTGACTTTTTGGCATCGCAGCATCCATCCCTATCAAACTTAAAGTTGTGGCCTTAAAGAATTAGAGTCGTGGTGCTAGAAGCTACTATTTTCTCCTTTGCATTTTCTTATTTTAGAGCTAACATGATATTGTTCTAGGCTCAAATATTTTCTTTACGATATTTCATGATTTTGTAACCTTATTTTATTTATTTATTTATTTTTTACATAAAATCAATTTCAAATCATATTTGTATGCTGATTCTCTAAAAATTAAAAATCAAACAAAAAATGCGAGTATACATTCATAACTCTAAAAAATTTAGATAAAACTCAAGTAAAATTCATTCAAATTATGAATATAAAGTCCTTTTATCACATACCCCCAAACTTGAGTTTTTACTACTCCTCAAGCAAAAGAGAGATAAAATTTTAAAAAATTAAAATAGGAAACAAATAAGCATAGATAAGGTTTATTGTCTTCAAAGGTAGCCTCAAAGATCTCATCTAAATGCATAGCTTAATTAAACTTTTCAATCTGTTTGCATGCATGTCATTTCAATTGACACACTAATTTTTCTCCTTATTATAGATCCATCAATTTTTGTTTCTCTCTGTGTGTGTAAACATAGCACAATCAACCATTCTTAACTTGAATTTGTTCATGCAAACAAGTTGAAAAGAATTTAATTCTAAATATGGCCCCTTTAAAATCTATAAGCTTGCTTGTCATATCACTCTCCACTAATGTAAACAAATCAACACCTCACAGATTAGTAGGAGTTTATTAGCTTGTATTATATGGCTAAGGTAATGATAGATAAATGGATATTTATGTGACTCATATCATCCTAGGCATATAAATTCTCCTAATTCTTTTTGTGAATTTTATTTTGACCCTTCACTGGCTAACCATATATTTGATTTCCATTTCTTTTTGTCATTCACACATTTGATTTGCTTTATATCTTAAAAAATTCATCCTCTATTTCTTTTTACTGCATAGGAAAGAATGTAGAAGATCAATGTTTTTTTAGACATCACCAATCAGTATATATCTTACAATTCATCACCATTTCCATATGTTCTTAGAAGAATTATATGTCTATAAGTGAGGGAACAAAATTTAAAAGATTGATATCAAAAGCTAGGCTCATTATATGGGTGACAAAGAAATATATTCATAAGGCTTAATAAGGTTACTAGAGATACTTAAATTAATGTCGGCTTCAAATGGGCTCAAAAATTCAAAATATGGCCTAATTCATTTACCTAATATACTATAGTCTAGAATTTTCCCTCAAGTACTAATCAAGCAAGTTCTACATAATATAAGGTACTACATTACCATGAACTTTCTTCAACAAAGCAAAATAATTAGATCTTTATGTCTTTGTGCTCCAAATATGTGTGTGTGTGTGTGTTTGTGTGTCATGGAATCACAAATGAGGAAAAATTAGCATACAAGTTAAGCATAAACACAAACACATTATTCATCTTTTTAACATAGCTTTACAATGGTTTGATCAAACTTTTTCTACCATTAGCATTGCATTAGTCCTTAACATGTTTACTCATTTCAATATTCCTACAAATAACTTAAATAGAATTACCTAAAACTAACAAATTTAATCAAACATTAAAATGACAAGTTAAAACAAATAAAGGTGCAAAATAAATAACAAATAAAACTTAAAACAAATTACATTTAGTTTGATTAAATAGAAAAAAAATGTAAAACAAATGAAAAGAAAAAGTGTAGAAGAACATCCCCAAACAATAAAAGATCAATTATCCTTGTTTTGCTAATTGTGGCAACGATTTTCTCTGCATTCGGAGGTTGCTTTAAGGGAATTTGAGGACTTAGTGAAAAGTGCGAGATGTCAAACTTTTTTGTTTTTTTATTTTTGGCATATGTGGTGTTGCGATGTTGGTGAGTTAGTTTTTTACATACTTTTTGTTCTTTTTTAAAATTGCAGCACTAGAATATTAAAACTTTGATGCATAGGGTTTTGGAATTTGGCAATTTCTTTGCCATTCACCCTCCCAAAATTTGTCCCACCATTGTTTATTGTTTATATATAAATTCATTTTTATGAATTAACGTTACTATTATTTTCAATCTTAATATACGATTCAATAGATTATTATAATATTAGTAATAACATTAAATTTTAATTTTGATATTACAAATAATAAGTGGTATCTAGTAATACATTATAACTATTCAAGTGACAAAAATGTTAGTAGTTTAACATCACTTTATTTGTTATTAATATTACTGTATAAAATCTTTTTATCTTAAATATTTTAATTGAACACGAGAAATAAAATGTGTCACCTTTATATTATTTAATTTTATATTTTTTTAATATCTTAAGTATATTTATTATAACAAATAAAATTAATATCATATGTTGACTTATTTGAATAAGACTATGTATTTTCATAATCTCATTCAATTAAAGGGTTTAAAATATTGCTTTTATTATACAGAAGGGACAAATTCTATCTTGATTACACATATCCCTATATTCGAGTTATAACATATTTGACCATTTCTTTATAATCTATCTTATTACGAATAATATTTAAAAATATCAAAATATATTATTCTTAATGCTAGAAACTATAGTGCTCTCAAGTTTAAGGATTACATATACTATTGTGACTATAAGAATCGCTTATGATATTTATTTAAAAATTCATGTAGAGTTATCATAATAGGCTAGTCTAGTATATTAGTTCACTAACTTGTGTTCATTTATTAATTTGATATCTTTTATCATAGTATGTTATGTATTATTATCAGTTACTATACATATAATCTCTATATATTATTGTTACTCTATTCATAATAATACTTGATTAGAAAATTTAAAAATAGCATTCAACTAATTGAATCTACTATTCTAAAAGTATTATTATATTTATTAAATACACAGATATGTAATAATAAAATAATAAATGATATATAAATCAACAATGTCATAATACATAAGAAATAAATATATTAAATATTAAAAAAAAATACTATTAAATTTAAGACAGATACCAACAAACTTAACCTTACAATAAAGCCATATGGTGAAAATAGACGTATGCATTTTATGCAACAAAGATTGCTTATTTACTAGAATTGAATCCAAATATTTAAGCTCCTCAATATGCAATCTGTTGACAATATAAAAAACTAAGTCGATATTTAAGTATATCATCATTTAAATACATAACTTATGTCTTAATTTTATTATACTTATTCTATTTATGGTACTACTTCTGAATTGTTAAATAAGATATATCAATGAGCAATCCTTAACATATCAAAAAATTAGGTAATTGATATCCTTTTAGAAATAGAATGCCCACCTATAATTGCTTCATCTCTATAATATTTATTTCGAGTAAACAGATTACTTATATTTGTTACTTGTTTTATGTAATTGATACAAAATTGCAAGCACTTTTAAGCCAAGTAACATTTTGATATGCATCCTCTCGGTTATGCAAGATATCTAACGTACCCTTTTAAAACTTTTATAAATCTCTCAAACATAAAGAAACACTTAAATATATGATCATAATTCCATTGATAAAATATTATAAGTTTTAATACACTTAATAACATAATATAAATTTATATACCTTTCAAAAGTGTACATCCAACGATATTGCACTAGACCCTAAAGTCAATATTTCCTTAGCTAAATGAATCAAAAGATGAACAATGATGTCAAAGAAAGATGGAAAAAAGTATCTTTTCAATGTGCACAAAATCTTTGCAATCTCATCTTCAATATTTCCATCTTATTTATGTCAATTACTCTTGCACATAGTTTTTTAAAAAGTACAGACAATCAAAATATAACTTTTCTAAGATCATTGTGCAAGAAACTTCTAATAATCATAGACAATAATTGTTGAATTAAAACATAATAGTCATGTAACTTTAACCAACCAACTTAGATTCATCCAATATAACACATTTGCTAATATTTGAACTATGCCTATTAGGCAACCTCAAGTTCAGCAACCTTTTACAAAAGAGTTGTTTGTTTACCTTTAAAAGAGTATGTGGAGTTACAAGTAAAATCAAATTATTTCCCTTATGCACACAAAAGTCATGCCTAATTACTAACTCTTATAAATCTTTGCAAGATTTAGTCCATCCTTTAATTTTCATTCACAACTAGCAATGTTCCAACAATGCTTCCACATACGTTATTCTTTATAAACCTCACATGCAAGTTATGTAGCAAAAATAAATTATATTATATAAGAAAAATCATTGTTTGTTAATTTATAAATTTAAATATAAAGCATTTTAAAAACCATATAAGAATAGAAATTGTTTGTAAAAATAACAATTTGCCTCCTAATAAGGCACATTGAAAAAAATTGACCTTTTCTTTAACATTCCAATTAAAGGCTTCTTTGTTTTTTTCTTCCTTTTCTTTCCCCAATCATTTTTAATTGCACTACAAAGTAATATAACTTCTCCATCAGTTAATATCCTTGGTTTCTTCCTAAACTCATCTTTCCATCAAACCATTTTTTTTTCTTCAAAAATAGTTATTATTTTGAAGAAATCACCTATAGTTTAGGTACACATATTTTTTTACTTTATATAAGACAAGTAACTTTGCCCTTTGTGATACATCTTACCAATTTTTCATATGCTAAAAAATCATTAGTGGTCCACATTAAAATAGCCCTTAAATTGAAAGTGAATTATTAGATGAATCACAAACTTGTGCCTCTATATTCCATAATTCATTCAAATCCTCTACGCGTAGCTACAAGTATACATCAATATCATTTCCTAGTTGTTTATGACCTAGAATTAATAATGTCAGCATAAAATTTTTCTTCAAAATACATTTCTAAGGAGGAAGATTATATATAATTAAAGTTTTAGGCCAACAATTATACCTAAAGTTCAAGTTACTAAATGAATTGAATCTATCTATAGATAGATGAAGTCTAAGGTTACGTGCATTTAGTACAAAATAAGGCTATTAAATGGTCAATAGTGTTGCATACAAGTGAGTCAACTAGATGTTTTATTTTACCATTATTACTTATATGAGTGCAATGCCATCTAAAGTCTTTATCCACTTCTGATTACTTGAACATCCTACTAAATTTAGGAATTATAGAAAAGTAATGTAGCATCTTTACAAGTACTCCCTGATGAATATAGTTAGTGTTTTTGTTTACTCTTCATCGAGAAGAACCACATTTTGGACATTTTTCATAATGCCCTATTTATTTTCTTAATGGGCAACAATCATTAATATATGCATCTATTTTCTCATATCCAAGGTCAAAGGCTTTTAATAATTTTTTTACTAAATAAAATGAAATGGGTAGTGTATTGTTCTATGGTAAAATGTCTCTAATGATCTCTAAAAGTTTATCAAAATATTTATTACATAAGCCATGTATAGTTTAAGCTTATATAAAACCTCCACAGCTGATAATTTTGAATACTTAGTACAATCTCTATGTAAAAGAAATTCAACATTTTTTATTTTGTGTTTGAAATTCTCATCTTGTATTTCAAAGGTAAGTTCTATGTAGCCATCATCTTGCATGAATGCATTTCTATATATTCTAAATGTTGCCTAAATTCTAACATTCTTCTATTGTACAGAAAAATTCAATTGTTCTTAATGATAAACCCAATTCATATACATTAGATCCATCCCATTAATGACCAAGTGTTCATATACTTTACCAATATGTTGGAAATATTAATTTTGACAATGTTTGTAACGGCAACTAATCTTATCTTGATTTCCTAAATTTTCTTTAAAGACCTTTACAAATTTCTTTGCACTATCTTTATAATCTTGGGTAAGTCTATAATGTCAAAACAATAGAGCAATAGAGTTATTTTTAATGCTATCTTATACATAATACATAATTACAAACAATTTATTAAGTTAAGTAATTAACTTTGAAAATTTTAGCTAATCTTTTTTTATTGAACACAGTTAATTCAAATAATTGTCATAAAATTCTAATGATAGGTTGTTTATAAGCAAATGCAATAATTAGCAAACAATAATTAACTTTAATAAAAACTAAAAACCTAAATCTTGAGAACATACTATGCATCTTACAAAGAAAAAATTTTAGTATATAATGTACATATATATAATAAAAAGTAAGTCCATTCACATAAATCCAATAACATATAGTAACAATAACATAGATACCTTAATTGCAAGACCACAACAACTCCATACTTAATAAAATAGATGTGAGCTTAACTTTATTTATTTGATTACAACTTCAATTTTTATTCTATTTATGTTACTTGTTAACTAGTTAGTAAACAAATTCAATGTTCTATCTATTCAAGTAACATTTAATGTAGTAGAAATTGATACTTAGAGTTAGGTAAACAAACTTCTTGAGAACGATACTTGACTCATTATTTTATTACTTGTTTATAATAGCGTATATTTGCATTGTGTGATTTTTACAATAAGTTTTTGGCATCATTGTCAGAGATTATTTTATTGATAATGTATAATATTCATACAAACTACTTTTAGCTTTACTCTCAATTTTTATTTTTCTTTTATTCTCAAGTACTTTCAATTAGTGTATGCAAAGCTTACGTAGCAATTAACTTTTACCTTTTAATCTTGAAATTGAAAGAGCTTGCTGATAAAATAGGAAATAAAAAAGCGAAATTACTCAACAACTAATTACAATGGTCAAGTATCTCAGAGAAGTAGAAGATAATAGAACATTGCATGACTATTCCATGCTAATTATTACAAGCAATGCATCTAGTATAACTCATTTAATGGTTCATACCAATAATTTTGAGTCAAGCTAGCCATTATTCAAATAATCATGATGAATCAATTTGGGATTTTATTGCATAATGATCTTATGCTCACACCTTAAGTTTTTTTAAAAATTTGTGACATGTATAGGAATAATGGTATCTTGGATGATCTATTCAACTTAGGCTATTTTCGTTTTTTTCATTTTGAGATAAGGCAAAAGGTTGACCCAATGTTTTACCAGGAGGAAGCATTAAAACATAAGAAGATTTGGTATAAAATTTTTGGTAAAATGTTTTACACCAATAAAAATGATAAAGATAAAAAGTGATAAGTGATATTACTACATTCATTTAACATAATATAAAATCATTTTATAAAACTTAAGAGAGGTATAAGGAGATGTTGAAGAAATGCCCATATCATTTTCTTCTATAATGGTTACAAATTCAAACTTTCTACAATAGACTAGGGAGTTCAATAAGAACTTTGGTAGATGCAACGATAGGAGGTGTTTTAATGTACAAGACATTTAATCTTTGCTTGAGAAAATAGTTGCAAATGCTTACCAATGCTATTTGATCATTCTATACCAAAGAAAGCATTTTTTATTCATGAAGTTGACCTTATGACAAAGTTTCTAGTAGTAATATTGTTTAAGCAATTGAAGGTCTTAACAACTAACACCATTTACAGCCCACCTTTGGTCTGTGAATGGTGCAATGGAGCTTATGCTAATAGTCATCGCCAAGTAGGAAATCCTTTGCCTCATCTCAAGTTGAACAAGTTCAATTTGTAAAAAAATTTTAAAAGGCAGAGGAACAATCCTTATTCCAATACATACAATTTAAGATGGAAGAAGCACTCAAACTTATCTTGAAATAATAATCAAAACATAGTAAGACAATCACAAGGATTTCAATAACAATTATTGGGATTTTAGTAACAACCACCAGAAAAGAATTTATCTTTAAAAGATGTATTGACATAACTTATTGTAAGTGCTTCTTAGTTCATGACAAAAACTGAGATAACATTTCAGAGTCAAGTAGCATTTATTCGAAATCTTAAAATGCAAGTAAAACAACTAATGAATGCAATAAACTATAAACCTTAAGGTACACTACATCTAATATGGAAATAAATCCTAAAGAGATTATGAATGCTATCACACTCTATAGTGGTAAATAGTTGGTATCATTGTCCAAGAAAAGAACTTTATAAATCAAGCAAAATGCACAGTATAAAGAGATTAAACATTCTAAGATTTTCAATGAACAAGAGGAATAAAGTCCAAATCCAAGCTCTTTTTAAACAATTTTTCACCTTAAATTCTACCTATTATATACCAATAGCTCCAAAATCAAAAACTAGATAAGTAGTTTTCTAAATCCCTTTGTGTTTTTAATTACATATTAACATTCCTTTTATAAATACTTCGAAAAAAAATGCTTAATTATGTAAAGTTTATGAAAGAAATCCTTCGTGCAAGAGGAAGCTGAAGGAATATGAAAACATTGTACTCATTAAGAAGTGTAGTTCAATTCTACAAAAGAAGCTACCATGAAAATTAAGCAATCTTTATAACTTCACCTTTCTTTACATCATCGAGAATACTTATTTTAACAAAGCGCAAAGTGACCTAGGGGTGAGCATTAATTTAATTTCTCTATTTGTGTTCAGAAAGCTAAGTTTAGCGCAAGTAAAATCAACAATAGTTTTATTGCAATTAATAAATAGGTTCATCAAATATCTAAAAGAAATTATCGAAATTGTCCCAATAAAGGTAGACAAATTCATACTTTCAATGCACTTCTTTATTCTTGACATGGAAGAAGATTAAGAAATTCTAATCATTCTTGGTCATTAAATAAAATAAGCATTTCAAGCAAATAAAAAATTTAAACTATTAGTAACAAGTTCAAGAGATGATATGAAGATATAAAGTGATGGTCAGAGGTTCAAAACTAATTAACAATGACCTAAGGCTTTTAATGTTTGAAAAAAAGAGGTTCAAAAGTCTACTATCATTAAAAGGGACCTAGGATGATAAGTTTCATCAAATAGTCAAGCTAAACACTACAAAAAAGATGTTTCTTATGAGGCAACTAAAGCATTTTTTGACTTTTAGTTTTGATTTTTTTATTAATTAGCATCTTTTTATTTTTATTTTTTTAAGCAGTCTTTTAGGATGAGATATATTTGTCATGTAGCTACACAAGTTTAAGGACTATAACAAATTGATTCAAACTTCAAAAAGCTGAAGAGTGTAGAAAAATACAATAAAAAACTAAGACCAAATTGCCTAAGCCTTAAAATAGTAGTGCCTATGTGTCTAAAACAAGAAAAGAAAATCCACGACCACCTCCATTGATGATATCGCTAGTAAGTATGAGTTTTACAATGCCATATTTAAAAGAGTCCTACATTATTTAACTTTTATATTTTTATTTTGCATTAAAGATAATGTGTGTTTTAAGTTTAAAGGTGTTTTGTTTTCTTTGTTGTTTCATAATATTTAAATTTGGCTGCATTAGCTTGAATGTTGTTCTAGTTTAAAATATAAGGCCAAGGATAGCAAATGATTCAAATTTCTCATAGCTTTTGGAAAATAAATAATGCAATTTGTATATAAGCCCTTTGACTTGTGTTAATTTAACAATTGTTTGCGATTCTTTGAACAATTTCGAGCACATAGCTTTAGTAATTCAATTATTTCTGCCTATTTAAAGATTTCATATAAGTTTAGTATATTTCACAATCTCATGAAATCATAAGATACACTAAACTTAAGAGAGGTTTAGGCCATTTTTTGAATAATTGAACCTTTCAAGCCTATATTGCATTGTTTTTTATCCATAGTTTACCCCATTAAATCTTATTTATCTTTTCTTTGTCATCTACACATTTAATCCAACCTTTGAATATAATTGTGAAATTCTTATCCTTCACTCATGAGCATATAACCACTTTAGAAAAATATTTTGAGCTGATATAGATTTTAGAGAGTCAAGGATTGAATTATTTGTACATAACAAAAAAAAAAAAACAAAAAAAAAATTATTACACCCATTTGTTATACCAAAAAGAAATAACTTTGAGTGTAAAAAAAATGTGAATTTACATGAAAAATAAAATGAATGAAAGGAAAAGATAAAGGTGAAAGGTAATTCTAGTTGAAATTTGGGTTGATACTCAACAAAGATCATAGAATGGTTTGTTTATATAGGGTGATTAAAGCTACATTGATATTTTTTATCCTACCATTACTTCAATCATATGTTACAAGCTTAATAAAATCCTATAAATCTTTAGTGTTGTGTTTTGCCTATATTAGTGGAGAGTGAAAAACAAGCTTATGGAATTCTAAATTTTAAAATCAATATACATAAACTTATTTATATGAAAGTATTTAGGTTAGAAGCGTTTAAGCGAAAATAAAGCTTTATACACAACAACGCTTAAATAATCTAATGTGGGAGGAAAAAAGTTTGTATTAGAGTTAGAGTTCTATACTTCTATAATGTTTTAAGTTGTCCTTCAGTAATGATCTAAATAAAATCATTGAGGCATATTTTACTAAGTTAAACCAAATCATCATTCATTTTAGGGCTATTCATATTGTTCTTTCTTTTGCTCGAAGACTAATAAAATCTCAAATTTAAGGGTATTTAATAAGATGGTTTCACATTCATAATTTGGATGAATTATGCTTGATGTTTAGCTACATTTTTAAGATTATATGAATGAATTAATGCATTTCTCATTGAATTTTTAGTCACTAAAAGATTAGATATTTGAAGATGGTTAAAAATGAAAATCATAACATGATAGGTAGTAACTTCAAGGTTGTAGCTCTAATTAAGACCATATGGGTGAAGGAAATAGCTTTAAGGTCGTGGCTTAGAAGAATAAAGTTGGGCAATGCAGTGCCAAAAGTTAGAGTTATGGCACCTGACAAGGATGTTTTGAGTATAAAAGAAGAAAGAAGAAAGTAAGCTTTTAGCTATTAAATCTATTTTTGTGTCTTTTAAAAGGGAAGAAGGAAAGATTTGAGAAAAGTAGCTTTTGGAGACAAATGAACAGAGAAGAAAGTAAAGAAGAATAAAGGAAATGGGAATTTCAAGCCTTTAATCAATCACTCTTTCTAAGTTTTATTCTTCACATCTAAATTCTTTTGTGTTGTGATATTGAACTTACTTTATTTGACTATAGTCTTTTACAATGTGAACTAATTTTATTGTTCTAAAGCTATGATATAGCCAAACTATGAAAGATTGATATTTATTTATTTGAGTTGATATAACTTTGCTATATAGTTAAGTATTTGCATTATTCTTATTACTTTTATTTCAATTGGCTATTAAATAAATGAGTTGACTCATATTAATGTCCTAGAAAATGCGTTTTATGTTTTAGATGATGTGATGATACCATTAACTCTAAGTAAGATAGTAATATATTTACATGTTTAATGTAATTATTATGTTAAATTTTTGGAGTTTATTACTTTATAATCATTTAAATTCACATACAAATATAATAAATTAATAACTTAGAAATATTTTCATTGTCACCCTTAAAAAGGCTAGTGAATATATATTAAATTGTTGATTATCAACCATAAATATAGTTTTAATTGATAAAAATAGTAAACTAAATTATGATTAGTTTAGGCGAACTCAAATGTTCTAAAACTTTATCTATGTAATTAGAACTTTAATCTTTACTCTATTTCAATTATTTGTTAATTAGTTTATAAATAAATTTAGTGTTTTATCTATTAAGAAAACATTAAAAGTAATAGAATTTGGTACTTAGAATTTAAATAAATAATTCTTATGGGAATAAGTCTTCATCATTATATTACTTATTCACGATAACATGTACTTGCATTGCGTGTTTTTCACAACAAAAGCGACTCAACAATAGCCCAAGAATATCGTCGTGCACAAGATGAATATATACTTCTTAATGTAAAGAAAAATAGTATGCAACCTTGATTTACTTATTAACAATATTTATAATATAGTAATTTTAGTATGTAAATCTTGTTAACATCAGTTATGATATGGCAACTCTTCTAATAAAAAAGTTAAAAGTTATTATGTAAGAGTTAAAAGTTATGCTAAAAAAGTTATGTAAACACATATTCTTAATGCTTGTAATTAAATATTAATGTATCATAGTTATATAAAAGACGATCTCAACTTAACCATTTATATATAGTGTAAAAATTTGTATAAAAATAACATTGAAAATATACAAACATAAATTCATGAGATATATGTTTAAATTTGCAAGGCTTTTTAACTCACATGTGGAAGCTATTATTTTGTCAGTTTACAAAATTTGCATCACGCAATCCAATTAAGGTAGCAATTGCTCCCTTTTACAAGAAGACTATTTTAACATATAATATTAAAAATTTTTTAAATAACACAAGCAACTTGAGTTTAAACAACTATAATATTGTGGAAAAGGTAAAAATATTATATTAAACTATAAAACCTCCTTTGTAACTACTTATTAAAAATCATTGAAGATAATATTAAAAGATCTAGGCCCGAAACCATTTCAAATTTTTTTTTTGTTTTTCCCTGAATATGCAAAATTATTTCATACCCAAGTGCATACCATACTATCGTTCATCCGAATTTAGCTATGCAATTTACATCTGCGTTTCCATTCTATATACCTCTAGGAGAGAAAGTTATCATCTGAAATTGCTTGAATAACTTTATACTTTTGTTAACTAGGCAAGGTTTCTTTTACCCAAAAATAAACAGAGATAAATAAAGAAATTTGTATAATCTTTGTGTAATGGTACACTTGGACTATTTGTGTAATAGTGACTAAAAGAGGTTTTCTAAGGAAGTGTAAAATATGTTATAATAAGTAGAATATTAGAATTCCATTGCTACTTCTTTTTAATAAAATAATTCAAAGATAAACCAAATATAATAAAGGAAGAGTGTGTGTGTGTGTGTGTGTGTGTGTGTGTGTGTGTGTAATGAGCTATTAAATAATAGATCAGTTCACTCACTCTTCGCATTGTACTTTTCACGGGAGGCAAATATATCACATAAATTTCGGACAAATGTACAAAAATGCATTGCCTTTGGCTGTAATATTCTCGAGATGAACAAGGATATAATGTAAAAAGTAGACGGTATAGGATGATGTTGATCTTAATTTTGTCCATACACATCATTCTCATATTTGCTTTCAAAACTAGGTCATTAACCTAAAATGATCAAGTGAAAGAAACATAACCAGAATTTTAGAGTTGGCATTTTCATTGGACGACGTTGATCTTAATTATGTCCATATACAGAATACCACACACCTTCCTCAGTCTCCTTTCTTTTTCTCATTACAAAAATCATATATTTTACACATCTAGCATTTGAATGACAATCACAAATATAATTTATAATTTTCAAACAGCATTGCTTTGTCACACCAAACCCACTTGGAAGACAAAATTTATCATATGGCACCATAAATTAGACATTAAAAATGTGTTAAATCAATAGCATCACACTCAATAAGATATGGACTAATTATTCCAACTAACTAAAAGAACAATACCAAAATTTACCATCTAATAAGGTGAAGAGTAATACAAGTGAACGCAGATTTTCTATTTTGCATAAATTTTTTAATTGCTCCATACGAATTGACAGGACTTAAAACTCCTGTCAATTCGTTGCAAGTGAAGGAAAGGTTCGACTTTCTTAATTGCCTCTACATTGGGCAAATTCTAGTCAGACGGTGAAAAAAGAATTATTTCCGTGTACGTAAAGTTCAGTTGTTCCCCCTCAACGTACTTATCTTTATTCAGAATGACAATTATGTGCAGAAAAAGAAACAGTTATAAAACAATGAAGCTGTTCATGTCTCAAGTTCCAATAAATATAAAGAAAATGATAGACAACACGATGTAAATATGTTGATGCACGCCTTTAATTTTAATTGTAACAATATTGGTAATAACAAAAAATACAAGCCAAAAGGATAATAAAATAATTTTTTTTTTAATTATAGATTAAATGACTAGTTTGCGCCTTCGAAATAAATTTTATCATTTTTTTTTTATGCGTATTCTACATTTTTAAGAGACTCTGTACTTTATAATTTTAAATTACAGTACTACTTAATTTTTAAAGTACTCTATAATAACTGTAAAAGTTTTAGGACTTGTTTAGTGTCTTTTTCAAAGTTGTTCTGATAGAATATTTTTTTATTTTATAATAAAGACATTAAATTAATTTTTTAATTATAAAATGAAAACCTTAAACCACAAAGTCCATTAATTGATACGTAATACCAATTTTTCTAGCTATTTTTAAATTTGAGAAATCAAAAATTCACTCCTAGCACAATACCAAACAAAAATTGTACGTATGCTTTGTTCCCATACATTATAATAAATTTATAGCTTTTAAATTTATACTAAATTCATATAAACAAGACAAATAAAAATTTAATTTTTTTTTATAAAAACTTGTTATTAATATGATTATTTTAAATCTTTCTAAATTAATTTTAAAAATAAAAAATAAAAAAATATATATCATAAAAAATTATTTTATATATAGTCATTAAGTGTAATTGGAACAATTTTATAATAAAATATTTTTTTTTTATTATTATTGAGATCTAATACCAATGACCTTTTGAAATTTGCTTTTACATGAAACTTGCACGTGACATTAGTGCTTGACAACTCTCTTATTAGTGTGGTTTATGAAAATTATACTGTAAAATCTCTTAAATCAGTCTATGGTATGTGTACACATGGGATTCTGCACTATCATAAAAAAATACAGTTATACCTCCAAATATAGCTGGGACAAAGTTATTTTGATATTAAGAATAAAAAAAAAAAATTTATAAAAAGTGAATATGCCGTTGCGCTGCTTTCCACCGGCTTGTCCATCTCAAAAAATAAAAATTATTGAAGGTAAGTAATATTTAATTAAGTTATCAGTACATAATAACTAAATTATTTTAATTAAACTGTTATAAGTTCGACTATGACAATAATTGAAAGAAATTTATTTTAATTATGCCGTACATTATCAACCATTAAATGTGGCCGACATGTATGTGACTCTGATGATTATTTGTATATACACTGTACCTGAAATAATTGTTCCGAATTTCTCTTCTTATCCACAAGAAAATAAATCGTACGAGTTATCAAGATGTTTAGCAAAAAGCATGATCATTTTGTCCCCGACTTAATGCTTAGAATTTCTGCTCTGTGTGTGTGTATATATATATATTTATATATCTGGTTCTCTGCGTTTGGCCTACCATTAGAAGATAGGCTAAAACAATTTTCTTAGTGCCCGAACCTTCTACAAGTGTTTGACACGTCAAACAATCGTATTCCACTTGCTTTAATTTATTTAGGTCAATTTTTGACATTCGGATTGTTGCAATTTTAATTGATCACAAGAGAATCAATTTAACAAATAACTTGTGTGTGTACGAGAGTTATTTTTTAATATTTAACAACTAAAAAAACTTAATTTCTTCTTTAATATAGTGCTTTTACTTAACCAACAATATATCTAATATGAAGAATTTAATATAATACAAAAATAAAAAATTCAACACAAAAATAGAAAGATAATTTCAAAAAAATAAAACTTAAATTCTTTATTCAACTGAAAAATTGTAAAAAACAATTGAACTTCTCTCTCATAAATTCACTTATTCTTTCTTTTCTAATTTTTTCTTTTCTCTGTTTTATCTCTTCACCCATGTCTTTTCCTCTCAGCTCATGTTTTTATTTATATTACAACTAATACAGCTTAACACTAATAAACTACTACTACTTTATTATCAATAAAATTGATGGTCACGTCTTAAACTAAGATAATACAAAACTCAAAATTTACCTCCTCAATAATTCTGAAATTTTGAATTACATCCTACTGGGGTTCTGAACCCATGCCTTTAAGATGGAAGTTTTAGATGATATGAAGGCGCATAGCATAGTATACACATAATTCAGTAATTTTTAATCCTATACACGAGGTAGGAGTGTTGTATAATACAGCTGCAATAAAAATAGGTGGCTGAGCTGTCACCATGGGAGACTCCTCCTAAAAGTAGAGAATTTGTCACATTTTTTCACAATTATATCATACAAAGATACTGTAGAATGACTTATGTAGACAATTTAAGATGTCTATATTTCACTATTCCTCCAAGCCTGGAATGACCCTAAATATATATTGGGGTATTGAAACAAGTACATGAGATTTACAGCTTCACATGTTAGAATGATAAGAATTAAAAATTTTTAGATTTTGCAACCTTGAACGGTGGCCTTAGAACCTCAGCATTTAAATTTTTAATCCAACGCATCAATATTTTGCTGAATGGCCAAGGCTGTAAAGCAATCATTTATTTTAAGGTAGATTTTTTGATAACACTAGCAGTAAATTCTTGGAAAGAATAATAATAAATAAATAAATGGCAACAGTACCGTGTTCAAATTTGCTTTCGTTTTGGCGTCGAAATCACAGAACGTGTTTGAAGAGTTTGTCTGCTGCGACATTGCTCTCATGCTGTCATGTGCTTGCCATGCCCTGTTAAATCCTTTACTGTCCAATTGCAGCGTTTGGTGTCCCTTCAATTCCACCTTCCACTATCATCATATTTAAAGCAAGACTATAACGTTTCAATTATGCGATATTTCTTTCCTTACAATCTTAAATCTTTTGTTAGTTTTTAAATATAAATTAAAGGTAAAAATTACAACAAAATATTTAAAAATTATGACAGATTGATGAGATTGCAACAAAAAAATAAATAAATAAAAGAGTTGTATTATACAATAGGGATAGCACGATTCCATATCTAATTGTATTACATACTTTTTATTATATATCTTAGATTTTTTATTATATTTATTTATTGATTTATTTATTTTATAATTTTAAAAATTATAACAAAATATTTAAGCATAATTTTTTTTCCTTTTTCCCGTACATGTTTTGTGATCACTGATATTCGATTGGACAAAGCAAAACCAACGAAAATCGTGCAAACAAGAACGAAACGGTTGTGGCAGGGCTAAAGCGGCAGGTTAGAAGGCCTTTCGTAAATAACTCAAGCTATGATACGAAGGAACAACCTGCTCATCTCTTGATCAAGCTGTAGTTTGGAAATGTTCTATCATTATTAATAGAAAGGCTGTCTGTTCTACGGTTTACCTCAATTTAATTCCTCTGCATAGTCGAGAAATAGAAATAAAAGAGAGAAGAAGACAGTAATGTAGCTAATTGACTGACTGACGTCCTTTCAAGATAGCGAGACCCCACTCACCACACCACACCACCCCCCACCACCAACACACGCGTCTGAAAAATCCTCAGCTCATCCAAACTGGAGAGCAGCATGTGTCTGGGCCTCAAGAGAAATTATGGATGCTATTCTGCTCAGCCCTACATGGAATCTGTGATTGGAAGCTAGCGTTTGATTTTAAATGACGGGCTGGAAGTGGTGGATGACGTAAATAGCAGACATTCACACGTGAAGTTTATCAAAAAGTTTCAACATTGTCCTTTCACAAACCTCCTTTTAACAACAAAGTTTATATACCTTTATATTTCTTACTTGGACACTCATTTACTTTCCTTTAATGTAAATGATTGAAACATTGTAACTGAAAAACAATATACAAGAGTCAATTAAAAAGATTTTGTTAAAAAAAAAAAACTTACAGAAAGGTGTTATGAACTAAACAGACAAATGCTTGAGCAAACCCTATAAATTCTCATGTGAACACCTTTTAATAATAAGAGACAGAACTTGCCAAGAGACGGGCAAGATAAGTCATATTCGCTTAAAATTTGATTATAAAATTTCTCTTTATATGTTGTGTGAATAGTAAAAGTATATTTACTAACATATAGTATAACAACTATTTTATTATATGGGTTCATTTATGGTACGTTAGAATATAAAATTTATTTAATTTTTTTATTATATAAAATTTAAAATATTCAATATAAAAATTTAAAATAAATAATAAAATATTAAAATATAATCAAATTTCAGTATTTCGAGTATTTGTTATTTTTTTAAAATATTTTTTATAAGATGTTTTAAGTTTTGAATAGCAAAAGTAAATAAATAAAAAGTATCTTATACAAAATGTATCATTGTCAAATCCAATTATATCATAAAAAGATAAATAATTTTAATGATACCCAAGGTTTATTAAAATGTGATAAAATTAACTTGATATGTTGGAATATGAATGGAAAACTATGATGAGTTCAATCTAGTCACCAACTAGAGGTGGTCCCTCATGCCTCGAAATAATTGAAATTCTCCTGTGTTGCTCGGATTAATATCATGTGATAAAAATATAGATTCTGGAATTGTATGTGTTGGTCAAAAGTTTTATCATATTATCACAGTCCAAATAAATGAAGCAGTGAATTCTAGCCATCCATTTTGAAACATTTGATGATTGCAAAATTTGAATTTGACATGAATCAATATGAAAAAATAATGCATGTCACTTTGAATTTTATCTTTGTTATATATGCACTTGTTCCATCCCCACCAGGTCATTTTCCACTCATTTTTATCATCGAAATCAAAACTTGTAAGCATACTTATGCCACAAACAATAGGGCATTTGGAAAGATTTCTGGATTCATTTGTCCAAATGCTACTTAACTGACGTGCAAGCCTTTTTTTTTTTTTTTTTGCTCTCTTTCTTTCTTTTTCTTCTCATTCTTATGCGTGTTTCAGTTCTTTGATTATGATAGACAATAATTTATAGGTGAATTTTGGTGAATTCATGATCCTTATTAGTTTATTCTTCGTAAATAGAATAATTGAATGGGGCAATTCTGTTTCCATTTGCCATTTCTATTTTTTCCGTTTCACAATTTTAGATCGTTTCCAACGTGATGCAAAAATCATGTGTAAACAAAGAAGAAAAATTAAAACGAGAAGAACTCTAAAATGATTAAAAAGACTTGACCATTGCCCATAATGTATAGGATTGATTGCTATTTAAATAAAAATAATACTAACAATTTTATTTAATTTTTTAATTTAAATTTTTAAAATTTAAATAGGATGATACAAGTCTTTTTATCACCCAAACTCTTTCTAACCTTATCACTTTTGACATATTGCTGTTGAATTGTAAGACACTGCTAACACCCTACCACAAACTATTTTGTGTCTCTTTTGGAATGAGATTGGTACATTTGGTAGAAAGTTTTTTTGTATATATATATATATATATATATATATATATATATATTTTTGTGTGTGTGTATTTAAAGTTAGAGTGATATATTTGGTGAAAATTGAGTGCTAACAACTAAGTAGCTCTTATGCCAAGAAGAAAAATTGAATCGAGAAGAGAAAAATTTTAGAATAAATAAAAAGATATTAATAACTACATTTATTACATATTAACTATTATTTAAATAAAAATAACACTAACAATTTTATCTAATTCTTTAATTTAAATCTTTTAAATTTAAAAGGGATGATGCTAAATTTTCTTATCATCCAAATTATTTTTAATTTTATCATTTCAAGATTTATATTTTTTTTATAATTTTTTTAATATATTGTTGTTGTTGAGTTGTGAGATATTACTGACAAACAAAGGAAAAAAAAAATTAAACATGTAATGACGGTCAATTTCCGGAGACAGCAAAACATGGAAAAATAATAAATACCAGAAGATGGTGCTGATAATTAGGCAAAAGAAAAAAAAAAAGGTAATAACGGCCAAAAATAAGTATGCGCGATAGAGTAATATTGACGGAATGGAACCATGTTTAAAATTAAATAAACACACAAAGATTAGGAGATTTTATTTCTTCGAAGAAAATTATAAATAAGAAAATAAATTACTATAATTTTAAAAAAAATTACTTAAAAATGTCATTACCTATAACTATATAGGGTTAGAATAAATTTTTTTTATTTTTTTATAATTTTATATATTAATTATATATAATTAAATTAATTTTATTTAAATAATTGATATTATATTTTTTATATAAATTAATTATAATATATTAATTATATATTTTATATTTAATCTTAATTATTATAAATATATTGATCTAATAATTAAAAATTTAGTATTAAAAATTATATAAAATTAAAAAAAAA